>CM062295.1:384038335-384609778 GCA_031216915.1 Pictodentalium vernedei
ATCGTTCTGACATTGGGTATACAAGTCTATTTTAAAACCGAAAGTAGCATGGTGTGGTTTACGACACGTCCGATATTATGTTTCTGCGTTATGACGTCACGTTCTCATACACAGAGCCGTTCCTCGAAAATTACAGAGCTGGTCATTCTGGAAATGGGTATGTACATATATTTTTGCACTGGCAGGTAAATGGGCTGACAGCCCGTCAAGTCTGCTTGGGTGTTGCATTTACTCGAAAACTAGTTGGCAGATTGTTTTGAAAGTGGCTTTGACACATATTTTCACATCGGCAGTAACACTGGATGGGTCTCGACCCGTATGGTATCACATTTTGGTGGTATGGCGTAATGTTGCTCGGGCAAAGTCGTTTCTCTAAAACAAATGTACTCATCGTTCTGAAATTGGATATGTGTGTGTATTCTACCACTGGAATCAAGACGGTCGTTTTTGACGTCCTTGTGCCACATTCGTTCGCGCATAGCCGTTTTTCGAACACTACTGAGCGAGTCGGACTGAAACGCGGTACCTGTGGCTAGTTTGATGCCCTCAGTGACGGGCTAGGCCGTATCACCATGATGGCAACACGCTTTAGCTAACGTTATCATTTTTAAACGAATGGGCTGAAACTCGATAACCACGATGTGACATGACGTCGATAACGCCACGTTTTCGATAACTCTGTCATTTTTTGACGGATTTGGCTCTAACTCGCTATCCGCAGATATTTGATCCCCTCGGTGATACTGGGATGGTCGAGTTTCAGTCTAACGACCGCAATATAACACGGCATTAATGATGTTACGCTTTTGTGACTCTGTCATTCAATCAGTCATTTCTTTTAATTCAGTTTTATCATTGATACGGAGTGTTGATTTTCAATGTCATTTTTAACTTTTCTAACATCCACTGTTTTGTTGCGCTGTCTGCTTCAATTCTTCGTAGCCATTATCATAGCTCAAGTGACACCATTATTGGTTGAATGGCCACCACGACCTGGCACTTCTTAAACACTCTACGGGTCAATCCCCTGGCGGTATGCATTAGCATCAACGTCGGGGGAGTATTCTCTTCATGTACTTCTGGTGTTGTCACCACCTCTTGTTAGGCTGGGGCATACCCCCTAGGTTGGGCTCGAAGTAAGGGTGGGAGGCATGAAGAGAAGAATTATCTTATTCAAAACTATGGCAACCAAAACAAAAATTAAACGACTGTATGATTCAGCACATGATAACACTTCTGACTATGATTCTGAATATGACCGAAATTCAAACAATAATCAAACAAATGACTGGCCTCGATTTATACTAATTCGTCCAAGTGATGACAACAAAAAGGTTAACTTCAACCCATTTGCATTGGAGAAGGCAATACAAGGGATCGCTGGCACTGTTAAAAATATTAAAAAATTACGATCAGGTGGCATTTTGATTGAATATACTGGTAAAGTCCAGTCATTCATTCCCTTGAGGACCCAGAAACTTTTAAATGTAGATGTTATAGCCTTGGCTGCTGATGTGGCGTTAAGCACCAATAAATAATAATAATTAAATAATAATAATTAAATGTAGATGTGAAATCGGAAGCTCACAGAACCCTCAATACCAGCAGAGGCGTTGTACGAACCCGTGAGCTTACCGATATTGATGAAGGAGAAATAATTCAAGACATGAAAACACAGGGAGTATCAGGTGTTAAAAGAATAAAAATAAAGAAAAATGGGAACGAAATCAGCACAAATACTTATATATTTACTTTTAAGACTCCACAACCTCCAAAATCAGTCAAAATAGGTTACATGAACGTCAGGGTGGATTTGTATATCCCAAATCCACTTCGTTGTTTCAGATGCCAGAAATACGGTCACAGCCAAAATTCATGTAGAGGCCAGCCAGTCTGCCACAAATGCAGCCAAAAACACGACGAGCCATGTACCAGTGATATTTTTAAGTGTGTAAATTGTCAGGGCAATCATATGTCGTCATCAAAAGATTTCTCCATATGGCAAAAAGAAAAAGCTATACAGAAAGTAAAATGTGAAAGACAGATAAGTTTTAAAGAGCCAAGAGAAATTATTTCATCGATTCCAGGCATGCATACTTCAACACCTTCGTATGCTGCTGCAACAAAACAAAAAGTTCCAACAAAGTCGATAGAATGTCAGACACAATATACATGGCTCGTAGGTTCAATACCAACCTTACTACAGGCGTTCACAATAGAACACAACGATCTAATTCAGCAACAGTCAACTCAGACACCACCAAGCCCTCAAACACTACCAAAAGAAAACTTGAAAGGAAATCAGAAAAAAGAACAAATCAAACTTAAAACACAAAATGAGAAAGCACAGAATCGAAACCAGAAAAGAAAAAGGAACAACCTAACTCAAAATGGAACGCAGAACTTCAAAAGCTCAGTCAGAGTCAGAAAAACAATCAGGAAAAACTCAAAAAGAAATTAGATAAAGAAAAACAGAAACAGTTATCGGATAGAACACCTAAGGTCCTTCAAGACCCCGTTACCCGTAACAGGTTTGAGGGTTTGAATCAATGGAAATAGGTGAGTGCATCGCAGAAACGTTCGGGCACTTATGCTCGAACTCTTCTCAGAATAAGTCCCCACGTAAAACATCACCCAAGAAAAACACGGGGGCAATTTCGCCCGTACGTCCACCTTCCAAATCACCACTAAAACATGGATAACACACCCAAACAAAATATTATACAGTGGAATTGTCGAGGTTTTAAAGCCAACTTTAATGAACTAGGCCTTTTAAGCCAAAATTATACACCTGCAGCTTTTTGCCTGCAGGAAACTCTTTTAAAGAAACCAGAGGCTCAGGATCGTTCAGCTTTTAAGCATTAGACTTCGTATAATGCCTGGGCAGATGGTAATGATCTTCATATTCGTGGAACGACTATCTTAGTTAGAAACGACATCATTCACAGTTCTGTTCCATTACAGACAAATTTACAGGCTCTGGCGGTACGCCTAACATTCAACAAAACAGTAACGCTTTGTTCGATTTATGTTTCACCAAGTAAAGCCCTACAACTGAATGATCGTGAGCTACTGGTCCAACAGCTCCCAACCCCATACATTTTGTTGGATGATTTTAACGCACATAGCCCCCTTTGGGGTAATTCCTGCAGTCAAGAAGATGCAAAAGGTAAAACTGTAGAAGAGTTCATTACCAAATATGACTTGTGTTTGTTTAATGATGGTTCAGACACTTATCTGCACGGCGCATCTGGTTCGTATACATCAATTGATCTTTCAATTGCATGCCCTTCTATCTTCCTCGATTTTTCTTGGAAGGTAGAAGATGACTTGTGCGGGAGTGATCACTTTCCAATTGTGTTGGGGAGTGTAGTTCCGGCGGACGATGAGAGAGAGCCCTAGTGGAACTTTAAAAAAGCTGACAGGGACACTTTTTCATCGCTTTGTTCTGAAAGCCTCACACGGGAGAAATTTCAAGATAGTGCTGGCCAAATAATGCTTGACATTGCAAACACAGTCATCACTAAACCTTCGGCAAATCCAAAACGTTTCATCAAACCATGGTTTGATAATGAATGTAAACAGGCTATAAAGGATCGTAAGAAAGCTGAAAGGGAATTTAACAAGTCACCAACTACATATAATTTAAACAAACTTCGTATAAATCGGGCAAAAACAAGACGACATAATTATAAAACAAAAAAAAAGAAAAGTTTTTGGGAATCATACATTTCTAAGATTAACCAAAACACTCCCATCACTAAAATTTGGAAAAAGATTAACGGAAAAGAAACAAAATCAACTGTACAACACCTGAAGGAAAACAACGCCTCAATTACATCTAAAACAGAAATTTCAAATACTTTGGCCTCTATATTTTCAAAACATTCGTCGTCTAAAAATTGTAATCCAGAATTTAAGAAAATTAAAAAACAGCAAGAAAAACAAAAGATCAAATTTACCTTCAACAATTTAGAGGATTACAATGAACCTTTCTCTATGGAAGAGTTACGTAATTCTTTGCATAGAGCAAAGGATACTGCCACCGGTCCCGATGAAATTCACTACCAAATTTTAAAGCATCTGCCGCAATATTCAATAGAACTTTTATTGTTAATTTTTAATGGCATTTGGGTGACTGGCCAGTTTCCACCATCCTGGTGTAAAGCAACAATAATTCCTATTCCTAAGCCTGATAAAGATCACAGCAACCCAAGCAACTACAGGCCTATTGCCTTAACCAGTTGTATGTGCAAAAAATTAGAAAGGATGTTCAATGGTCGGCTTGTCTGGTTTCTGGAATGGAACAATCTGCTTGCGGATGTTCAGTGTGGTTTCAGAAGCCAGAGAAGTAATGTGGGTCATTTGGTCAGACTTGAAACGTTTATTAGGAATGCCTTCGCCAGAAAAAAACATGTGGTCGCCATCTTCTTTGATCTGGAGAAGGCATATGATGCAACGTGGACGTATGGGATTTTAAAAGATCTTTTTAACATGGGGTTGAGAGGACGTATGCCTCTTTTTATTGAAAACTTTTTAAAGGACCGCCAGTTTCAGGTTCGTGTTGGGTCAACGTTATCTGATACTCACGAGCAGGAATTGGGGGTTCCTCAGGGTAGTATTTTATCCGTTACCCCGTTTTCGGTTAACATTAATAGGATCATCGATGCAATTGAAAATATGGTAGACTCTTCATTGTATGTCGATGATTGTTTAATCTGTTATAGCAGTAAAAATATGAATGCTATTGAGCGCAAACTTCAGCTGTCTTTGGGTTCTTAGGATTCAAAAATGGGCCACAGAAAATGGTTTTAAATTTTCAAAGTCAGAAACGAACTGTGTTCACTTTTGTAATCTTCGGAAACATCACCCTGATCCGGAGTTAAAAATCGATGGTAGTCCTACTAAAGTTGTTAAGGAAGTGAAATTCTTAGGTTTGTTGTTTGACAACAAACTGAGTTTCACTTCCCACATAAAACAACTAAAAGTTAAATGTAAGAAAGCTCTGAACCTACTGAAAGTTGTTGGTAGCACTGATTGGGGTGCTGACCAAAAGCTTTGCTCCATCTGTATAGATCACTTGTTCGGTCAAAATAAGATTACGGTTGCATAGTTTACGGTTATGCAGGGAAATCATATCTCAAACCACTTGATGCAATTCATAATAGTGGTATTAGAATTAGTCTAGGGGCTTTTCGAACACCCCCAATAGACTCGATGCTTGTTGAAGCAGAGGAGCCTTCTCTTGAGAAGCGCAGAATTAAATTATCTCTCCAGTATGTGTCTAAACTTTTGGCCAATCCTCCAAATCCTGCTTATAATTGTGTTTCAGACCCTCAAAATGTTGATTTCTTTAACCGCCACCCGAAACATATTCCTCCATTGGGAATTAGAATCAAACCCCACATGGAGTCTGCTAAAATTGGTTCTGATTCTATAAAAGAAAACCGTAAATCACATATTCCTCCTTGACATCTTAAAAAACATACAATTATTTTGGACCTTGCTTCTACCAAAAATCTGATAACAATTCCTTGCAGTTCAAACAAAAATATGCCGAAATAAAATCCAAGTATAGTACATATACAAGGATCTAAACAGATGGATCTAAAGATGGTGACAAAGTATCATCAGCTGCTGTTACTGGTGATCATATCACCTCAATCAGAATACCGAATCAGAGTTCTATTTTCACAGCTGAAGTTAAATCTATACATCTCGCTCTTGAACACATCGAGAATGTACAGGACAAGAAGTCGATTATTTTTTCCGACTCTCTTTCCTCTTTACTTGCTTTACTCAACCCCAAGTTGAAGAACCCTCTCATTTTGGAACTTCGTGAGAAGCTAACAACTCTCATGTCTGATCAATATGATATCGTGTTTTGCTGGTTACCCGGACATGTAAGTATCGCTGGTAACACCAGAGCAGACAGTGCAGCAAAACAAGCCTTATCCAAACCTCTCACTGATTTTAAGATCCCTTTCAGTGATTTTAAGCCTCATATTAGTAGTTACATCAAATCCATGTGGCAGGCGGAATGGGATGGGGCGACAAATAACAAGCTCCATCGCTTCCGACCAACTATTTCTGATCACTATCCATCTAGTAACCTTTGTAGAAAAGATTATTTTATTCTGACGGGGTGTCATATTGGTCATACACGACCAACACATTCCTTTTTGTTGGAGGGTTCTGTGCGACCAGAGTGTGTTCCCTGCCAGCAGGTGTTGTCAGTGGAACACATTCTTTTACATTGTACGGATTTTAATCTTGTCAGAGGGCAGTATTTTTCTGTAGGATCTCTGAGAGATCTGTTTTATCGCACGAGCCCGAATATGATTCTTTCATTTTTGAAATCAATCAACCTTTTTAATAAATTTTAAAATTGTTTTTATTATCTTAACTAGAGTCTTGAAGACTTAAATTCACCAGGTTGATTTGTGAGCTATTCATATTTCTTGTTTATTCTAGCATCACTGTTCATACTACATTGTCTTTTTCATTCTTATTGTAGTTGATTTTTACTCGTCTTTGTATTTCATTGCTGCCGTGTTTTTGTTTAACGTTTTCTCGCCACGATATAGCCTTAGCTGCTGATGTGGCGTTAAGCACCAGTAAATAATAATAATAACAGGTTTATACACCGTTTACCAGTCACTGTGCTTCGATCAGGTTTCACTGCTATCTTCTTGGTCCATCCAGTATTAAAATCTTCGCCTACAACTACTGGCTTGTATCATTACTACAGATGCTGGTTCTACAGATTGGCGCTGCAAATGTCTTTGTCACAACTACCATTACATGTCATTTGACCGGTTTCCGACTTTCTATTGTTCTATCCTACTTGCTTGTTCTATTTTACTGACTATGCTACGACCCGCCTAGTTACTGTAACCACAACTACTTCTGATTTGGTGAACCAATATTTGTATCTTTCACCACCGTCTCCTTTTACTGTACTTCTAATTACCATCACAACGACTCACACTTAAAAGCTAGTGTGACCATAAGTCCAGCGGTTTGCTTTCATTGTCGCGGAAAACTGGGAAGAACTGAAGAGTTATTCGAGCAATGCTCTTTTCGAGTGACCGCTCGTAGGTCTCATAGACTTGTCTACAAAATCGAATGATCACTTTATATTGTGACGTACTACCTGGAGGATAATTTTTGGAGGGCCCTGCAATGGAAGCCTATTGCTTCCACAAATTTGGCGTGTCTGTATGCTAATACACGTTGTGTCACAATCTGTATACAACATGTGTAAGCACGGCCTTTTTCTGTGCATGTTATACACAACACTTAAGCACATCCGACTTGAGCCCATTCTGGTGTGATTTGCACACACTACGACACACTTTGCATCAGTACACAAGCACGAACTAGATGCACAGATACTACAAAAGATGTTAAATGATCGTCAGGCTTCCTATATGAGTTAATGAGTCACTTAAAGCGAACATTGCTCATTTATTCTTCCCGGTTTTTTCAACTGCAGTGTGATATACCACAGAAAAAATGGCTAAATTTTGTTTCCTTTTTTGTAATTTTATATCATGACTTCATTTCCGATGCTCGGCAATGTTAATACATCCACATGAATATACAAGTAGCTGTTCACCGCATCGATACTGAACATAGAAGCCATGTAATCCTTTACTTACGACATTTCAGACCGTTTCTGCCTGGGTCCTTTCAAGACATAGCCTATTTCTTCATTTTGTCCCTGCAAGCCCCAGCTTACGGACCCACAGCATAATGATTTCCACGTTGAAAAATAATTACAAGATATCTCTGTTGTGTATAACGCTCGGTTGTTCAACAAAATCTTTAGGAATAATATTAAAATGCAACGAAGCGATATTTCCAAACTCTACAAGATATTGCAGATACGGACAACCCGGCACACAGTGACCGCCGAATGCTAAGTATATTATGACAGGGCGGATAAAATAATTCCACTCCTACCACCCCAATAACATGAAAATAAAAAGATGTATCTGTAATATAAAGTTAGAATAAAAAAATGGGCTCTATCATCTTTCTTTGTGACTTGCTGAAGGCAACAGCAATCAGAAAGTAAAGGTGATACAATTTATCAATTTTCAACAATAACCTTTGTTTAATCATCTTTCTAATTTAATCTTTCAATTGCTAACAATGACCATTGTCAAGTTATCCAAGGAATCAATCTTCAAATCAAATCTATTATCAATTGTCCGACCCGCAGGTAATAAGTAAATCTTAGTGATAGGTTAGATGGTTACATAAGGTGTTAAGTAACAATTCAAGGTATTAAACAAAGGGATTCAAAAGTCATTCTTAAAACATACAGATAGTGCCCATGTGTTATATTCCATTGTCCGAAAAACAAATAAATAAGCTAGGGTTTTTACTGAAGGCAGTTCCTCGTGGATTGGACTTGGGTCCGCTGAAGGGACAAGTTGAGCGGACATAGTTTGCATGGCGTAGTTTGTAAAGCGGGAAACGCAGATGCAGTTAATAGTGGTTAACTTGTAATGAATAGACTCGCGTTTTACTAAACGAAAAGGTTATGTGGCAGAATATGGGACGGACAAACGCAGTGGTTAGGAAATAATCCTTGGGCAGTTATAGATTTACGTTTTATTGGATAAGATTATTCCACGGCGAAGTGGGGAGCAGATCTAAAGAAGCATTTTCGTCACCACAAGAAGACAGTCAATGGTATTATGATAACGGTACGATTCTCAGGGACATCATGGAGGCAAAGACCACAAATAAGGCGACCTGAGGGCGAGACCTCTCTAAAGTGAAGTAAAGTAAAATTAACTAATTAGTAACTGAGAAGTTTTAAATATCACATTCATTACGCGTAGTCATTCCGTTGACGAAATGTATCGTTTACTCCTTAAGATAAGAGATTACAAGATTCATATTAATATTCTCTCCGAGACCCTCAAAATGGAATTGTGTATTTTCAAGTAATTGTCTTCTATTTAAATTATTATATCCCATTGATCTTAATTACGGAACATGTTGTGACTTCATTTTAATCCACGTTTGTAAATAAATTCATTGTTGATTCGCTAGCAGGTCTCACAGCATTCAATACCCATATCTTAATATTCACCCCTCGTTAATTTTATTAGCTAATCCCCCATATCTGCATCGTCGTTTCCTCAATGTGAACTCAACAGAGACGAGTAACTCAATGAGTCATTCGTTCCTGCATAGTCCACATTGAGGACGCGACGTGACACCAGGACCATTAGGTCCACGTAAAACGCGTCCGGTTATAATATGTTGGAATTATTTCCGCAATCACTTTTGGCCGTCTGAGAGATAGCACGAAAGTAATGACAGTTTCTATTAACACCACTGCGAAACACAGGGGGTGCTTAATTAAGTTCCAGGTGTATTTATATATTATATATATTATATAATATAATACCTAAAGTATCTTGACATTTCAAACATTCCAGTTCCTTTTAATTTTCGAAGGGTATATTAATATCAGGTTTTACCGGGAGTTAGCACTTACTAGAATACTTTTCAGAATTTGTCTAACAGTATTTTTTACCTTTTGCTCTCTACTTTTACCCCGGTTTCTTTTCTTTTCGGATTGTATTACACACCCGTTTAGTCAGAACTTGGCTTACGAGAACTTTTATCGCAACATTTCATTTCTTTCGTCGTCTGTGTGTATTTTTTCTCGTTGTTTCTGTACCCTGAAGAAGGTCTCCATCAGGCCGAAATCTAGTTGAAATTTTTTATTTGTTTTCCTCTGCTGTTTGAGCTTTATGCGGGGATCTCACTTTCACGGTTTGGGCCCCGGATTTGCTACGGTTTTGAACCGCTGTAAAACCGGCGTGTTTTGGTCTCGGAAGATAATTTCTACTGTGGCACTAGGGTGTGGCTACGGCGACTACGGAAGATCTAAGGAAACGATAAGGATGTACTATGGTTGTGCGAAGGAAGCACCAAATATTCACCAAGGATTATTATGGTCATGTGACGTTTTCATACGGTTATTCTACGGCACCACCAGAAGCGCTACGGACAATCCACGGTTGTCCAACGGTTTGTCCCGGTTATTCACTGTCATGCAACGGTGTACGGATACGCTACGTTTCCGCAACGGTTCTTGCACGGTGTCTACGGTCATGTCACGGCCATGTCACGGTAACATAACCGTAGACACCGGGACACAACTGTAGCATATCTGTAGTCTATCCGGTATTTTATGTGGTCAATCGGGACCCCATTTCTAACCACGGTTAATGACGGATCGGCTACAGATATGCTACGCTTGCGTCCCAGTGTCTACGGTTTTCTACGGTCACTTACGGTTGGTGACGGAAAAATGAAAAACAAGGCGGCGGAAGCGCAAGGGAGTATCCCGGAACACCACGGTCATGTCTACATTATCTCGAATAAAATATTGTTTAAATTAAAACTAAGTGTTCACTTACGGGAAGCATGCAGAGACTTGGCTCTCGTATGTGTTGTCTACGTAATCGCATTCTTGAGAACAATTCATCGCCTGTCTCTCCTATATAATGTTCTTGGCATCCTAAACATGTTATTATATAAACCACATTCATTGTTTTGAAGTTCATGTTGTCGTTTGGGCGAACTTCTGGGGAGGCTGAAGACAAAACCTCTCCTGATTTCGAACAAAGGACTGAAAAATTTGGGAGACATTATAGTCCGTAGCAAGCATAATAAAATGTTCAGCAATGAAGGGACGGGATCTGATAGATGTGGGAAAACTGTGCAGTTTGTGGGTTTATGCTCCAAACAAAACAATTCCCAGACAAGAACGGAACGGTCTACTACATAGATAAGAAAATCACCCGCATGTCCAGGAATGTGGTATATAGGATTCTCTGCAAGTGCAATGAAGTTGTGTGCGTGGGAGAGACGGGGACAAAATCGTATGAGAGAATGCAAAACCACCTGAGTAGAATGAAACTTGAGGTTCTGAGTGAACCGATACCACATCACTCTCTGTCCGAAAAACACAGTATAAACAATTTTAAGATTGTTGGACTGAACAAAATAATCAACAGATACAGCTTACAGGACTGGCCGTGAAGCATTTTGGATTAACAAACACTAGAACCCAATGGGCTCAATAGACAAGAATGATTCCAAATATTCTCATTTATACACATGTTGATGGGGGTGGGGGGGGGGTGGGGGTATAAGTTAGTGTGAGGAGCAATTGCAGATAACGACGCGTTGATGTTGAACATAGCTGTGTATGTTGTGAGATCTTGATCATTGTGTGCACGTTGGTCCATACATCATGCGTATCGGGGTATGGGGGGGGGGGGGGGGGTGGTGCGATGCGTGGACAGCCTAGCCTACAATCGTCAGTGTATACATTATAACAGGGGCCGTATACAGGTCAATGATGGGAGGGTATGCTGCAAACGTGGGTGGGACAAGACAATTACACACTGGAAGGATCGCGCAGGGGGGGGGGGGGGGTGCTTTATTATTACACAAGGTAGGTAAAAAAAATATTATGCTACAAAAGTGGGTGGGGACAAGACATTTGGGGGGGGGGGGTATTACTGCGCAAGGAATGTATAAAAATATTTTATTTTTCATTAGCGGTCATGATGTCTTTTGACATGGATGGGTTATTGGGGCGGGGCCATGGAGGTTCGCTTTTGAATGATTGAATGATTCGGGTCAAGGAGTGGTTGGATGTGTAAATACTGTGTGCGAACTTGCCTATGCCTCTGTTACCAGGGCGAGGTTTTAACAATAGTGTGTAATTCATCTTTGCTTGTTGCGTAATAACGAGGATATATCTTTACTTGCTGCCACACAAGGAAGATATTATATAGAGTTTTTTTGCATAATTTACGCTTGAATACAAAGAACAACGTGAAGCGCGGAATATATCTTTACTTGTTGCCACCCAAAGAAGATATGATACGGTTATTTTGCGCGTAAGAGACTCGGTTACGGGGAACAACGTGAAACGGGGAACATATCTTTACTTGTTGCGACGCAAGGGAGGTATGATACAGCGATTTTGCACGCAATATACTTAAATATGAATGATTCGGGTCAAGGAGTGGTTGGATGTGTGAATACTGTATGCGAACTTGCCTCTGTGACCAGGGCGAGGTTGAGATAAATGATAGAAGGCTCGTAATTCTAAAGCTGAGAACAAATTTTGCGCGTCATAACGCGGAATATATTTTCACTTGTTGCCACCCAAGGAAGATATGATACGGTATTCTTTGTGCATAAGTTACACTTGAATACAGAGAACAACGTGAAACGCGGAACAGATTTTACTTGTTGCCACCCAAGGAAGATATGAAACGGTGATTTTACAACTGGGTTCGTGATTAAGAGCTGGGCAGCCACTTACCAAGTAATAAATCGACCTGTTAGACATACGCCCATCTTCGTGGTTTTTATCTTGATATTCTTTGTTCTACACGCTCGGAGAGGACTGAGTAATTAGGTTACAAGAGACCAAGTTATCGACAGTTTATCGGCTCGATTGATTACGATATTAAAGCACGTTTTACTTGAACGATAATGCATTCAGATGTCTTTATTTTTCCTCAATTTGAGCCTGAAAAACATAGTTTATGATCCCTCTTTAGAACGAGCTCGATCTTATGAATGTTTATTAGCTAAGGTTTTGTGGCGATGCATGAACATAAATTATTCGACAGAGTCTCGTCTTCTTGCCGTATTTTCCCAATGCATACGATATTAAAATTTGTTACTTCATCAGATTTTTAAACGATTTGTTCAAAACAATATGATGCGACCCCTCAATGTTATGAGGGGTCGAATGATATGGTTTTGATTAGAAAAAAAATGACACATATTTGTTTCTACTTCTCAATTTGCAAATTACACGGACGGAATTAGCAAATTCGTTAACTTTAATTCTACACTTGTTTACATATCTGGCCAGAAAAATTCATCATCATCATCATTAAAGATAGAGTAGTGCATACATGAAAATTACGTCACACAAATAGTTGAAACAATTTGGTAAGTTTGACACAAATGAGAAAATATTATTCCAGACGGAAGTTATATTTGCACTCACCTCCGTTTCCTTCGGGGCGTATGTTTCTTTCAATATGTTTTACGTTCTTCGACAAGTTCGGTTTATCTGTGGTGGGCCCAGTATGTTTCATCGCACGCTTTGCTGTGTACAACTGCACCGATGATGTAGCCACTTCCAAAGTCTCGTCGACAATACTGTCTTCCACGAAATTTAAATCAATGCCACGTCCGGAGACAGATTCGCCTCCGTCATCCTCCGCTTCCCCGTTTTCTTCGTTTCCGTACACATGTTCATTCTGGATCACGTCTTCATTAGTTAATGGACTTATGAAATTTGATACAACCTTTCTCAGAGAATGTGCGGCTTGCAGGTTATCAAAACTTAAATTGGTCAATTTTGAGCAACGGTGCAAAGGTTGTCCACCAAAAGGCAAGCTCTCGAATACAGATTCTTCGTTTGCTACAGCAAAATTTGCAGGGAAATCTACAGACATTGTTGTCAGATCTGTGTATGGGGCTGTTTTGTGAAGACATGCGTTTTCTCTTGGGTTTGCACGCATGCGAAGTTTTCTTATGCTCTGGGACAAGTAGTCGACATGTTTCAATGTCGCATTCTTCTCGTCAATCTGTTCAGCAATTTTAATCTCTTCTTGTTTGACAAGTAATGTCTTATCGAAAAGCTGAAATCAAAAGATAAGATCACTCACGTGTGACATTTCCAAAAATACCAACCATATTCATAAATTATTACAGATCCAAACCTCTAACGCATTTCCGGACAGGAAGGGCATGCGTATGAATGTTTCTCACATTTCATAAAATCAGAGACAGCGAGCCATGGAGGACGTGCCTCCTCCCACGCACCCTCTCACATTTTGCCACAGATATGCTACATGATGCTACATGATTACACGATGAGTTAAACAATTTGAGATCAGGTAAGTGTGTCAATATACGGTATTCCTTTAATATATTATCTATACGAATAATTATTTGCATTTGGTCAATGAAAACTTCGGCCGGATCCGTCTATTTCTGCCACACCAAGTGTCTCTCACGCCGGAGGCTAGCCTTTGGGTTACAAAATGTTGAAGCAAATAAAATAAACAACATAACTGATCAGTCAATAATATACTCACAAAAAACAGTGTACATTTCCTGATGTAAGATTGCATTATTGGGTGTGACACTGAAAGATGTTCATCTATTTTCGCATGTGAACTAATTTAATGGTGCGCACCCCCCCCCCCCGACCTGACACCCCCCCCCCCCCCACACACACACCGTGCACACACAAACTCACTCACCCACACACACATACTTTTAGCACCTGTCTTGGCACACATCAAGACACGCGAATCAAGAAAATGCGGCATATTTTGTTGATCCACTTTTCTATGTTCTTCCGGGCCAAACTATGGCAGGTCCAGTGCATTTTCATGCCACCCCCCCCCCCCCCACCCACCACCCCACACACAATTCAGTTGCACCGCCATCACCTCCGCACAGAATGCGAGCGAAACTGTTCAACCAGTAATCCCCCTCGAAACACACACTTCCGTTGCAACAGCATCACCACCGCACAAACTGTGAGACTGTTCAGTCAGTACCTCCACCAAGCACACAAACAAACACTCACACTCCAGTTGCACCACCGTCGCCTCATCACAAAATGTAAAACTGTTCATTCAGTACTCTCCCTCCCAAAGCAAACACACACTTTCGTCGACAAACCTCCATCGCCTCCGCACAAAATGTGAAACTGCTGCCGAAAGAAAGTTGAACCAAGTAATCATGAGAACTTTATTGAAAATTCTAGAGGTCCAGCCATCTTTTTTGGCGATGTGTAATGGTAAAGAGGTTTACGTGTTCGACTCCTGATTGCCAGGCGAGGTTTTGCAGGGTTCAAATCCCGGGAAGGATCAGAAACCAACATTCTAAATTATTTTAAAACATGACTGTGCTCTTCGTAAAACACCACACGGGCCCGTATCAGTCTTCGCCTGAGGTCAACCACAGCACTTTCGTCGAACTGTAGCCAGCGCGTTCAAAACGTTCGTGCTGCTGCCGAAAGGGTGGTGAACAGTGTAAGCATGAGAACTTTATCTTAAAAGCTAGATTCCAGCCATCGTTTTTGGAGGTGTGCAATGGTCTAGTGGTTTAGGTGTTGGACTCCTGATCGCCAGGCGAAATTCCCGAGGATTCGACTTCCGGCAGAGGATCAGAAACCAACATTCTAAATTCCTCTAAAATAAGATTGGGTCCTTCGAAAAATCAACACAGGCCCGCGTCATTCATTGTCTTAGAGGCCAACCACAGCACTTTTGTCAAACTGTAGTTAGCGCGCTCCACAATGTCATGCTGCTGCCGACAGGAACGTGAACCGAGTAATCATGGGAACTTCATCTGAAAATCCAAATTTGAGTCATCGTTTTTGACGGTGCGCAATGGTCTAGGCGTTGTACTCCTAATCGCCAGCCGGGGTTACCGAGGATTCGAGGGATCAGAAACTAACATGCCAGATTCCCATAAAAAACATGATTCTGTCTTTCAAAAACACACACAGGACCATGTCAGTCTTCGTCTGATGCCAACCACAGCACTTTTATCGAACTGTAACCAGCGCGTTCCACACTTTCGTGCTGCTGCCGAAAGGAAGGTCAATCGTGTAAACATGAGAACATGAAAAGTTAGATTCCATCCATCGTTTTCGGCGGTGTGCAATGGTCTAGTGGTGTAAGTGTTGGGCTCCCGATCGCCAGGCGGAATTGCCTAGGATTAGACTCCCGGCAGGGGGTCAGAAACCAACATTCTAAATTCCTCTAAAATAAGATTGGTTCATTCGAAAAACACACACAGGCCCGCATCAGTCATCGTTGAGTCCAACCGCAGCACTTTCGTCAAACTGTTTGCGCGTTCCACCATTTCATGCTGCTGCCGAAAGGACCGTGAAACGAGTAATCATGGGAACTTCAACTGAAAATCCAAATTCCAGCCGTCGTTGTTGACGGTGTGCACTGGCCTAGTGGTTTAGATGTTGTCATCCTAATCGCCAGCCGGGGTTTCCGATGATTCGAGGGATCAGAAACCAACATTCCAAATTTCCCCAAAACATAATTGTGCCTTTAAAAAACAAACACAGGCCCGTGCCAGTCTTCGTCTGAGGCCAACAACAGAACTTTCGCCGTTCTGTAGCCACCTCGTTCCACACTTTCATTCTGGTGCCGAAAGGAAGGTGAACGAAGTAATAATCAGAACGTCATCTAAAAAAGCTGCCTTGCAGCCATCGTTTTTGACGGTGTGCAATGATCTTGCGGTTTAGGTGTTAGACTTCTGATTGCCTGGCGGGGTTGCCGAGGGTTCGCCTACAAGCAGGGAATCACAAACCATTCTTCTAAACTCCTCTAACACACGATTGTGTCCTTCGAAAAACACACACATGCCCGTGCCACTTTTCATTTGATGCCATCACAACACTTTCGCCGTACTGTAGCCAGCACGTTCCACACTTTCATGCCCCTGCCGAAAGAAAGGCGAACCAAGTAATAATGAGAACTTCATCTAAAAAGCTGCCTTCCAGCCATAGTTTTTAACGGTGTGCAATAGTCTAGTGGATTAGGTGTTGGACTCCTGATTGCCAGGCGGGGTTCGGAAGGTTCGCCTCCCGGCAGGAAATCGAAGACCAAAAATCTAAGGTCCTGTAATACATGATTGTGTCCTTCAATAAACACACACAAGCCAGTCTTCATCTGGGGCCATCCACAACACTTTCGTCGTACTGTAGCCAGCGCGTCCACACATTCATGCTCCTGTGAAAGGAAGGTGAACCTAGTAATCATGAGAACTTCATCTAAAAAGCTAGATTACATCCATCGTTTTTGACGCTGTGCAATGGTCTAGCGGTTTAGGTTTTGAACTTCTGATAGCCAGGTTGGGTTGTGGAGGGTTGCGGAAAGGGAACAGAAAGCACAGCTTTTTCGTCTAGTGGTTTAGGTGTTGAACTCTTAGAGTTGTCTGTCCTTTAAACATGGAAAGGAAGCTTTTTGAAGAGTTGAATTGGGAAAAATCCAAAACATCCTTTCGTTTTTGAACTGCTGTGTCGACAAAATATTGCTGGCTGCGTTCTGTTTGTTTCAAGAATCATTTTGATACCTTTATTGCTATAAAATACTTTGAGGAATAGTGATTTTAGTGGCGTGGTTGATTATCAAAATAATTGTCTTCTACAAATACAGAGATCAACAATGTCAAAACAGGGAAAGACCGATTTGAAGAGAACTGCCCGTGGTATGCTTTTTAAGGCAGAATTAACAGTGTGTGTTAATGTTATGCACAATTCCAATGTTAAAGCACTAGAAGTTATTGCGGCGGTCGAGGAAATGTGTGGTTCTGACATTGTTTTACCTTGTATCCCTGTTTCTGCTGATTTATTTAAAATATTACTTTGAATGACGCGGACTCAACTGAGTTACTGAAAGAAGGTCTTAAAATTGAAAAAAAAACAAAATACAACTGTTTAAAAAGTTTTCAATGAAACTGCTGTGGTTTCCATTCTACATCTGCCAGCATATATTGATGAGGAAATCAAGGAAATACTTGAAGTTGATTTTAAGCTCCAGTTATTAAGTAACACTGAAATGAAGTGTTATCAAGGTAGAAAAATTGTTGATGGAGCTAGAGCCTAGGCGGGGGGGGGGGGGGGAGGGGTAGTTGATCATCCCCTACTAGGCGGGTCCTCAGGTGGCGGATAGAGGACGGCCTGCTCAATTGGGCAGGTTTGCTAATTTCTAATTGGCAGGTTTGCTCAACTGAGCTGGTTCGCTGCGAAATACACAAATACGCACCCCCGGACCAAAATGATCAATCCTGCTAATACCATCTGGCAGGCACCTTGTTCTCCCGTGAGGTGCGTTCCGAAGGCCCCTGAAGAACGAATCCTGGCAGTTGAGGACTCGGGCCCCGGTTAGGGCAATCTCCGGGATGGAGCCCTGGTCTCCATTTCGGAGATAATGTTCAACACACTGCTTTGGCCCCAATTTCGGGAGTAGAAGGATGGTCGGATGGTCCGTTCTGGCCAATCGGGAGCCCCCACCCCAAAAAGTACTGGCTGTCACGTCGGGGGGGAGGGGGGGGGGGGCATTTGCTGGCCATTCAGTCAATCATTTCTTTTATTCACATAACATAATTGCCATTGTGTACTGTTTTTAAACACTTTATATTTTAATAGCCACTTAGTTTTGCTGCATTGTCTGTTTCGGTTATGCATGAGAACCTTTTATTACGGTGTTTTATACAGTGATTGATTGGATGGCCGCCATCTGAAGACCTTGCACTTCCACACACGGGCCAATCAGTCAGTGGTATGCCTCGGCATCAACACTGACTGAGTATACTGCCTCATACCAGGTATGTGGGAATACCGGCAACCCGGTGGGTTCACTGCATGGCAGTAACCCTATCCTTTGTTGGACTCCGTGGTGGGTGGGAGCCGGGGCAGTGAATCATAAATAACTTAAATGTGGCTACAACAACCAAAAAACACAAACTAGAGTATGATTTGAAATTTACAGACTCTGATTCTGACTCCGATCTTGAAAAAGAACAAATTATTGTGAACAACTGACCAAAATTTGTTATAATTTATGCAAATAATGAAGATAAAAGAGCATCAGATCCTAGGGGAGTTTGATCGTCCCCTACTAGGCAGGTCCTCAGGTGGCGGATAGAGGACGGTCTGCTCAATTGAGCAGGTTTGCTAATTTTTAATTGGCAGGTTTGCTCAATTGAGCTGGTTCGCTGCGAAATACACAAATACGCAGCCCCGGACCAAAATGATCAACTCTGCTAATACCATCTGGCAGGCACCTTGTTCTCCCGTGAGGTGCGTTCCGGAGGCCCCGGAAGAAGGAATCCTGGCAGTTGAGGACTCGTGGCCCCGGTTAGGGCAGTCTCCCAAGATGGAGATCAGGTCGTAAACCCTGTTTGGCCCTGGTCTCCATTTTTTTTAGATAATGTCCAACACACTGCTTTGGCAACAATTTCGGGAGTAGACGGATGGTCGGATGGCCCGTTCTGACCAATCGGGAGCCCCCAACCCCAAAAATATCGGGTGTCACGTCGGGGGCAGTGGGTGGTTATTCAGTCAGTCATTTCTTTTAGTTTTGTTTTATCATTACTTCCCAAACTGACTTTTAATGATTTTTATATCTTTTTGACATCTTCCATTTTGTTGCACTGTCTGCGTCGGTTGTTACAAGTAGTTTATGTTGTACTGCTTTTACTGAAATGATTGGTTGAATGGCCGTCACGGCCTGGCACTTCCCATAGACGTTCAACGGGTCAATCCTCCAGCGGTATGCATGAGCATCAACGTTGGGGGAGTATGCTTTCCATGTACTCTTGGTGCTGTTTGCTGGTTATCCGCAACGTAAACCCCTAAGTTGGGCTCAGAGTAAGGGTGGGAGTCATGGAATGATGAAAAACAATTAACACCAATATGGAAATCACAAAACACAAAAAACAAAAACGTGATAGAGAATTTTCTACAGACTCTACGGATCATGATGTTCAAAAATCAAAAAGCTGGCCAAAATTTGTCATTATTTATGCGGCTGATGAGGGTCAAAAGTCAAAAGGCTTCCAACATAAATCCATTTTTGTTGGAAAAAGCCATTAAAGGAATCGCTGGCACCGTCAAAAATGTGAAAAAACTAAGATCTGGTGCACTATTGGTAGAATGCTTGAAAGAACAACAAGCAATCAATTTACTCAAAATGGAAAATTTAGCAAATATGAAAGTAAATGTTTTCCCACATAGAACCCTCAACAACAGCAGAGGTGTAATTCGAACAAGGGAACTATTTGGCATCGATGTCATGGAAATAAGAAAGGAACTAGAACCGCAAGGTGTCAGCGATGTCAAAAGAATAGACATTAACAGAGATGGTGCAATTATTAAAACAAATACATATATTGTAACTTTCGATTCTTCTCGGCCGCCTAAATCAATTAAAGTTGGTTATATGAACATCAAAGTGGATTTGTATATTCCAAATCCACTTCGATGCTTCAAATGTCAAAAGTTTGGTCACGGGCAAAATAACTGTAGAGGAAAAAGTATATGTTTCAAGTGCGGTCAGGAACATCAAGACCCCTGTACTAACACTGTCAAATGTTGCAATTGTCAGGGCAACCATATAGCTGCGTCAAAGGACTGCCCTGTTTGGCAAAAATAAAAACAAATTCAAAAGATCAAATGTGAAAAACAGATAAGTTTCAAAGAGGGCAGAGAATTAGTAACATCGATGCCAGGCATGAATACATCAAAGCCATCTTATGCAGCTAAATTATCTCAAAACTTACCATCATCATCAGTGGGTTGTCAAACAAATTATACTTGGATCAATGGCACATTACCAACTTTAGTGCAGGCCTTTACAATAGAGAAGGCAGACGAAACTGATCAAAAATCCACCCAAACACCTTCAACCTCAAACCACACATTAGACAACAACTCAAAAACAAAGCAGAAGAAAGATCAGGAAAAACTAAAACTAGACAGGACAAAAGTAAAAGAAGCAAGATCAGAACAGAAGAAAGACCAAACAAAACCGAAGCCACAATATCAAAATATTAGTCAGAATCAAAGGAAGAGTCAGTCAAAAAACAATCAAAAGAATACAGAAACACAAAAAAATCAGATCGAACTTCGAAGGCTCTTCAAGATCCTGTTACTTGTAATAGGTTTGAAGGCCTTGAGGACATGGAGGTTGGTGAGTGTATCGAAGAAACGTTCGATCACTTACGTTTGAATTCCTCACAGAATAGATCTCCGAGGAAACATTCCTCACAGAATAAATCTCCGAGGAAAAATTCACCGAAGAAAAGTACAGGGGCCATTTCGCCCATACGTCCACCCTCTAAATCTCCATCTAAATATGGCTAATACAAACAAAAATAATATCATACAGTGGAATTGTCGAGGTTTTAGAGCCAATTTTAACGAACTGGGTCTTCTCAGCCAAAAATATAAACCTGCTGCTTTTTGCCTGCAGGAAACTATTTTAAAGGAACCCGAGGCTCAGGATCATTCAGCCTTTAAGCATTATACATCGTATAATGACTGGGCAGATGAAACTGACCTTCATATTCGGGGAACGTCTGTCTTAGTTAGAAACGACATTATTCACAGTCCTGTATCTTTGCAATCAAATTTACAAGCTGTAGCGGTACGCCTAACTTTAGACAAGACAATTACGTTATGTTCCATTTACGTTTCACCAAGTAAAACCCTACAACTGAATGATCTTGAACTGCTGGTCAAACAGCTCCCAACCCCATACATTTTGTTGGGTGATTTTAACGCTCATAACCCCCTTTGGGGTAATTCCTGCGGTCAAGAAGATGTGAAAAGGAAAACTGTGGAAGAGTTCATGACAAAATATGACTTGTGCTTGTTCAATGATGGGTCAGACACTTATCTGCACCCCGCATCTGGTTCGTATAATTTAATTGATCTAACAATTGCATGCCCTTCTGTCTTCCTTGATTTTTCATGGAAGGTAGAAGGTGACTTATGTGGGAGTGACCACTTTCCGGTTGTGTTGGAGAGTGTGGTTCCGACAGACGATGGGAGGGTGCCCCAGTGGAGCTTTAAAAAGGCTGACTGGGAGACCTTCATCTTGCTCTGTTCTGAACGCCTCACACTTGAGAAATTTAGTGAAAGTGCTGACCAGATTGAACATTTTACAACAGAGATTTAACATTGCAAGCCAAGTCATTCCTAAAACCTCGACAAATCCTAAACGTTTCACTAAGCCATGGTTTGATTCTGATTGCAAACAGGCTATAAAAGATCGCAAAAAGACGGAACGGGAATTTAATAAGTCACCAACCACACATAACCTGGACAAACTTCGTATAAATCGGGCAAAAACAAGACGACTGATAAAACACACCAAAAAAGTTCTTGGGAAACATATGTTGACAAACTTAATCAAAACACCCCCATCAATAAAATTTGGAAAATGATAAGGAAAATTAAAGGAAAAGACACAAAATCAATGGTACAACATCTGGAAGATAACGGCACACTAATAACATCAAAAAAAAAATACATTTCAGATAAATTGGCCTCCACATTTTCGAAACATTCGTCGTCTGAAAATTGTAATCATGAATTTCTCAAAATTAAAAAACAACAAGAAAAACAAAAGCTCAAATTTGCATCCAATAATTTAGAGGATTACAATGAACCTTTCTCAATGGAGGAGTTAAAAAACTCTTTACATAGAGCGAAGGATACCGCCACTGACCCGATGAAATACATTATCAAATTTTAAACATCTGCCACAATCATCTCTTGAAATTTTACTATCTATTTTTAGTGACATTTGGGTGACTGGCCAGTTTCCACCGTCTTGGCGCAAAGCAATAGTACTTCCCATTCCTAAGCCTGATAAGGATCACAGCAGTAATTATAGGCCTATTGCCTTAACAAGTTGTCTGTGGAAAACAATGGAGAGGATGATCAGTGACCGACTTGTCTGGTATCTGGAATCGAACAATCTGCTTGTGGATGTTCAGTGTCGTTTCAGAAATCAGCAAGTACTATTGAACATTTGGTCAGAATTGGCACGTTTATAAGAAATGCCTTTGCTGGAAAAGAACATGTGGTCGCCATCTTTGAGCTGGAAAAGGCATATGACACAATGTGGACGTATGGGATTTTAAAAGATCTTTTTAACATGGGGTTGAGAGGGCGTATGCGTATTTTTATTGAAAACTTTTTAAAGGACCGGCAGTTTCAGGTTCGTGTTGGGTCAACGTTATCTGATCCTTTGGGGGTCGCTCAGGGTAGTATTTTATCTGTTAACCTCTTTTCAATTAAAATTAATAGTATAATCGACGCAATTGAGAATATGGTAGATTCGTCATTGTATGTCGATGACTTTTTGATCTGCTATAGGAGTAATAAGATGAGTGCTATAGAGCGCAAACTTCAGCTGTGTTTAAATAGGATTCAAAAATGGGCTATCAAAAATGGTTTTAAATTTTCAAAGACAAAAACGAATTGTGTTCATTTTTGCAAACTTCGGAATCATCACCTCGATCCGGACTTGAAAATTCATGGTAGTCCTATTAAAGTTGTTAAGGAAGTGAAATTCTTAGGTTTGTTGTTTGACAGCAAACTGAATTTCACTTCCCACATAAAACAACTAAAAGTTAAATGTAAGAGAGCACTGCACCTACTGAAGGTTGTTGGTAGTACTGATTGGGGTGCTGACCAAAAAACTTTGCTCCATCTGTATAGATCACTTGTTCGATCAAAGTTAGATTACGGTTGTATAGTTTACAGTTCTGCAAGGACATCATATCTCAAACCACTTGATGCAATTCATAACAGTGATATTAGAATTAGTCTAGGGGCTTTTCGAACATCCCCAATAGACTCGATGCTTGTTGAAGCAGAGGAGCCATCTCTTGAGAAGTGTAGAATTAAATTATCTCTCCAGTACGGGTCTAACCTTTTGGCCAATCACTCAAATCCTGCTTATAATTGTGTTTCAGACCCTCAAAATGTTGATTTTTTTAACTGCCACCAGAAACACATTCCTCCATTGGGAATTAGAATAAAATCTGCCAAAATTGATTCAGATTCTATAAAAGAAAATCGTAAATCACATATTCCTCCTTGTCATCTTAAAAAACCTACAATTATTTTGGACCTTGCTTCTACCAAAAAATCTGATACCAATTCCTTGCAGTTCAAACAAAAATATGCTGAAATAAAGTCCAGGTATAGTGCATATACAAGGATCTATACAGATGGATCTAAGGATGGTGACAAAGTATCATCAGCTGCTATTTCTGGTGATCATATCACCTCAATTAGAATACCGTATCAGAGTTCTATTTTCACAGCTGAAGTTAAAGCTCTTCAACTCGCACTTGAGCACATCGCAAATGCACAGGAAAGAAAGTCAATCATCTTCTCCGACTCTCTTTCCTCTTTACTTGCTTTACTCAACCCCAAGTTGAAGAACCCTCTCATTTTAGAACTTCGTGAGAAGTTAACAACTTTCATGTCTGACCAATATGATATCGTGTTTTGCTGGTTACCCGGGCATGTAGGTATCACTGGTAACACCAAAGCAGACAGTGCAGCAAAACAGGCTTTAACAAAGCCTCTCACTGATTTTAACATCCCTTTCAGTGATTTCAAACCACATATTAGTACCTACATCAAATCTATGTGGCAGACGGAATGGGATGGAGCAACAAATAACAAGCTTCATTGCTTTCGACCAACTATTTCAGATCACTACCCGTCTAGTAACCTTTGTAGAAAGGATCTTGCAATTTTGACACGGTGTCATATTGGTCATACACGACTAACACATTCTTTCTTGTTGGAGGGTACTTTGCGACCAGAGTGTGTTCCCTGCCAGCAGGTGTTGTCAGTGGAACACATTCTTTTACATTGTACTGATTTTAATCTTAGTAGATGACAGTATTTTATTGTAGCGTCTCTTCAAGACCTATTTTACAGAACAAATCCACATAAAGTTCTGTCGTTCTTGAAGGAAATCAACCTTTTTAATAAATTTTAAAATTGTTTTTAATCTTTTAATCAAGACTGTTCAAGTCTCAGTTCATCAGGTTGATTTAGAAGTTATTAACTTCTCTTCTTTCATTACCCTCAGTTGTTTTAATCACTTTGGTCTTTGACAGATCTCTTGTAGTTATTTTCTATTGTTATTTATTCTTTTTACTTCATAATTGAAAATGAGTTTTTACTTTCCACTGTTTTCTCGTCATGATATGGCCTTAGCTGCTGATGTGGCGTTAAGCACCAATAAATAAATAAATAGATGGAGCTAGAGATGTTTGTGTAAAATTTCCTAAAGGATTGGTGTCTCTTCCACATTCATTGGGATTTAAGACAGTTAGTGGCGTAAATTATTCCCGTGTTTTCCACAATCACCAAGTGAAGGTTTACTCGAAGTGTTCATCTGATCAGCATTTGATTAAGGGTTGCCCATTGTTCACATGTTACAAATGTAAGCTTCCAGGGCACATCGCACGAGTCTGTACTCGATGGGTATGTGATAGATATGGCATGTTTAATTGGGTCTGTGATTCTCAAGAAAAAATAATAAACCACTCATCAGATTCTGTTAGTTCAAACTCAAAATGTCGTGGTAAATGTTTACAAAATTGGTGAGTTACAAATGATATCGGTTGTAGCTGAAGCTAATTCAGAAAGTGTACAGTCAGATGTGAAAAGGTTGCCTTCAACTGAGTATGAATATTTTGGGACTCAATAATCCTTCTGGGAAATTGATCAAGTTTCAAATCAACAAAGAAATTCCAAGTATGCATCTAAATTAGAATCATCAGTTATTTAAAATGGAGGTGTTCCCTCAAGTATATCTCCGAAAGGAAAATACAAAGTAAAGTGTCAGTGCTGATAATGTTGCCAGCACGGGTAACCTTTTAATCGCAAGTGTGAATAGTAATGGGATTTCAAATTCAGTTACTATTTTATCGAATGAAGTAATTGCAGTCCCATGTGACCCTGTTACAAATACAGCCCAAACCTTCAAATATAGATTCACATAGTAATGAGGTTTCAAATATAGGTGATAACTCAGGTTATAGTGACGAAGAAGTAGTTGTATCTGATGTTGATGATGAACCTGCTAATTTTTGCCCCTGTTGAAATGGAACGTGACTCTGACACATTGCAGGTTAAGAGGAAAAGAAGAGGCAGATTTAATCCTCAACCTAATATTGAAGTGGACAGAAGAAAACGGTCTGCAGATGTTAAGAATTCTTAAACCTATTTTAAATGTCACATATTAAAATATTTATTTTTCTTATAATGGCTCTATTTTGCAGTTTTAATGTAAATGGGCTATGGGATATTCACAAGATAAATAATATTTTCTCCTTATTTCACGAAAAACACTTTTGATGTCTTTTGGGGAAACAAGTTTTTTGAATGGATTGAAACATATATGGAAAGGTGAAATTTATCAGTCATGTTACAATGGGAAAAGTAAGAGGGGTGGTGGCTATTTTAGTTTCTGAAAGGTTTTAGAATTGTGTACGTCTATAGGCAAAGACAATGAGAGAAGATTTTTACTTATTAGTTTTTTTAGTAGGAGTACAGACTTATAACATTTGTGGTATTTATTCTCTGAATAATTATAGAGATAAACTAGAATTTCTTGATTTTTTTTAAACTAAAGTGTTGAATGCCGATAACTCCATTACACTAGGCGATTTTATTTGTTGCTAGTAGACGATTGACAGGTATAATCGAGTGAGTGACAGGTCAATAAAATGTTTTCAAAAGTTTGTAGAAAACAATAGGTTAATGGATGTATGGCGACACAGAAATTATAATAAGAAACAATTTTCTTGGCATCAAATAGTTCAAGGCAGTCTTCAAAAAGTCGCATTGACTATATTTTATGCTCAAGGTCTTTGGTTAGTTTAAACAATTATTGCTTTATTAATTATTCATTTTTTTTCTGATCAGGCAATAGTTATTTCTAAACTTAACCTAGAAAACATCGACCATGGTCCTGGCATTTTGATATTGAATAATTCATCTCTGAATGATGTAGAATGCTCAGATGGCATTTGTGAGCTTATTGATAACATAAGTTAACTGCCCTTTATGTGTGAATGAACCACTTGTGTGGTGGGATAATTTGAAGTTTAAGGTGAAAAAGTTTTCACAGTCATATTGTCAGAAAAAACAAAAACTGAATAAGGACTAAATAAGGATAAAGAATATAACTTACAGAAACCGTTAGCTTTGGGGGGGGGGGGGATGGGGGGGGGGAAGTTTGGGTACAACATTTTCAAATATTCAGAAAAATACTTAATCTGAAAGAAGAATTACTTAAATTAGGATTTCAAAAATGTAAATGGCATCGTTCATTCAAAATATAAATTTCCTTTGGAGTCAGATAGGTGCTCAAAGTATTTTTTACATTTAGAGAAAGTTAAGCAAGTTTTTGTGATGTGAGCAGGGCAATAGTAAAAGACACGTGTAGTATAATTCTGTTAAGGCATTTTATGAACAGTTGTACACCAAACAAAATCTGGATGACAACGATATTGCCTTTTTGGGTAATTCCATCAAGTAAACCTTATCCGAGGAAGACAAAGTGATGCGTGATAAGACCATTTCTCTGGAGGAGCTACAAAGTGCTCCAGATGGGATGGCTCCTTCCAAATCTTCTGGCTTGGATGAATTTTCCAAAGAATTTTACCAAAAGTTTTGGTGCAAATTAGCGCCATCTTCCAATTAGAATTAGCTGATGGTTATGTAGAAATACTGGGAGTCTACTTGGGTTATAACACTGAACAATGTGCATTTCTTAATTGGGGAAAAGGGTGCATAAATTGCCATCTAATGTATATTTTTGGAAAGAAAAATCATTAAGTCTGAAGGGCAAGTCTTTTGTTATAAATTTGCTTTCATTTTCTACTTTGTGGTATATGCTCAAAGTAATCACAATACCAGAATTATATATTAATAAGATTAGAATTTTTATACTTAACTTTCTAAGGAACAACTCATATCATGTTAAAAAATATTAAACCATCGTTGGTAGGTCTTCATGTGGTGGGGTAAATATACTAGATATTAGACTGAAGATGTTAGCATTACAATGTAAAATGGGTTAGGAAAAGAAATATCAGCCAATTTCCATGGATTTTTTCCTAAAATATTATAGTATATTTGCAGTAAATATATGTATTAAAGAGTTAAATTTTACGCCAGCCTGTTATAAAAAGATTTTAGTTACAAGGAATAAATTACTAGGTGATTCTATTGGAACGATCTGTCATAATTTTGATGTTGGAGAATAGTCTTTATTTGATAATCCCCAAATAATGTTTAATGGCAAAACATTATTTTTCAAATTTTTTATTAAAGCTGGTGTCTGCAAGATTAAGGATATATATTATGAAGTGATCCCAGGCTTTTTTTCGTACAAGTACAATTCATGTGCTTGTATGTGAAAGGGTTGCGTGCACTTGTTTATTGTCTAGAGGTTGAAGTACAATGCTTTCAGATTATGGCTGCAAGTAAAAAAGAATGGAAAAATAAAATAAACAGGTCTAGTGTAATTGCAGGTATCAGTCCCTCTTCTGAATCACTCACAGAATTAAATTCTTTGAATTTCATTGATGTTCATGATAACATATAAAATGCATCATTCTTGACTCCAAAAGCTGCTTATGAAATTTACCGAACTCAGGAAGTTCTGATTTCCACAGATGAAGTGTTTTGGAAGAGAACTATTAATTGTAATTCATTTAAACTAGTTAGGCCATTGTTTAACAGTAACGTTAAATCCTCTGATATTATGGAAGTAGGTGATATGTGCGGATTCTGGCTCATTCACCTACTTTGAGCCAGAAATTCCGGTCGGCTATAAAATTGAGTTATTTTTAGAAAAAATTGAATTTTTTTCCGGAAAGAAATCGATTTTCTCGCGAAAACGTCGGTTTTTTTCAGAGTGCTTCAACTTTTTCCGGGAAAACCCCAGATTTTTCTCGGAAACGACGATTTTCTGGCTCGAGAATTTTTAAAATTCTGGGTCGAAAATAGACACTTTTTTTTCGCGAATTTAACACTGATTTCCGAAAGGGGGCGAATTTTTGACGTGAGGAATAAATGCAGAAAGACCTAATTGAGAATTCGATCCAGAACGCGGATTTCGCAGGGAAGAGATGACGTTTGGGTGGAGATGAACTTTCCGGTGAGCCAGAAAAGACTGTGGAGTTTGTTGTGAAACTCGATGGGAAGAGAACGATCCGATCAGGAGGAGGATCGCGATCGAAGAGTGCATGTGCATTCGTGCGTTTGTGCATGTATGTATGTGATTATGTGTGTGTGTGTGTGTGTTTATTATAAGTTAAAAGGTGAATAATAATAATAAAAAAAATGTTTAAAAAAATTTAAAAAACAATATATATATAAAACAACATTTAAAAAAAAATAAGAATACAAAAAAAATCTAACTCTTTTTCATCCATTAAAGAGAAAAAAAAATAATAAATAAATGAAAAAAAAAAAAAAAAAATAATGTTTCTACACATAGGGATTCTAAGCAAAGGGACGAGCAGGTTCGCAAATTAATACGAAGCAAGGAGAACATTCAGGTGCAAGACAGGACCAGGTGATTGGGAGAGATGGGACTGAGACGAGAGATGACCAAGTTGTTCAGACCCATCACTGAGGTTCTTAGACCCATAAGAGAAGGTTCTCTGAGGATGGGTTCTATTCCCGGTAGTTCTGCACCAAGAACTCCCTCCAGTTACACTCTGGAGAGAATCGATACCATTCCGAGTAGCGTCGGTAGTGTTACGCCAAAAAGTTTGTCCGAATACACTCCAGAGAGGATCAAGACCGATACGAGTAGCGTTGTCAGCAGCGCCAGATCTGACGACGGTAGAGAAAAAGATGCGATTTACGGATTTCGTCAAGAAGGTGATGACGATTTTGTTGGTGACATGCAAATATGGTTTGAATACGACTATTTGATTGTCAGTCCAAACAGGTACTTAATGACCGACGGATTGCACACTCTGCTCTCTCACAAGAGACCCGGCAATTACACCCAAGAGGATTTGAATAATTATGGAGACATTCTGGTTCAGACTCACGCCATGAAGAAGAACAACGATCCCAGAGAGATGAGTCAAAAGGATAGGAGAGGTTAGAAGTGGAAGCACGTGGTAGAACCCATATGGAAGGTGAACAAGTATTTCATGAAATCGGTGACTGGAAAGGGAATGATGACCAACACGACATTTCTTCTGCAAGATCCCCGTGACCTGTCGGGGAGATTGAGATTGTTGTTGGCTAGCAGAGAAGCCAGTAACACCAGAGTAAATAATGAGATAGTGACCATATGTGACGAATGGTGGAGGCAGAAGTTCTTGACTAAGAAGGATTATCAAAAGTTGATGAATCATTTGAAATGATAAAATAGTAACATAAGAGAGAAAGAAGAAAAATATTAAGTAAATAAAATAAAATATATTAACAAAAAATAATTTTAAAAAACTGAATTATTAAAAAAAAATATGTTAGTGATAAATAACAGGGGATACGTTAGATCATACGTCTATGGCAGATTGGGCATCATCGATTCGATGATGTGATTCTTAACTCATAAATTCACTGGCAACGCTGCAAAACAGATCGTGTCGAGCACTCTCAAAATCAGAAAGAAGATGGCGATCGACGCTGGTAAGAAAGCTGCTGCCAAAGCGAGTGGTAGAATAGCTTTGGAAGCCAACAAGAGAGGAGCCGATGCATTGATTAATAAATTGATAACTCCATCACAACCACCTGCCAAATGATCGATAATCGAACCAAAAAGTTGGAAAGACTTCTATGATGACGTCGTGCCAATACATGACTTGGCTAAAATGACGAGAGGATCAGGATTGAAAGTGATCCATAAATAAATAAAATAAAACTTTTATATATCTATATAAAAATAGAAATTAAAAATAAAAAAAAAATAGAAAAAAAACATAATTCAAAACATAGTGAAAAAAAAAATGGATATCAAAGACATGTCTTGGAATGACGTGATGACTTAGAGGTCGAACAACGAGATCTTTCACAAGAGCATCAGAGGTCCGATAATGAAAAAAATTGAATTGCAGAAAGACCAATCTCTTGATGAATCTGTTGTTGTGACCCAGCTGGTTGGATTACGACAGATTATTCGTTTTTGGCAAGAGTCTCTTTCAACCGGAGTACAGATTGCTTTGAGAGTGCATGATGCGTAAATTATCCAAGGACGTCATGTCGAGAATCTTTGACAATCATGACGAATTCAAAGGACTTGAGACTGTGAATATATTGGAAGGAGCGTAGAGAGAATTGACCAGGAGAAACGTTGAGTGTTTGAGCGTGGAGTGTCTGTTTTATGAGAATGCCGATGATGTTCTCGATCCCAGACAGTTGAAGTCGGAGAACAAGAATCTCACGATCTTCAATGATCTGCTGTTGGAGAGACATAATCGATCCTAATTGTATTACTTCGAGGACGTCACAGCAACGTGGATTGTTTCCATCTGTCTCAGAATTATTTTCGACTGCCCAGACAGATGATAAGGGATATTGCTAATTTTCTGTCTCTTTCATCAGGATCTGAAGGATCTCAATCACATCTACGGAGATCACGACACGGCTCGATTCACGATGAAATTCGAACCTTCCATCGAATTGAAGAAGGAAAAGAGATACGAGATGGCATTTGTTAATCTCAAGACTTACTATTCGTTTCCCAACGTTATGGAAAAGAACAACGCGTTCAAGTATTCCAACGGAGTGGATTGGTTCGAGATTCGAATTCCCAAAGGGAGTTAATGACATAGACGATCTGAACCGTCACATCCAGACAAGACTGAAGACCGATGGTCACGAAGGCAATATGATACGACTCGCTCCCAAAAGGATGGAGAAAGTGATTCGTAATCGAACGGGAACGATGGCGAGACTGAGTCCCATTCAATTGAGATACAATCTGAGAATGAAAGGCGGTGTCTTGCCATTATTGGCGGGACTCTTTGCAGAAGCAATACCCATTCTCACTAAGATGGTGTTGCCAGCTCTGGGCGTGGGAGCTCTCTCGGGACTCACTAGTTCGGGAGTCGACAACTTAATGGGTAGAGGATTGTTTTTGAAGGAGAGGGGAAACGGACTGTTTTTGAAGAAGGGAGGAGCCATGTGTCTCGTAGACGTGGAGGATAAAGGATTGTATCTAGGACCCATGAGAAAAAGCAGCAATGCTTTCCATGGAGACGGTCTCTTTCTGAAAACTGGAGAGAATGTGGAACCGATCGGTGAAGGTTTGTTGTTCAGTCAGATTTCTCCGTTTAAGAATATACCCATTTTAGGTATGTTATTATAAAAAAAATAAATAACAATTAAAAAAAAAATATCAAATATCTTAAACAATTTTTTTTTTTTTTATTTTCTTTTTATATCTATTTATATAAGAAATAAAAATGAAACAATAAGTGAGAGAAGAAAAACATCTTTTAAAAGACGTGCTAACAAAAACGTTTTATGAAGAAGAAATGAAACAAAAGGTGAGAGAAAAAAAACTCTTTTAAAAGACGTGTTAACAAAAACGTTTTCATCATCAAAACAACCTTCGTTTTATGAAAAGTTTTTAGCTTTTCCTAGACATTTACATGAGTGTGCATTAGAAAGAATTCAATTGGAAGGAATTGAATATGACTCTCGTTTAAACGGGTGCATAATATTGTTTTTGGTACTATTGTCAATCTCAAAATCGAAACTATCTCGAAAATATTGAAACGTGTTCGAATGATAAAAATGCATTTTATTATCAAAATTATCACATGATTATTGATACGATAAAAATGTGTTTTATTATCAAAATTATCATGTGATTATGAATATCCTAGATTGTTTAAAATACAAATTAAAACTTGTAAAACATTACAAATACGGGGAAATTTATTACATGTATATCTATGCAAAAAACATAGTTAATGTATTCGATCGTGGTGGTGATGATGAAAATATTGAAAAATCCATTTGTCAGTGTGTCAAATATATTTGCAGATTACACTCGTTCGCTTCAAATAGATCGAGGATGGAATTTGCTATAATGATAGAAATCATTATGCTTTAATTTTTGTGTCTTTCTAACGACAACGCTGATGATGATGACAAACTGATGGTTTTATCTGAATACGAAAAGCATAAAATCATTCTTTTCAAAAAATATAATAATAAAAAAAACGTGCAATTGTAATAAACAAGAAGAGTCCATTCATTCATTTGATGATGAGACAAACAGAATGTGTATGATATATATGGAGAGAAAAATAAATAATAGAAAAAAAAATAATAATAAAAATATAAAAAATAATAAAAAAATATTTTTTAGGATTTAGAAAAAAAAACTTTTTTGTGTATACACATAATTATGAGTAAAACGAACGATACCATGGAATCGAGAGTTTGGTTTCTTTGAAGGGCGTTGTGTAGAGCTTACGCAATCTGCACAAATGAACAACTTCCTAACATCTTGCATGAAAAATGTCTCGGCTGTTGGGAGGAGAGAGAAGTTAATCACATTAATCATTCGCGTCTCATTTATGTGTATTTCATGTCTGCATTGGAATATGTATGACACGACGATGTGATCAAATGTTGGAGACAATTCGTGTTTTGTGTTGGAGAACCCGCGCCCACAAAATCGGAAGCGTTGAAGTTAGTGCATCGATGTCTCACCACCAAAGACAGGGGATGCATTTTGGAATATTTATTGGAAAGGGGGATATCACTACCACCACTAAAACAATGTTGCAACGGGAATCACGTTTTTATGGATTCCTTGTTTAAGGGAAGAAACTATGAAAAAAAAATGTGTTAATTAAATAAGGGGAGAAAATAAAAATAACATAAAAAAATAATAATTATACATATAAATAAATAAAACAAAATGAAAATGGAACTTCGAAGTAAAAAAATATATCCGTCGTTAGAGAAATTGGATGCCAAGCCCACAGCACCTCTTCTACCACCACCAAAAAGTAGCGATGACGTGGGACAGAAGTATCGAATCGAACAAATCAATAAAATTCAATCGTATCTGACATGAGAGAGAGATTTTCGTCGTTCACTCAACAAGAAATATTCGAGATTCGAGAAATTCTTGAGTGGCGTGGATTTGACTCTCATCGCAATCTCTATGGGATTGAACATTGCCGGAATAAGTGTATTGTTGACCACTATCATTGGTCTTCCAGTCGTGTTGGTCGTAGAAGGATTGCTTTGACTGCTCGATTCGTTAGTATGATCGGAAAATTTCTCACTAAGAAATTATACATGAAGGCAAAGAAACACAAAAACATCAGCGTTTTAGCCGAACAACATGGCATTGAAAGACAGTAGGGTTTCAGACGGCGAATACGTCGACATATTGAACGAAAAACAAAAATACGAAGTCATGAAAGCAAAGATAAGAGTCAAGAGTCATCAGATCATCAAGGAACAATTGAAGGATTCTCCCATGGAAAAAGGTAGGAAAGAAACAAGACAATCATTTCATAAATTGTTGGATCCCAAAAAGATTCCAGAAGCAATTGATTGAAAACAAACAAAAAATGTATATATATAAAAGAAAAAAAAAACAAACTTATATATATATATTAAAAAAAAAAATATATAAAAATATATACGAAAAACAACAAAACAAAACAAATGTATTGCATCAAATGCAAGAGAGTTACCGATATGGTTAATGTTAAAAAAGTACTGATGAAAAATAAAAGTCCCATGCTTCCCAGAATGTGTAAAGTGTGTGGTTCGACCAAGATGCAATACGTCAAATGTGGTGCATGTCTGACGAATAAATTGATTTAATAATCTACCCGTCGAAATGCATCTGCCAGGACATCAATTCATGGGACCCAACACGAAATTAAATGAGAGATTGAATCGAGATCTGACACCTAAATCTTGGAGCAAACCCATCAATAGCGTGGATTCGGCCACTTACACACACGATCTGTGTTACACTAAACATCCCGATATCAAGACTCGTAATCGAATCTGCGATAAAGACAAGTTGACAACGTTGAAAAATATATCAAATCCCTCTAGGAGAGAGAGACTCGAACTTTCGTTGGTCGGTAAAGTGATCGGTACCAAACATCGATTCGGATGGGGACATAAAAAAAATGTCCAGAACGTATTATTAACGAGTGCATTGGCGAACGAAGTACACAAACCTGTCATGCATAAATTTTGAAGGAGAAGTGTTTGTGAAGGGTTTGGATCAGATCTGGTCAGCTGATCTGGTAGACATGAAATTGCATTCAAAACGGAACAAGGGCATTAAATACATACTGATGGTCATCGACGTGTTTTCGAAATATGGATGGATGAGAAGACCTCTGAAGAATAAATCGGGAGCTTGCATGGCGGAAGCTCTGAAGAGCATATTCGCATCGTCTTCTCGAAAACCGGATAAATTGTGGGTGGGCAAGGGAAAGGAATTTTACAACAGTCAGGTTCGTCCGTTGGTAGACCTCTATTCCATAGAAAATGAAGGGACCGAGCTCTCCTCGGTCCAAACGATGATCAATTGTCTTGCGTATTTTATCTTTTCCACGACAGAGATCAGAGTGCAGGCATCTGACATGTGGGTGGGATCCGGTAGATTCGTTAGTGCGTGTCCTCCCGTGTCGAGTTTGCCTTCCATGATATCCCCTTTCTCAAGACCGTATTTTCCTCCAAGTACTTTCTACTGAATGTGCTGGAATCATATAATTCGTAACCGTTCATGTTGATGCCGGCCTCCATTTTTCCTCTGGATTGTTTGTTCAGATACAAGTCGTCGACTTGAGATTCCAGATAGGATTGAGAATCCAGTAGGGCAGACTCAACATAACCTTTGTTGACCGCCTTCGAGTCTTCGTCATTATTGTCGATCGCAGACAGGTTAAATATCTTGTTCAATCCTGCATCCAGATCCGATTTCATTACTAACTCGTCGACGTTATTCTTTCTCAATTCTAAGTCTATGTATTGTTTGGTTGCCGCATCATTGGGATTCGTGGGATTGGATACGTTGATTATCTTGTTAGAATTCGCATTCAATTTGGACTGCATCACTTTAGGAACATAGCGATCTCTCAGATGTTTACTGAATCTCGCGTCAGAGTCGTCCGCATATCTTTTTGTGGTGGCGTCGGTCGAATCTCTAGAAACCGCTATGTTCACCACTCATCTAAATTTCAAGTCGAGATCTTCCATCATGTCTTTATCGACGTAATTATCTCTCGTTATCTGCTTCGTCTAGTCTATCGACGTATTTTTTAGTTGCGTCATCTGGCGGATAGACCATTTCGGGAACATTGTAGATTTTCTTATTGTTTAAGTTTAAAGGTTCTTGTCGAGGTTCGTATCTCCAAACGATACATATCGTTTGTCTAATCTGGCAATGTCACCATCAAAAACTTCGTTTGTAACTCTTCTTTTCTTCCTAGAGGGACCTTCATCATCGTCAGCGCAAACAAATTTATCGACTGTCATGTTTTGTTTTCGTATTTTTTTTTTTAATTAGGAATATTAGTTTTCTTTTATTTTATTATTATTTAAATTTAAACAACAACAAAAATTTTATTATAAAAATAATTTTTTTATTATAAAACTAATTTTTTTATATATCTCTCATTATCCGGCCATATAAGTCTCTTAACGTCATTGGCCATCAATGCAATCTTATTGATTTCTTTGGTGTACATCTCGTGCTTTTCGCTTTGAATCACAGTCATCTTTTTATACACCGCTGAACCTTCCAAAAGACACTTTTTATACTCCTCGAAAGTGATGCTTTTATTCGTCACACACGCTTGAACGCCTTTACATCTCTTGATCTCTTCGCCGTCAAGGAGATAAGCGAACAATTTTGGTCTCCAACCTACGAATTCGGTGATCTGTCTTCCACCACTCTCGTCTTTAAATTTACCCAACACCTTTTTATTGATGCCAGTTGGAATCTTAGATGGATGATCATCAGGATTACTCGTGTCGAACCATTCATCCACGTCTCGTGCTATGTCCCCACAGACATCTTCAGCCTCTATCTCGTAAGCCAGACTGTCCGTGTCAGTGAACAATAGTTTGGCTTTCGAACTGAATTTCGCTTTGACGTAATCGTAGTGAAACTCGTACATGAACTACTTGCTGATGTCCAAGATGATCGCACCGAGATAACAGGGTTTATCAAACTTCAGATGCGTCTTTTGTAAGTGCACAGCCACTAGATTTTCGTCGAATATGAATCTATGTTGATAATTGGGTTTCGCAATTAATTTTGTAGACCTCTTTTCGGACGCGACGAGTCGAACGTTGGTTCTATGCCTAATGTTTTCCAGAGATTTCCCATACACACAATTGTTCATGAGTTTGAAGAAATCTTTTTTGAAGTTGCTCTCGGCCTGCATTCTTAAATTCGTGTTGAGATCGATGTATTTTTTCATCCAAGGCTCCTCGTCGAATTGAATGATTCGATGCACGTCGAGCAATAACATTCCGCGATCGAGGTAACGTTTCAGATTTTCGCAATAGACCACATACTTGCGTTTGTATTTTAAATTAGGAATGAGTTTTTCAACACCGTTTACATCAATTCGCTCAGGAGCCAGTGGATAATCATTGTGTAGACCATGTAACTCTTTCGGATAGAACAAATCAACCGCTAAAATACAAGGATAGTGTCTCCACTTTTGTTGTTCCCCCAACGTTTCGACCCATTTGAAATTTCTGGTTGGTAAAGGATGACCCATGGCCCAACCGTACAAATTATTAACGTCCCAATACTGTATGTATTTACTCGTTTTTTTCCCAATCGAAATCTTTTCCCATGTGAAGATTATTAGCTTTGGCATATCTGGTGGAAATCATAGAGATGCCACCCCTCACGGCCTTTTCAAACGTGCGCAACATGTCTACGTCCATTAATAATTTCAATCGAACCTCAGTCGTTTTCAAGAGAGCATCCCAAGCAAGTCCGGGTGCAGTAAAATACCAGTCCGGATCTAGTTTGTAATGTCGACGACACACCGATCAAAAATTTTCGAACACGTCGTCCAAGAGAAGCACGTCATTTTTCAAATAGAGGTCGTGATATTCTCTCATGGATTTCATGTCGAACAATCTCCACACTTTTTGCGCGCATTCGTAATCGTCGTCAGAAATGTGAGGCTTGGTTAATTTCGAATACAAATCTTCTCAGGAGGTAGAGCGACGTCGTCGAATTTCTCGAGATCACTCATGTAATCGTAAGGGTAGACGCCTTTCGTCAACGTGACGTTAACCAATTCTCGTCGATCGTTCAATGTTTACACATGATTTTAAATTTCTGCCTATTCAAACTGTCGACTAATTTTTCCAGACTGGCGACATGCATTTATAACTGTCGACGAAACGTATCACTCTATGGATGGGAATCGATTCATCGTCGACCATCTTTTTATCGACAACCTTCCATTTAGTGAATGAAATGTATTTTTTGTCGTTTTTTGCGATGCAGCTCAACTCTTCCTCGCTGACACCCATATTTTTCACAAACAGGTGACTGTCGTAGCCCGAGAGATTGTGAAATATCACCGCATAGAATTCAGCGTCTCGAAATCTCAAATTACATTTGGTGTGAGCAGCGCCGCGAAACAGACCGGTGTAGTGATCGTGATCTCTAACTTTTTTTATTATTTTCACAATTATTATCGAACGGTTGTCTACAGATGTGACATTCGGTGGTTTCCTTGTATTCTTCCCGTTGCTCTGACGTGATGATCATGTCTTTGGATTTTTTAAATTTGTCGTATAATTCTTGTATTTTCAATTCTAACTCTTCCACGAATTTTTTGCCTCGTCGTCCTCATTTGAACCTTTAGTGTAGACGAATGAACCTAACGATTCTCCATCGTCGAAAGAACATTTCACGTAATAACAATAGCCCGAAGGTACGTGCTTCTGAAGTTTTTCGACATAACTCCCACGCTCGTCGGGCTGACAAGAATTTATTTTCGTGGTGAAACATTCGAAATCGGCGTATGCGACGAATGGCGGCATCAATCATCTTTTGGAGTTTCAAACATTCACGTGACTGTTAGCTTTAGGCATTTCGATGGCAACGTTCAACTTTTCGTTGCAATATTCCTGATGACGCGTCAACGATTCTTGACGATGGAACGAATTCATGCAGTTGAGGCAGAAAAATCTCTCACCCTTATGTTTAGAAGTCTGCTTCGACAACAATCTACTCATGTCTTTAATCCAACAATAATGTTGACTGTCATCCTTTGAAATTATCAACAAATTAACAATATTTTCTCTCTCTTTGTGCGAAGTTAGTCTAAACTATTCCTTCCGCATCGTCTCCATCGTATCCCAAGACGTTCACTGCCATGGAGAGATTTAACTTTTCGAAACGCTCGATGTCTTTCAATCCCTTTGGGAAAAGCATACCCGTAAAATCGAGATTTTCTCAAGTCTTAGCGAACTTGGAAACTCTATCGCCATTCTTTTCCACGGGATACAAGCCGATGTGATCGACCATTTACAAACACTCGCTATCCTCACTATTTTTCACGTTAACCACAGCATTTTTATTATATAGGAAAAAGAGGTAATTCTATATAGGAAGACGTTGTCAAAGGATCATATCTGTCCACGTGAATCTCGAGATTCAATATCTTCTCGAACGTCCAACCACTTCCCCTCTTATGATAAATAGTCATAGATTCCAACATCTTGTCGTTCCTCATTTCGTCAATATTGAATAATTCATCGAATTCGAACACAGTTTCCGTTTTAGAATGAAAATAAGCATCTTGCACCACGCTCTCACACGTTTTCGCGTCGATCTTTTTCATCAGACAATGCAGGATCATCTTTATTTTTAACCCCCTATTTAGTTCTTTTTGAAACACGTCCAACACTCCATTCCTCGCTCGTTCCATGAACGATTTGGGATTGAGATTTGCGGAACCGGAAACCACGTCGAAAGTTTTAAAGTATCCTTTCATGGCTTGGTCGCGTTCAATTCTAACTAACGATTTTTTCACTGCCTTGCTCACGGTTGCTCTTATCGCTCCGACTCCCTCGTCTTTCTCCAACGCTCCCAAGATTTCGTCGAGCGTTTTGTTTTCTGACAAATCGCCATCTCGAACCGCGTCAATTTTCATTTTTATTACTTTCAATCCCTTCCAGAGCCCGCGGTTCAACTTTTCATTTGACAGTCTCGTTCTTCTTTTCAACTTTTCCTTTGACAGTCTTGTTCTTCTTTTCAACTTTTCGTTTGACAGTCTCGTTCTTATTCTTAGTTTCCACGCATCGAGTTTGTTTCGTCTTCCCATCACAACTTCTCGCCACGATTCGAGTTTTCGCCTCCGTCGCAGGCCTTTCGTCCATCCCCTTCCCACAGAGTAAATGATTGATGCATTCTTCTTTCTTCATGCGTTTGACACCTTTCAAATTCGAAGACCTACACACTTTGGCTTGTAAATAAACCAGCGGTTGTTCATAAGTCTCAGCAAACAGAAGGTTAATCAATTCTCTCTAAGTCTTTTTATCGCCATCGCGATTTTCAATTCCTAAATTTCTACAGTACTGTTTCAACTTGGGTATGGTTAATATATATTATTTTGATGTAACGCAAATATAAAACGACAGCGCATTCAGTGGAAGAAAACCAAGTCGCCATTTTATTTTTACTCACAACAATAGCTAGAAAATTCATTCAACTTTCAAGTTCACGTGGCAATCATAATATACATTTCACAAAACACCTGCCTCATCGATTTATGTAAAGATTTTATTCATGAGAATGTGACAGTACACTATTCACACTCCGTTTAATACAACTTTCGATACAGTGTTAGTAAAGTACTTCCTAGGGGGATTTGATCATTCCCTACTAGGCGGGTCCTCAGGTGACGGATAGAGGACGGCCTGCTCAAGTGGGCGGGTTTGCTAATTTCTAATTGACAGGTTTGCACAATTGAGCTGGTTCGCTGCGAAATACACAAATACGCAGCCCCGGACCAAAATGATCAATCCTGCTAATACCATCTGGCAGGCACCTTGTTCTCCCATAAAGTGTGTTCCGAAGGCCCCGGAATCCTGGCAGTTGAGGACTCGTGGCCCCGGTTAGGGCAGTCTCCAAGGATGGGGATCAGGTCGTAAACTCTGTTTGGCCCTGGTCTCCATTTTTTCAGATAATGTCCAACACACTGCTTTGGCCCCAATTTCGGGAGTTGGCGGATGGTCGGATGGCCCGTTCTGGCCAATCGGGAGCCCCCACCCCCAAAAATATCGGGAGTCACGTCGGGGGGCATTGGGTGGTCATTCAATCAGCCATTTCTTTTAGTTTTATTTCATCATTACTGCCCAGACTGACTTTTAATGATTTTGATACCTTTTTAACATCTTCCGTTTTGTTGTACTGTCTGCGTCGGTTGTCAGAAGTAGTTTTTGTTGAACTGTTTTTTTACTGAAATGATTGGTTGGGTGGCCACCACGGGGCCTGGCACTTCCCTTTAACTTTCAACGGGTCAATCCCTCAGCGGTATGCATTAGCATCAACGCTGGGGGAGTATGCTTTCCGTGTACTCTTGGTGCTGTTTGCTGGATATCCGCAACATAACCCCCAAAGTTGGGCTCAGAGTAAGGGTGGGAGTCATGGAACGATGAATCATAAATAAAATAAACATGGAAAATACAAAATACAAAAAGCAGAAACGTGGTAGAGACTTACCTTCGGACTCTGATTCTGATTCTGATCATGACATTTCACAATCACAAAGTTGGCCAAAATTCATTATTATTTATGCGTCTGGTGAGAATCAAAAGGCATCCAACATTAATCATTTTTTGTTGGAAAAAGCCATTAAAGGAATAGCTGGCACAGTTAAGACAGTTAAAAAACTAAGATCTGGGGCATTATTAGTTGAATGTTCCAAAGAACAACAGTCGATTAATTTGCTGAACACTGATAAACTGGCGGACATCAATGTAAATACCTTCCCACATAGAACCCTTAACAACAGCAGAGGTGTAATTCGTACAAGGGAATTATTTGACATCGACGTACTAGAAATCAAAAAGGAATTTCAACCACAAGTTGTCAGCGATGCCAAACGTATTGAAATTAAAAGAGATGGTACAATAGTTAAGACTAATACGTATATTCTGACTTTTGATTCTTCTCAGCCGCCTAATCAATTAAAGCTGGTTATATGAACATCGGAGTGGCTTTGTATATTCCAAATCCTCTTCGATGCTTCAAATGTCAAAAGTTTGGTCATGGTCAGAACAATTGTAGATGAAAAACTATCTGCTTTAAGTGTGGTCAGGAACATCAAGACCCCTGCACAAAAACTATTAAATGTTGCAATTGCCATGGCAGCCATGTAGCTGCGTCAAAGGACTGCCCTGTTTAGCAAAAAGAAAAACAAATCCAAAAAATAAAATGTGAAAAACAAGTAAGTTTCAACGAGGCCAGAGAGATGGTAATGTCGATGCCTGGCATGAATATGTCATCGCCATCATATGCAGCAAAAGTATTACAGAAAGTACCATCAGTGGCAGTAGGTTGCCAAACCCAGTATACTTGGATTATAGGCGCATTACCATCTCTAGTACAAGCTTTTACAATAAAACAGTCAGACAAAACTGAACCAAATCCACCCAAACACCATCAACTGCTCGGACAACAATAGAAAATAAATTAATACCAAATCCACAGAAAGAGCAAGAAAAACTAAAACCAGAAGGAAAAAAAGTAAAGGAACCAAGATCAGAACCAAAAAAAAGACCAAACAAAACCGAAACCACACATTCAAAAACTTAGTCAGAATCAGAGGAAGAGTCAAGCAAAAAGCCAGAAGAATATAGAAACACAAAAACAATCAGACAGAACTCCCAAGGCTCTTCAAGATCCTGTTACTCGTAATAGGTTTGAAGGCCTTGAGGACATGGAGGTTGGTGAGTGTATCGACGAAACATTCGATCACTTACGTTCGAATTCCTCACAGAATAGATCCCGAGAAAAAATTCCTCACAGAATAAATCTCCTAATAAAACATCCGGGGCTATTTCGCCCATACGTCCACCCTTTAATTCTCCAACCAAATATGGCTAATTCACACAAAAATAATATTATACAGTGGAATTGCCGAGGTTTTAGAGCGAATTTTAATGAACTTAGCCTTCTGGGCCAAAAATATAAACCTGCAGCTTTTTGCCTGCAAGAAACTCTTTTAAAGAAACCCGAGGCTCAAGATCATTCAGCTTTTAAGCATTTTACTTCGTATAATGCCTGGGCAGATGATAATGACCTTCATATTCGTGAAACATCTGTTTTAGTTAGGAACGACATCATTCACAGTTCTGTTCCATTACAGACAAATTTACAGACTGTGGCGGTACGCCTAACATTAAACAAAACAGTAACACTTTGTTAGATTTATCTTTCACCAAGTAAAGCCCTACAGCTGAATGATCTTGAGTTACTGGTCCAGCAGCTTCCAACTCCATACATTTTGCTGGGTGATTTTAACGCACATAGCCCTCTTTGGGGTAATTCCTTCAGTCAAGAAGATGTAAAAGGTAAAACTGTAGAAGAGTTCATTACTAAATATGACCTGTGTTTGTTTAATGATGGTTCAGACACTTATTTGCACCCCGCATCTGGTTCGTTTACATCAATTGATCTTTCAATTGCATGCCTTTCTATCTTCCTTGATTTTTCATGGAAGGTAGAAGATGACTTGTGCGGGAGTGACCACTTTCCAACTGTGTTGGAGACTGTAGTTCCGGCGGATGACGAGAGGGTACCCCACTGGAACTTGAAACAGGCTGACTGGGAGACTTTCTCGTCGCTCTGTTCTGAAAACCTAACACGGAAGAAATTTGGCGAAAGTGCTGACCAAATAGAACATTTCATCACAGAGTTGCTTGACATTGCAAGCAAGGTCATTCCTAAAACCTCGGCCAATCCTAAACGTTTCACCAAACCATGGTTTGATGCTGATTGCAAACAAGCTATTAAAGATCGCAAAAAGACTGAACGGGAATTTAATAAGTCGCCAACTACACGTAACTTGGACAAACTTCGTATAAATAGGACAAAAACAAGACGACTGATTAAGCAAAAAAAGAAAAGTTCTTGGAAAACATATGTGTCTAAACTTAATTAAAATACCCCCATCAATAACATTTGGAAAATGATAAGGAAAATTAATGGAAAAGACACAGAATCAACGGTTCAACATCTGAAAGATAACAACACACTAATCACATCAAAAAGAGAAATTTCAAATAAATTGGCCTCCACATTTTCGAAACTTTCGTCGTCTGAAAATTGTAATCCTGAACTTCTTAAAATTAAAAAACAACAAGAAAAACAAAAGCTCAAATTTGCCTCCAATAATTTAGAGGATTACAATGAACCTTTCTCAATGGAAGAGTTAAATAACTCTTTACATAGAGCGAAGGATACCGCCACTGGACCCGATGAAATACATTATCAAATTTTAAAACATCTCCCGCAATCATCTCTTGAATTTTTACTATCTATTTTTAATGACATTTGGGTGACTGGCCAGTTTCCACCGTCTTGGCGCAAAGCAATAGTACTTCCCATTCCTAAGCCTGATAAGGATCACAGCAACCCAAGTAATTATAGGCCTATTGCCTTAACAAGTTGTCTGTGCAAAACCATGGAGAGGATGATCAGTGACCGACATGTCTGGTTTCTGGAATTGAACAATCTGCTTGCGGAAGTTCAGTGTCGTTTCAGAAACCAGAGAAGTACTATGGATCATTTGGTCAGACTTGAAACGTTTATAAGAAATGCCTTTGCTGGAAAAGAACATGTGGTCGCCATCTTCTTTGATCTAGAGAAGGCATATGATACAACGTGGACGTGTGGGATTTTAAAAGATCTTTTTAACATGGGATTGAGAGGGCGTATTCCTCTTTTTATTGAAAACTTTTTAAAGGACCGCCAGTTTCAGGTTCGTGTTGGGTCAACGTTATCTGATCCTCACGAACAGGAATTGTGGGTTCCTCGGGGTAGTATTTTATCCGTTACCCTGTTTTCGGTTAAAATTAATAGTATCATCGATGCAATTGAGAACATGGTAGATTCTTCATTGCATGTCGATGATTTTTTAATCCGTTATTGCAGTTAAAATATGAATGCTATCGAGCGCAAGTTCAGCTGTGTTTGAATAGGATTCCAAAATGGGCCAAAGAAAATGGTTTTAAATTTTCCAAGTCAAAAACGAATTGTGTTCATTTTTGTAAACTTCGGAGACATCACCTCGATCCGAAGTTAAAAATTGATGGGAGTCCTATTAAAGTTGTTAAGGAAGTGAAATTCTTAGGTTTGTTGTTTGACAACAAACTGAATTTCAGTTCCCATATAAAACAACTAAAAGTTAAATGTAAGAAAGCTCTGAACATGCTGAAAGTTTTTGGTAGCGCCGGTTGGGGTGCTGACCAAAAAACTTTGCTCTATCTGTATAGATCACTTGTTCGGTCAAAATTAGATTATGGTTGTGCAAGGACATCATATCTCAAACCACTTGATGCAATTCATAATAGTGGTATTAGAATTACTCTAGGGGCTTTTCGAACATCCCCAATAGACTCGATGCTTGTTGAAGCAGAGGAGCCTTCTCTTGAGAAGCGCAGAATTAAATTATCTCTCCAGTTGTGTAGTTTACGGTTCTGCAAGGAAATCATATCTCAAACCACTTGATGCAATTCATAATAGTGGTATTAGAATTACTCTAGGGGCTTTTCGAACATCCCCAATAGACTCGATGCTTGTTGAAGCAGAGGAGCCTTCTCTTGAGAAGCGCAAAATTAAATTATCTCTCCAGTATGTGTCTAAACTTTTGGCCAATCCTTCAAATCCTGCTTATAATTGTGTTACAGGCCCTCAAAATGTTGATTTCTTTAACCCCCACCAGAAACATATTCCTCCATTGGGAATTAGAGTTAAACCCCACATGGAGTCCACCAAAATTGAACCACATACAATAAAAGAAAATCGTAAAACACATATTCCTCCTTGGCGTCTTAAAAAACCTGCAGTTATTTTGGACCTTGCTTCTACCAAAAAATCTGATACCAATACCTTGCAGTTCAAACAAATATATGCCGAAATAAAGTATAGTACATATACAAGGATCTATACGGATGGATCTAAGGATGGTGACAAAGTATCATCAGCTGCTGTTACTGGTGATGATGTCACCTCAATCAGAATACCGAATCAGAGTTCTATTTTCACAGCTGAAGTTAAAGCTTTACAACTCGCTATTGAACATATCGAGAATGCTCAGGAAAAGCAGTCGATTATTTTTTCCGACTCTCTTTCCTGTTTACTTGCTTTACTCCACCCCAGGTTGAAGAACCCTCTAGTTTTGGAACTTCGTGAGAAGTTAACAACTCTCATGTCTGACCAATATGATATCGTGTTTTGCTGGTTACCCGGACATGTAGGTATCGCTGGTAACACCAGGGCAGACAGTGCAGCAAAACAGGCTTTAACAAAGCCTCTCACTGATTTTAACATCCCTTTCAGTGATTTCAAACCACATATTAGTAGCTACATCAAATCTATGTGGCAGGCGGAATGGGATGGGTCAACTAATAACAAGCTTCATCGCTTCCGACCAACTATTTCTGATCACTACCAATCTAGTAACCTCTGTAGAAAAGATCATGTTATTCTGACACGATGTCATATTGGTCACACACAACTTACACATTCCTTTTTGTTAGAGGATAATATGCGACCAGAGTGTGTTCCTTGTCAGCAGGTGTTGTCAGTGGAGCACATTCTTTTACATTGTACTGGTTTTAATCTTGTTAGACGACAGTGTTTTAATGTTGTGTCTCTTCGAGACCTATTTTATAATACAAATCCACATAAGGTTTTGTCCTTCCTGAAGAAAATCAACCTTTTTAATAAATTTTAAATTGTTTGTTTCTATTATTGCACATTCACTTTCATTCAGGGTTGATTTACGCAGCATTTTCTGCACACTTGATCTTATTTTCACATTACTGTGTTCTTTGATTTATTCCTCATACTTCTTCATATTTCGTTGATTGATTTTTAATTACCTCATGGCGTTCTATTTTAGAGTTCATACTTTTATCGCCACGATATAGCCTTGGCTACTGATGTGGCGTTAAGCACCAATAAATAAATAAATAGTACAGTACTTTAATAGCACGAATAAAATTGAAAACCTCTGTGAGAAATATTATTCGGCGACTAAAAAAAATTGAATGAGTACTAAAGTTTTCTCTTTCAGTTTATGAATATTAACTCTTGATGCCAAAACAAACGAGTGATAAAATTATTTTTCCGCCAAAATTTCATAAAATATTAACCCTAAAAAAACAATTTTGTTTTCAAGAAAAACAAATTGATCGAGTACTAAAGTTTTCCCTTTCAGTTTATGAATATTAACTCTTGACTCCAAAACGAATGACCGATAAGATTATTTTTCCATCACCAATTTGTAAAATATTAACCTTATTTTTCTCGAGTCACAATTAAAAAAATCTATATCTACAACGGATTTTCGCGCAACGTCGCATCTACAACGTGAATATTAATTTTGAAATCGCTTCCCTTTTGATACTCCCATCGAAACACCACATTCACTGTCTCGAACTTCAGTTGTTGTTTTTCAACAGTCAGACTCAATTTGCGAACCAACGTTTCGGAAACACTCGGAAATACCTTCCCTCCGTAGAACATGGTGGACATGCGGTCTGGATCAAAACCTTCCACGTCGACCGAGAGAAGGCTCAATAAATCATCTTGGAATTCGTACATCAAATCCAGATCGGTCTCGCTCAACTTCAAAGGTCGAACATGTTTGTCGAATTCGTCCATCAAACCACCACATTCCACGTCTTTCAATCGAATCGGATCTTGAGATTCTAACTTGTAAATTTTACTTCCAAACTCCAATTTGAACGCAGATTTCTTTTTTTCAGGTGCTGCTCTCGATTTCATGATTATTTTTATTTTACTGTGAAAATATTTAAATTTTGTGTTTTGTTTTTTTTTAAATGATAAAAAATGTTAATTGTAAAAAAAATATGTTTGTTTTTTGTTTCTTCTTCTTATATATATATGTAGAAAAAAAATAAAACAACAACTTTTACAGTTTTTTTTTTTCTTTAATGACAAAAACAATCTTATCCATCATTCGTCTCACAACATATAATTATATATATACACACACACAATCACATACGCACGCACAAACGCACGAACGCGTGCACATTCTTCGATCGCGATGCTCCTCCAGATCACTTCCCGTAGAGTTTCGTGACGAACTCCGCCGTCTTTTCTGGCTCACCGGAAAAATTCACCTCCACCCAAACGTCGTCTTTTTCCCGCTGAATCACCGTGCAGGATCATATTCTCAATTAGGTCTTTCCGCATTTGTTCCTCGCGGAAAAATTTCGCCCCCTATGCGAAATCAGTGTTAAATTCGCGAAAAAGGTGGGTATTTTCGACCGGGAATTTTTAAAATTCCCGAGCCAGAAAATCGTCGTTTCCGAGAAAAATCTGGGGTTTTTCCGGAAAAAGTTGAAGCAGTCTGAAAAAACAGACGTTTTCACGAGAAAATCGATTTCTTTCCGGAAAAAAATTCTATTTCTTCCAAATATAACTCAATTTTGTAGCCGACCAGAATTTCTGGCTCAAAATAGGTGGCTGAGCCAGAATCCGCACATATCACCTACTTATGGATTTAAATTTCAAAGTTTATCATAACATAGTTTATACATTTGAAAAACAAATTTTATCCAAACAATAAGATACAGACAAGTGTCCATTATGCAAAATACAAAGAGAAAATATACAGCATTTGTTTATTAGTTGTCCCATATTAGTGAAGAGTAAGTCAATTTGTCAGAAAATGCTTGTTTTTTGTTTGTTTTGAAATTCCTCAGTCATTGTCAGTCCAGAACAGTTTGAGTTATTTCTTCTATTTGTATCTTCCAAGAACTACAGTATGGTGTACAATGTTTTGGTAAATTTGTGCTTAAGCTCATACAGATTAGCTATATTTCGAAGAAGAAATTTTTTTATAAAAGAACATAAATTGCTAAATGTTGAACTGTTATGAAGAATATTTGTTATTTCTCAATGCAATTTTATGGTAATTATTGTACTGACAATATGAAAATGGATCAATTTGAGAAAAATAGCAAAAAATTCAACCTTCTTGTATATTTTGTTGGAGATGAATTAAATATGAATTTTTAAAAATAATGTGTTGTTTGCTTCCAACTGAATATCTAAATTCAAGGGGCTATTGCTAAAATGTATATCCGTTGCTCTTTCATTACACTCAAATATACATTTATCTACACACCCATACTCTTGGACGGGTGGGTTTTGCTGATCGGAAGACTTACATGCCAGTCTGGCAGTCAGGGGGTTTGGAACTTGTACAAACTTTGCATGGTTATCATGATATTATGCAGTAGTATTCATCGTTAAAGATAGATTCCTGTGCCAGTGAGTGTGATGTTGTCTGTGTGATATGTGCAATTTCAAGTCATTATTGTACAAACGTGCGTGCGTGCGTGCGTGCGTGCGTGCGTGCGTGCGTGCGTGCGTGCGTGCGTGCGTGCGTGCGTGCGTGCGTGCGTGCGTGCGTGCGTGCGTGCGTGCGTGCGTGCGTGCGTGCGTGCGTGCGTGCGTGCGTGCGTGCGTGCGTGCGTGCGTGCGTGCGTGCGTGCGTGCGTGCGTGCGTGCGTGCGTGCGTGCGTGCGTGCGTGCGTGCGTGCGTGCGTGCGTGCGTGAGGTTAAATTGCTCCATACCATGTATGTGGGAATACCGACAACCCGGTGGGTTCACTGCTTGGCAGTAACCCTACCGCTTGTTGGACTCCGTGGTGGGTGGGAGCCGGAGCAATGAACGACTTATAACATTAACATGGCAAACATACCAAATGAAAAACAAAAACGTGGGCGCGAACTTCGGTTCACCGATTCAGATTCTGACTCAGATCAAGACACAGGCATTACTCAATTAACACTTGGCCTAAATGTATTATGATTTATGCTGCAGAAGAGGGAAAATTTGCATCAAATATTAACCCCTTAGCATTAGAAAAGGCAATCAAAGGAATAGCTGGGGAAGTCAAAAATGTTAAAAAACTACGATCAGGTGGGATACTCATTGAATGCAAAAGAGAGATGCATGAATTTGTTAAAAATGGAAAAACTGGTTGACATGGAGGCCCACGCCTTTGCACATAAAACACTAAATAGTTGCAAAGGTGTGTTATGAACAAAAGAACTGCCAGGCATTGATGTGCTAGAAATTTAACAAGAACTTAAATCACAAGGGGTCACTGATGTTAAAAGAATAGAGATTAAACGAGATGGCATGATTATTCAAACAAACATTTATATTTTGATTTTTAACTCATCCCGACCACCAAGGTCATTAAAAGTAGGATACATGAACATCGGAGTGGATTTGTACATTCCAAATCCACTTAGATGTTTCAAATGTCAGAAGTATGGTCACGGCCAGAATAATTGTAGAGGGAGAAGTATTTGTTTTAAATGTGGTCAAGAACATCCAGACCCATGCACAAATACCATTATGTGCTGTAACTGCCAAGGCAATCATGTAGCTGCCTCAAAAGATTGCCCAGTCTGGAAAAAAGAAAAAGAAATCCAAAAAGTTAAATGTCAAAAACATATCAGTTTTAAAGAGGCCAGGGAAATAGTATCATCAATGCCTGGCATGAATTTATCATCGCCGACATACGCCAAAAAATTAATCCCAAAATTACCAACCAGTGGCTTAAAGGTACAATACAATCTTTAGTACAGGGTTTCACAATAGACCAAACAGACACACAGTCAACACAAACAAATTCTAGATCGCAAACAACAGAGCAATTAAAAGCCAACTTTGAACAGAAAAAAGAACAAAATCCCAAACCAAACCTGAACAAACAATTTCAAAAACAACAGAGGATAAACCAGAACAAAAACTAGGAAACAATACGCCTAAACCCGTACAAAATAAGGATCATACTACGAATTCAGAGCAGAAAAAGGAACAAAACAAAACAAAGCCAAAATCACAACAAGAACAAAGATCACAACAGCACACTCTGAGTCAGAATCAAATAAGAAAATTAGACAAAGAAGAAAAGAAAAAATGAAACAAAAACAATTATCGGACAGATTACCTAAGGTACTTCAAAACCCTGTTGTTTGCAACAGGTTTGAAGGCCTTGGGGATATGGAGGTAGGTGATTGTATCGACGATTCATTCGAACAATTACGTCCGACTTCTTCAAAGAATAGATCCCCGAGGAAAAATTCACCGAAGAATATTACAGGGGGTATTTCGCCTATACGTCCACCCTCTAAATCTCCCTCGAAATATGGCTAATACAAACAAAAATAACATAATACAGTGGAATTGTCGAGGTTTTAGAGCAAATTTTAATGAACTGGGTCTTCTCAGCCAAAAATATAAACCTGTTGCTTTTTGCCTGCAGGAAACTCTTTTGAAGAAACCTGAGGCTCACGATCATTAAGCTTTTAAGCATTATACTTCGTATAATGCCTGGGCAGATGATGCTGACCTTCACATTCGTGGAACATCTGTTTTGGTTACAGACGATATCATTCACAGATCTGTACCTTTGAATACAAATTTACAGGCTGTGGCGGTACGCCTAACTTTAGACAAAACAGTTACAGTTGTTCGATTTACGTGTCACCAAATAAAGCACTACATCTGAATGATCTTGAGCTCCTGGTCCAACAGCTACCATCCCCATACATTTTGTTGGGTGATTTTAACTCTCATAACCCTCTTTGTGGTAATTCCCGCAGTCAAGAAGATGTGAAAGGGAAAACTGTGGAAGAGTTCATTACAAAGTTTGATTTGTGCTTGTTCAGTGATGGGTCAGACACTTATCTGCACCCCGCATTTGGTTCTTACACTTCAATTGATCTTTTAATTGCATGCCCTTCCCCCTTTCTCGATTATTTTTGGAAGGTGGAAGGCGACTTGTGCGGGAGTGACCACTTTCCGGTTGTGTTGGAGAGTGTAGTTTCGGCAGACGATGGGAGGGTGCCCAAGTGGAGCTTTAAAGAGGCTGATTGGGAGATCTTCATCTTGCTCTGTTCTGAACGCCTCTCACTGGAGAGATTTAGAGAAAGTTCTGACCAGATTGAACATTTTACAACAGAGTTACTTGACATTGCAAGCCAAGTCATTCCTAAAACCTCGACAAATCCAAAACGTTTCACCAAACCATGGTTTGATAACGAATGTAAACAGGCTATAAAGGATCGCAAGAAAACTGAACGGGGATTCAACAAATCACCATCCACAAATAATTTAGATAAATTACCTATAAATCGGGCAAAAACAAGACGACTAACAAAACAAAAAAGAAATCTTCCTGGAAAAATTATGTTTCAAAGCTGAACCAAAACACCCCCATCAACAAAATTTGGAAAATGATCAAAAAAATTAAAGGCAAAGAAACCAAATCAACTGTACAACATCTAAAAGACAGCAACGCGCTTATCACATCAAAAAAAAAAGTTCAAAAAAATTGGCCTCCACATTTTCGAAACATTCGTCGTCTGAAAACTGTAATCCAGAATTTCTCAAAATTAAAAAAAAACAGCAAGAAAAACAAAAGCTCAAATTTACCTCCAACAATTTAGAAGATTATAACGAACCTTTCTCTATGGAAGAGTTAAATAACTCTTTGCAAAGAGCAAAGGATACTGCCACCGGACCCGGGGAAATACATTACAAAATTTTAAATCATCTGCCACAATCATCACTTGAACTTTTACTGTCAGTTTTCAATGACATACGGGTGACTGGCCAGTTTCCACCTTCTTGGAATAATGCTACAGTAATTCCCATTCCAAAGCCTGATAAAGACCACAGCAACCCAAGCAATTATAGGCCTATCGCATTAACAAGTTGTCTGTGTAAAACCATGGAAAGGATGATCAATGATCGACTTGTCTGGTTTCTGGAATCGAACAATCTACTTGCGAATGTTCAATGTGGTTTCAGAAACCAGAGAAGTACTGTGGATCATTTGGTTAGACTAGAAACGTTTATACGAAATGCCTTCGCCAGAAAAGAACATGTGGTCGCCATCTTCTTTGACCTTGAAAAGGCATATGACACAACGCAGACGTATGGGATTTTAAAAGATCTTTTTTAACATGGTGTTGAGAGGGCGTATGCCTCCTTTTATTGAAAACTTTTTAAAGGACCGCCAGTTTCAGGTTCGTGTTGGGTCAACGTTATCTGATCCTCACGAGCAGGAACTGGGGGTCCCTCAGGGTAGTATTTTATCTGTTACCCTCTTTTCAATTAAAATTAATAGTATCATCGACGCAATTGAGAATATGGTAGATTCGTCATTGTATGTCGATGACTTTTTGATCTGCTATAGCAGCAAAAAGATGAATGCTATAGAGCGCAAACTTCAGCTGTGTTTAAATAGGATTCAAAAATGGGCTATCGAAAATGGTTTTAAATTTTCAAAGACAAAAAGGAATTGTGCTCATTTTTGCAAACTTTGGAAACATCACCTCGATCCGGAGTTGAAAATTGATGGTAGTCCTACTAAAGTTGTTCAGGAAGTGAAATTCTTAGGTTTGTTGTTTGACAACAAATTGAATTTCACTTCCCACATAAAACAACTAAAAATTAAATGTAAGAGAGCACTGAACCTACTGAAGGTCGTTGGTAGCACTGATTAGGGTGCTGACCAAAAAACTTTGCTCCATCTGTATAGAGCACTTGTTCGATCAAAGTTAGATTATGGTTGTGCAAGGACATCATATCTCAAACCACTTGATGCAATTCATAATAGTGGTATTAGAATTAGTCTAGGGGCTTTTCGAACATCCCCAATAGACTCGATGCTTGCTGAAGCAGAGGAGTCTTCTCTTGAGAAGCGTAGAATTAAATTATCTCTCCAGTACGTGTCTAAACTTTTGGCCAGTCCTTCAAATCCTGCTTATAATTGTGTTTCAGACCCTCAAAATGTTGTATTTTTTAAACGCCACCAGAAACACATTCCTCCATTGAGAATTAGAATCAAACCCCACATGGAGTCTGCCAAAATTGATTCTGATTCTATAAAAGAAAACCGTAAATCACATCCTTGGCATCTTAAAGAACCTACAATTATTTGGACCTTGCTTCTACCAAAAAATCTGATACCAATTCCTTGCAGTTCAAACAAAAATATGCCGAAATAAAGTCCAGGTATAGTGCATATACAAGGCTCTATACAGATGGATCTAAGAATGGTGACAAAGTATCATCAGCAGCTATTTCTGGTGATCATATCACCTCAATCAGAATACCGAATCAGAGTTCTTTTTTCAGAGCTGAGGTTAAAGCTCTTCAACTCGCACTTGAGCACATCGAGAATCCACAGGAAAGAAAGTCGATCATCTTCTCCGACTCTCTTTCCTCTTTACTTGCTTTACTTAACCCCAAGTTGAAGAACCCTCTCATCTTGGAACTTCGTGAGAAGTTAACAACTCTCATGTCTGACTAATATGATATCGTGTTTTGCTGGTTACCCGGGCATGTAGGTGTCGCTGGTAACACCAAAGCAGACAGTGCAGCAAAACAGGCTTTAGTAAAGCCTCTCACTGATTTTAACATCTCTTTCAGTGATTTCAAACCACATATCAGTAACTACATCAAATCTATGAGGCAGACGGAATGGGATGGAGCGACAAATAACAAGCTTCATCGCTTTCGACCAACTATTTCAGATCACTACCCGTCTAGTAACCTTTGTTGAAAGGATCTTGCAATTTTGACACGGTGTCATATTGGTCATACACGACTAACACATTCTTTCTTGTTGGAGGGTACTTTGCGACCAGAGTGTGTTCCCTGCCAGCAGGTGTTGTCAGTGGAACACATTCTTTTACATTGTACTGATTTTAATCTTAATAGACGACAGTATTTTATTGTAGCGTCTCTTCGAGACCTATTTTACAGAACAAATCCTCATAAAGTTCTGTCGTTTTTGAGGGAAATCAACCTTTTTAATAAATTTTGAAATTAATTGTTTTTAATCTTTTAATCAAGAGTCTTCAAGTCTCAATTCTTCAGGTTGATTTAGAAGTTTTTAACTTCTCTTCTTTCATTACCCACTGTTGTTTTAATCACTTTGATTTTTGACAGATCTCTTGTAGTTATTTTCTATTGTTATTTAATCTTTTTACTTCATAACTGAAAATGAGTTTTTACTGTCCACTGTTTTCTCGCCACGATATAGCCTTAGCTGCTAATGGGGCGTTAAGCACCAATAAATAAATAAATAATAAATAAATGTTAAAGTGAAAGAAAGGAATGACGGACCTCCTTTCGCATTCTCCCTCTGACATGTTCATATCAAATGGCCAGAGGGTTTGAAGCGTATTGATCCAAAAAGCTTCACATTTTTTTTTTCTAAATTCATCCGTTTCTTCTAATGTGTCTGTAATTGGTGGTTGTTCAATAGGATGGATTTAAAATCGTCCAAGGATGGCCAGGAAGGTTAAAATGTTGTGCTACTGGGGCATCAGCATTATGTTTTATATCCTGTTTGTGTCTGGTAGCACGTTCTCGGAAAGGATTTTGACTTTGACCAACATACTGTTTCCGACAGCGCTTACACGTGATAAGGTAAATAATATTTGGTGAATGACAATGGAGGGGGTTACGGATCTGATAATGATTTTTCGTTTGTTTGTAGGAAAAAAATCCTCTTTCTGATCAGGCATAAAAATATGCAGTCTACAACGAGGCATTTTGCAATTAAATATCGCGCCATTACCATTTTGCAACGGTCTGTTGTGTTCAATTTTCAGTGGTTCGAAATCAGTAGTTCCAGCTGGACATTCGAGCTTTTTCAGAGTTTGAGATTTCAAGCCACGCAAAAAGCGGAGTGAGTACCCTTTCGATCTGAGGGCGCCAAATAGAGTAGAACAAGCCTCATTGAAATTTACCTTATCACTTGAATTGCGGTGAAAACGAGCTGTGATTTGATGATACATTTAAATGTATGTTGAGGATGAAGTGATTTTGTGTGCAACAATCATTATGAATCAGTTGGTTTAAAATATACTTTATAATCTAAATGGCCGGATGCCTGAAATTGCTTGCTTTTAAACACGGTCACGTCGAGAAAATCAACAGAACTTTCACTGATAGTAGCTTTTAATTGAATGCTTGGATCATGATTGTTCAAAATTTCTAAAAAATCATCAAACTCTTCTTTTGAATGTTCCCAAATAATAAAAACGTCATCTAAATACCTGAGATATACGAGAGGATGCTTTGCACATTTGCTGAAGGCATTTTCCTCCCATTCCGCTACATAAATGCTTTCTTTTGATATGTGTTATGTACAAGCAGTAATTTATAATTTATTTCTTTTACCTAACTAAAGAAAATAGAAGAGGGACAACACTGCCGGAGTTTGCTTGTTCCCTCCTGTAGTGTTCCTTACTCCAGACGCTGGGTGAAGTTCCGAAATATAAGACTCATAGGCCGAAATCGTCTTGTCTGTCAACTTATTTTTAAAGTTTTGTTAGCCCAGATCTGATATCACGTGACTATGGTGGATACACGTTAGTTTTTTCTCTCTGCATCGAAGTCTTTTATTTTTGTTGAGAATGTTCTAAAATGAGATGAATCGTTCCTGAAGTTATTGACGAATGAAAGATTAACGGATCAACTGTCGTTTGGAGGTATCATGGCCAGGTTCAAACGTTTATATGTGAGTTAATGACTCTTTGATTTCTTGATGTGCTGAACAGACCTACTTTCGTCCGTGTTTGTTTATACTAGCAACGATGCTTCTCAGGCTGGACAAAGTAATTAGTAAAAGTGCAAAGAACTTGAAAATATAAATCCTTTTTTGCAGTCATCAATATTCAGTTCCTTTTATTAATGTTGTGGGAGTCATAGTAAAGCGTGGAAAGGTGCCCTGTAAAAACATTTACAGGATTTGTTTGGTTCCAGACATGCTTCATTAGTGGTCTAAGCTTTTTTTTCATTCTAACTGTACCAACCGTACGCTGTCAACTTGAACATTTTGTTACACGTTTTGTTGGCCATTCAAGCGTGCTGTCAAACTTTAGCGGCAATTGACCGATGATCAATCGATGATTACTCACCACTAATTACACCTGGTTAAAATTTTTCAATGGGTCCGGAATTTCTAAACTACTATTTAACTACTTGGTTAGCCACTTGTAAAATTTAAGCAATTAACCATTCAATAATGAGCAGCTCACAAACGTTTTCAACGCCAATGCCAGCTGAAGGTGAAAAGCGCCTTTGGAAAGAAACTGACAACACACCCTCTCCGTTGGAGCATAAAAAGGCTAGAGGGGATTTGAGCCCAAATTCAGACTTTGATTTGTCAGAAATATTAATGTCAAGACCAACCTCACAATCGGAGTCAATGCATACTGATGAGTGCCTCTGTCTTGCATTTGTTAGAGTGTTAACAACCCGACAGTTCGCGAAAGCCTTGTGTCATTATTTGTCGAAGCAACTAACGAACGGGTTAAGGCATTAGAGGACATGGTCAGCACACTAAAAGAAGACTTATTAGAAAAAGACAAGCAAATAGAGAAACTGGCGGACCAGATAGACGATCTGGAACAATATGGGAGGAGGAGTAACTTAAGAATATCTGGAATACAACAGACACCAGGATAAAACACTGATAACATTATTCTGGACGTGGCTAATAAAATTGGGGTGAACATTTCCATAAGTGACATATCTAGGAGCCACCGTGTTGGCCCCAGACTCGTGAATGGTAAACAAGTCAATATGAGGCCTATTATTTCTTAGCAATCTACCGTATAATTGTTTACTACAGGCTTGCACTACAGTGGAAGAACCAAACGCGGATAAAATACTCTCTATTTTAATCTTTCCCAAGAGATTTGGGAAAGAAAAGTGATGTAAAAACATCACGAAAAAATAAGCCAAAACTGGGTCGAGCGCCATCGGCGCACACCCAGTAAGGGACGCTCTTCTCTTAGTACAATTCCACGATTTCCGTTAACCAGTGCGCAAGCAGTAATCAAAACGATTCATCCTTTGTCCGTGCAACGTGGCTGACGTGTTGCGCCATCTTTGCATTATGATACAGTGATAATTCAACTCGTCGATAATGATTTTCCTGTGACTGGATTATGGATCTGAAGATCGTATAATAACAGGACTGTGTTTTATATATTCTCGTTAATATTTTCGACCACATTCTCATTGTATATTGTTTATATATTCCGTTTTCGCGTATGTTTTTTCGACATCGTGTCAACGCGGTTCGACAAATGAAATTTTTCGGTTGATAAATTTAAATTGTTATTGGAGGTGTCAATGAAGGACTGTCTGGGCAGGATTTCTTCACTCTGTTGAGGGCTGAATTTCTGTTTTTTTCGGTCCCTATCGGCCGGCTGGGTTCTGTCGTGTACCCACCGGTTTTTTTCTGCCACCTTCTCTCGTAGATGAGGGTGTTCTTCCACTTTATGTATCTGTTGAGTTCACCTTTTTTCTTCTACTGCTCTCACCTCTGTTATTTCCGGTTCGGTTCCTTTAGGGCAATTCTTTTTGCCCTCGCCTTTGGTGCGTTCTCGTGGCTGCTCCTTCCGCACCCGCGGTGGGTGTGGAACGCTGTCGTTTCGGGGCTTCCCGACTCGACCACGTCTGGTGTGAGTTATACTCCCTCCGTGGGGGATGTGCAGCTTCTCCCGCACCCGCGCGGTGGGGGACGCTGTCGTTTCGGGGCCTCTCGACTCGACCACGTCTGGTGTGAGTTATATTCCCTCCGAGGGGAATGTGCAGCTCCTCCCACACCCGCGGGGTAGGGGGTGGGGAACGTTCTCGTTTCGGAGCCTCCCGACTCGACCATGTCTGGTCAGAGTTACTCCCCCTCTGTGGGGATGTGCAGCTCCTCCTGCACCCGCGGTGGGTGTGGAACGCTGTCGTTTCGGGACCTCCCTACTCGACCACGTCCGGTGAGAGTTATTCCCCATCCGTGGGGGATGTGCAGTTTTGTACCGTGATGGATACTGCGGGAGCTGTTGGATTTCTGGTGAAGAGATGCCTGGTTCCGGGACTATGCGCCCTCTCCAGTCGACATCTGAGGCTATCACTAGGGTTGTGACTCCTCCTTTGGAGGCCGAGCTAGGTGGCTCTCTCCCATTTTTCCGCCAGTTCCAACAGCTCCCGTCGTATCTGCTGCTACTGCTGCTACTATTGCTCCGTCTACAACGTCATCGGGCACCGTTTTTAACCGGCCTTGGCTTATCCCAGCAGGGGTCTGCAGGGACATCTGTAGTGTGGTTGTGGGGTATCGGCCTCAGCCTTCCCCGACTTTCCCGACTTCAACTCGGCGAAGTCGGAAGTGGCTGCCGACTGAACCCCCTGCTGTGTTCTCTCAGCCGTTGAGCACAGCAGTTTTATACCTGCAGTGGTCTGCAGCGTTGTCTGGTAGTGTAGACGTGGGGTATCGGCCTCAGCCTTCCCTGACTTCAACTCGGCGAAGTTGGAAGTGGCTGCCGGCCGAATCCTCTACTGTGGTCTATGCGCCGTCGAGTACCACAGTTTTGTCATTGCCGTTTTCCGTCCACTCATTCTGGTCACACGGCCAGTGTTGCGGGACCAACGCCTTCTGTGCAGCCTGGACCTTCTGCACCGCAGAGGTCCGCGGCAACTCTCCTGAGTTCCCGCTATGTTGATCCTCGGGGTGTGTCGTATCCCTATACACGTCTGCCCTCAGATATGTTTCGACTGCCGCCCGTCAACCCGCTTCGGGTGTATTGGAGTATCGTGACCCTTCGCTGGTTAAGAGGGTCAGGTGTGAAGCCACTTTGCTGGTTCGTCCCCATGTCGAACCGGCCGGAGCTTAGGGAGACCCTCTCCTTACTCACTCAGGTTCTGTCCAAGAGCCTTCCCGTTGCTTCCAGCGAGACAGCGAGTGGTTTCCAGGCGCCTCCTATGGCACCCCCCCCCCCGGGTTTCGAAACAGGTCGCTTTCTGATCCCCCTGGTGTGCCTACACCATGGGAGGCGTCGGCTGGTTTCCCAACGATGGGCTATGTGTCTTCCGACTCCGGGGAGGAATCAGACATGAGTGTCGAGAGCCAGCAGTCTTCTGACTTGGGGGCAGCTCTTGAATTTGTGTTTCGGTTCCTTCCGGATCTCAAACCATCAAACCAGCCGACAGTGTCAGCCAGGCCGCGATCATCGGTCGCGCGCCTACAGCCTGTGGAGCAACCTGCTTCTGGGCGTCTACGACCGTGCCAGTCAATACAGATGATTGAAGCATTTTCAGCCTTGGACTCTAAGCTGAGTTCTTAGGGGGTTTGATCATCCCCTACTAGGCGGGTCCCCAGGTGGCGGATAGAGGACGGCCTGCTCAGTTGGGCGGGTTTGCTGATTTATAATTAGCAGGTTTGCTCAATTGAGCTGGTTTGCTGCGGAATATACAAATACGCAGCCCTGGACCAAAATGATCAACCCTGCTTATGCCATCTTGCAGGCACCTTGTTCTCCTTTGAGGTGCGATCTGAAGGCCTCAGGGGAAGGAATCTTGACAGTTGAGAACAGACCGGGTCCCGGTTAGGACAGGTCTCCAGGATGGAGATCGGGTCGTAAACACTTCTTTGGCCCTGATCGTCATCGTGGAGATTACCTGTTCAATACACTGTTTTGGCCCCAACTTCGGGAGTAGAAGGATGGTCGGATGGTCCGTTCTGGCCAATCGGGAGCCCCCAACTCAAAAAAGTATTGGGTGTCACGTCGGGGGGCATTTGGTGGTCATTCAGTCAGTCATTTCTTTTAATCACCTAACACAATTGCCATTGTGTACTGTTTTTAAACACATTTTACCAAATACTTAGTTTTGCTGCACTACTTTTTGTTTCAGTTCTGCGTGGCAACTTGAATTACAATGTTTTATAAAGTGATTGGTTGGATGATCGCCATCTGGAGACATGGCAGTTCCACACACGGGCCAATCAGCCAGTGGCATACGTCGGTATCAACACTGGCTGAGTATATTGCTCCATACCAGGTATGTGGGAATACCGGCAACCCGGTGGGTTCACTGCGTAGCAGTAACCCTACCCCTTGTTGGACTCCATGGTGGGTGGGAGCCGGAGCAATGAACGATTAAAACAATAACATGGCAGCTGAACCAACAAAACTAAAAAGACGGATAAAAGCAAGTGAATTTGAAACTGACGATTCTGACTCTGACTGTATCAAACCAACACAAAGAGAAAATAAATGGCCAAAATTTATCAATATTTTTGCATCAGATGGAAGCCAATCTATTAACAAATTAAACCCGTTTGTAATAGAAAAATCGATTCAAAGTATAGCTGGCATTGTGAAGGACATCAAAAAATTAAGAACCGGAGAATTATTAGTAGAATGTTCAAAAGAATACCAGGCAATAAACGTACTAAAAGCTACAAAATTCTTCAATATCGAGGTAAATACTTGCCCTCACAAGACCCTCAATACTAGCAGAGGTGTCGTACGAACTCGTGAGTTGGCAGATCTTGATGAACTAGAAATTAAGAAAGAAATGGAACCACAAGGCGTTATTGGTGTTCGAAGAATAACCATCAGAAAAGAAGGAAGAATAATTCCAATTAACACTTATATATTCACATTTAATTCTGCTGTAATACCAAAATCAATTAAGATTGGATATTTAAGTGTTAAAGTGGATTTGTTTATCCCAAATCCACTGAGATGTTTTAAGTGTCAGAAATTTGGACATAACAAAGACGCGTGCCGAAGCCAAGCCATATGTCACAAGTGCGGGCTGAAGCATGATGAGCCTTGTACTAGTAACATCATAAAGTGTTCCAACTGTCAAAGCGAACATATGGCATCTTCCAAAGATTGCCCAGTTTGACAAAAATAAAAGCTAATCCAAAAGATTAAATGTGAAAAACAAGTTAGTTTCGGAGAGGCCAGAGCAATTGCATCTTCAGTGCCTGGCATGAACACAACAGGACCATTATATGCAGCGGCAGTGAAAACAAAAATACAAACAACCTCGATTGAATGCCAAACAGAATATTCATGGCTAAAAAATACAATGCCAAAACTGTTAATTGCTTTCCAAATCGGAAAGCAGAATGACACTGAATCAAACACAACTCAAACACAGACGGTTCCTTTCACATCGCAGCATAAATCTAATCAGAATAAAAAAAAAAAAAGAAAGTATTAAACCAAGTCAAAGTCAGAGTCAAAGGAAAAAACAGAAAGATAAAGAAAGTAAAGAAAATAAAGAAAAAAAATACAAAGCCAGCAAGTGACAGATTACCAAAGGCTCTTAAAAATCCTGTTACCGCTAACAGATTTGAGGCCTTTGAGGATATGACTGTCGATGAATGTATGGATACATTATTCGACAGTAACTCTACCCAAGAATTCAATCGGGGTAAATCTCCGGTGAAGGCACCGCCAAAGGAAAACACCGGAACAACAAACATCATACGTACCAGTTATGGCTAATAAACAATCCGTAATCCAATTGAATTGTCGAGGATTTCGAGCAAATTTTAATGAGATAGGTTTACTGTGCCAAAAGCACCAACCTGTGGCTTTTTGCTTGCAGAAAACACTTATAAAAGAAACGCAACCACATGATCTCAGATCGTACATTTCGTATGATCATTATGCGGATTCAAATGATTTACATGTCCGTGGTACTTCTATCCTGGTCAGAAACGATATTATACACAGTCATTTTAAACTTCAAACAAATTTGCAGGCTGTGGCAGTACGCCTGACTCTCGATAAAACAATAACTTTGTGTTCCATCTATCTCTCGCCAAATTCTGCTCTAGATCTTAATGAACTAGAAAATTTAATCAACCAGTTGCCAACGCCTTTCATTTTAATGGGTGATTTCAATGCTCACAACCCTTTGTGGAGTGGTTCATACAACACTATGGACATGAAGGGTAAACAACTGGAAGATTTGATCGCAAATTTAAATTTGTGTATATTCAATGACGGGTCAGACACCTACCTTCATCCTGCATCAGGAACATACACGTCAATTGACCTCCCAATTGCATCTCCTTCACTGTTCCTTGATTTCTCTTGGAAAGTTGAAGACGACCTGTATGGAAGTGATCACTTCCCAATCCTTCTCGAGAGTATTCTCCCTGCGGAGGATGGGCAAGTCCCACAGTGGAATTTCCAAAAAGCTGATTGGACAACTTTCTCAACCCTTTGTATGGGGGAGCTCTCACTGGGGGAAAACTGGATCAATGTGCTCACCAAGTCGAGAATTTCACAAGTCAGCCCATAAAAATAGCAAACAAAACTATCCCGAAAACCTCGACAAATCTGAAACGTTTCAGAAAGCCATGGTTTGATGACGATTGTAAACAGGAAATAAAAGATTGTAAGAAGGTCGAAAGGGAATTTAATAAATCGCCAACAGCAAAAAATCTAGATGAATTAAAAATCAGTAGAGTAAAAACTAGACGATTTATCAAACAGAAGAAGAAATCTTCATGGGAAAAATTTGTCTCAAAATTGAATCAAAACACCCCAATTTCTGAAATTTGGAAAATGATCAGGAAAATAAAAGGCAAACAAATACCTAGTATACAACATCTTAAAACAGATGATGGAAACCTGACATCTAAAAAGGCAATAGCAAATAAACTTGCTTCAACATTTGCTAAGTAATCTTCCTCTGAAAACTGTCATCCCGATTTTAAAAAACTTAAAAAAGAACAAGAAAAAAAGACTATCAATTTTACATCCAACAATTTAGAAGACTATAACAAGTCGTTTTCTTTTAAAGAACTTAACAACTCACTTCAAAAGGCCAAGGATACAGCGACTGGACCAGATGAAATACATTATCAACTGCTGAAACATCTTCCAGAGACATCTCTCCATCTGCTATTGAATATTTACAACAACATTTGGACATCTGGTGAATTTCCACGCTGTTGGCGTGATGCGATAATTATTCCCATTCCAAACCCTGATAAAGATCACACTAATCCAACTAATTATAGACCAATAGCCTTGACAAGTTGCCTGTGTAAGACCATGGAAAGGATGATCAATGACCGGCTCGTTTGGTTTCTGGAATCAAATGATCTGCTGGCTAATGTGCAGTGTGGTTTCAGAAGTCAGCGAAGCACTCTGGATCATTTGATCAGACTTGAAACGTTTGTACGAAATGCTTTTGCCAGAAGAGAACATGCGGTCGCCATTTTCTTTGATCTGGAAAAGGCATATGATACTACTTGGCCATATGGTATCTTAAAATATTTATTCAACCTGGGTCTGAATAGAAGAATGCCTGTTTTTATTAAAACCCTTTTGAGGGATCGCCAGTTCCAAGTCAAAGTTGGTTCGACATTGTCGGATTGGCACCGACAGGATCTGGGGGTTCCTCAGGGAAGTATTTTATCAGTAACCTTATTTTCAATCAAAATAAACAACATAATAGAGGCGGTTGAAAATATGATCGATTCCTCTTTGTATGTAGACGATTTTCTAATCTGTTTCAGTGGCAAAAACATGAATACAATCGAGAGGAAACTTCAGTTGTGTCTTAATAAAATACATAAATGGGCAACAACAAATGGATTCAAATTTTCAACCATAAAGACAAATTGTGTCCATTTTTGTCAACTTCGGAAACACCATCTTGATCCGGAGTTAAAAATTGATGGAACTCCAATAAAAGTTGTAAAAGAAGTGAAATTTCTCGGTTTGCTGTTTGACAGTAAACTTAACTTTACTTCTCACATAAAACAACTCAAATTGAAATGCAACAAAGCTCTCAATCTTTTAAAAGTTGTTGGAATTACTGACTGGGGTGCTGACCAACAAACGTTACTTCGTCTGTACCGATCAACTATAAGATCGAAATTAGACTACGGCTGTGTAGTATATGGTTCGACACGAAAGTCATACCTTACACCGCTCAACATCATCCATAATAGTGGTATCCGTCTAAGTTTAGGTGCATTCAGAACGTCTCCTATTAATTAGCTTCTTGTAGAAGCGAACGAACCATCTCTTGAGAAGCGTAGACTGAAATTATCGATGCAATATGTAACAAAACTTTATGGTAATCCTTCAAACCCTGCCTATAAATGTGTCTTGAACCCAGATAATGTGGATATTTATACAAGAAATCTTAAACGTATTTGCCCTTTGGGCCTTCGAATCAAAGCACATATGAACTTAGCTAATGTTAGTTCAGAATCTGTAGCAGAAAACCGTGTGCCACACATGCAGCCATGGTTGATGACAAAACCTAATGTTAATTTAGAACTAGCCAGTTCACGAAAGTCAAATACTAACTCTTTAGAATTCAAGCAAAAATATGTAGAAATAGCATCCCGTTATGCAGGTTATACACAATTTTATACAGACGGGTCCAAAGACGGTGACAAAGTTGCATCAGCCGTTGTAAATAATAATCACACTACCTCAGTCAGGATTCCAAACAATAGTTCCATCTTTACAGCTGAAGCTAGAGCTTTGACGCTTGCTCTAGAACAGATCAAAGTCAAACAAGTGAAGAAATCAATTGTTTTCTCGGATTCCCTTTCCTGTTTACAGGCTCTTCTTAATCCCAAGTTGAAAAACCCTCAAATTATCAAGCTGCGTGAAGATCTAAATGGACTTGTGTCTGACCAATATGATATCGTGTTTTGCTGGTTACCTGGACATGTAGGTATCTCCGGTAACATCAGAGCAGACAGTGCAGCAAAGCAGGCATTAAGCAAGCCTCTCACTGATCTTAAAATTCCTTTCAGTGATTTCAAACCACATATCAATAGTTACATCAAGTCTATGTGGTAGTCTGACTGGGATGGAGCGACAAATAACAAGCTCCATCGCTTTCGATCAAATGTCTTTGATCACTACCCGTCCAGTAACCTTAGTAGAAAAGATCATGCTATTCTGACACGATGTCATGTTGGTCACACAAGACTAACACATTTCTTTTTGTTGGAGGGTAATATGCGACCGGAGTGTGTTCCTTGCCAGCAGGTGCTGTCAGTGGAGCACATTCTTTTACATTGTACTGATTTTGATCTTGTTAGACGACAGTATTTTAATGTTGTGTCTCTTCGAGACTTATTTTACAATAGAAATCCACATAAAGTTGTGTCATTTCTGAAAGTAATCAACCTTTTTACTAAATTTTAAATTGTAATTATTTATTTTATCTGGAGTCTTCATTAGGTTGATTTATAAGGTTTTTTGCTGTCAAATAACTCTTGCTTTTTATATGTCGTATGTACTTATTTCCAATTTTATTAAAACCTTTTACTTCATATATGACAGTATCACGTTTTACATTTGAACGTTCTCTCGCCACGATATAGCCTTAGTTGCTGATGTGGTGTTAAGCACCAATAAACAATAAACATCTAAGCTGAGTTCCAAGGCTATGAAGGCTCCGTTCTTCACCAGGGTTGACACCTGTTTGCCTCCGGTGCGTTATCTTTACTGCGATTTCGCCAATCCGTCAGTCTGCCAGACTTTGACGGTTTTGGATCAGGACTCCAATTCCCTCGGGCTTTCCAAGCCCAAGTCTGCCGTCATTCCTATGACGACTCTGGAGTCCATGTTGGGCTTATCGTGAGAAATGCTGGGTATGCTTACTCTCTCCGATCACGTCGTCTCTGCCTTAGCTGCCTATCTGCCTCGAGATAGGTTTGACGATGCACAGGCTCCTTTGCGTGTGCTGTCCAAGGCGCTCATGCATCTTACTCACACGCATGCCTGTGACACGGCTATTTTGGAACTAGTTCGAAGGGACTCTGTGCTGGACACAGGCCGATCCCTTCTTGGGGGCATCGCGCTGCTCTTCGATCTCCTTCTTTGGCAGGTCCGCTACTGTTCCATGTATTCCGTGTCGACGGTCCGGGGTGACGTCCTACGTCATTCCAAAGATCAGCTGCTGCTTCGTCAGCTTGATCAGCCTTCTAGGGGAGGCAGGGACCGTTCAAAGCCTAGCAAGTACCCTTCTGCTTCCTCTGCGAAGCAAAGGCTGATCCTTCTGCCACCGCTTCTACTTCTTACTCACGGGGTAAGGGTAAGCGTCGGCATGCTAGAGGGAAGTCTCAGGATTCTTCATTCAGTAGAGGAGGTGGTTTCTCCTCTCGCGGGCCTCGTCGGGGCTCGAACTGAAGGTCCTCACCTCGATTCGTCCAGTTTGGAGGAAGGATAGCAGAGTTCGCAGACCGTTGGGCACCATCACATCCGATCCTTGGGTGTTAGATGTTGTTCGGTCCGGGCTGCGAATATCCTTCCAAAGGCACCCCACTCTGTCCAGAGTGCCTTTCCAACCACAGTTCCTTCAGACGTTTTACGTCGGGAGCTTTTGTCCACGGAGATAGACAATCTCCTGGCCAAAGGGGCGACCCAGGTCGTCAAGAACATTCAGTCAGTGGGGTTTTATTCCCACCTGTTCTTGGTGCCGAAGAAGGACGGCCGACTCCGGCCGGTTATCGATCTGAGTATCCTGAAGAAATCTATCATTGCTCCCAAGTTCAGCATGGAGACTTTCAGGTCGGTCCACCGTTCCATTCACCATGGAGATTTCGCTTCCAGCATCGACCTGCGAGACGCTTACTTTCACGTTCCCTAGGGGGGTTTGATCATCCCCTACTAGGCGGGTCCTCAGGTGGCGGATAGAGGACGGCCTGCTCTATTTGGCAGGTTTGCTGATTTATATGTTCTCCCGTGAGGTGCGATCCGAAGGCCCCAGAGGAAGGAATCCATGTCAGATGAGAACATGCTGGGTCCCGGTTTGGACAGGTCTCCAGGATGGAGATCAGGTCGTAAACACTGCTTTGGCCCTGATCTTCATCGTGGAGGTTACCTGTTCAATACACGGTTTTGGCCTCAACTTCGGGAGTAGAAGGATGGTCGGATGGTCCGTTCTGGCCAATCGGGAGCCCCCACCCCAAAAAGTACTGGGTGTAACGTCGGGGGGCATTTGGTGGTCATTCAATCAGTCATTTCTTTTATTGCATACCATAATTGCCATTGTGTTCTGTTTTAAAACATTCTATTTTTAACAATTATAAAATTTTGCTGCACTGTCTTTTCAGTTCTACGTGGCAACTGTTATTTAGTGTTTTGTAAAGTGATTGTTTGAATGGCCGCCATCTGAAGACCCCTAGGGGGTTTGACCATCCCCTACTAGGCGGGTCCTCAGGTGGCGGATAGAGGACGGCATGCTCAATTGGGCAGGTTTGCTGTTTTTTTAATTAGTAGGTTTGCTCAATTGAGCTGGTTTGCTGCGGAATATATGAATACGCAGCCCCGGACCAAAATGGTCAATCCTGCTTATGCCATCTTGCAGGCACCTTGTTCTCCCGTGAGTTGCGATCTGAAGGCCTCGCAGGAAGGAATCCTGTCAGTTGAGAACAGACTGGGTCCCGGTTAGGGCAGGTCTCCAGGATGGAGATCAGGTCGTAAACACTGCTTTGGCCCTGATCTCCATCATGGGGGTTACCTGTTAAATACACTGTTTTGGCCCCAACTTCGGGAGTAGAAGGATGGTCGGATGGCCCGTTCTGACCAATCGGGAGCCCCCACCCCAAAAGAACTGGGTGCCACGTCGGGGGGGGGGGGGGTGGGATTTGGTGGTCATTCAACCAGTCACTTCTTTTAATAACACCATAATTGCCATTGTGTACTGTTTTTGAACGTTATATTTTTAATGAATACTCAATTTTGCTGCACTATCTGCTTCAGTTTTACATGGCAAATTTAATTACAGTGTTTTGTATAGTGATTGGTTGGATGATTGCCATCTGAAGACCTGGCACTTCCACACACGGGTCAATCAGTCAGTGGTATGCTTCGGCATCAACACTGGCTGAGTATATTGCCCCATACCTGGCATGTGAGAATACCGGCAACCCGGTGGGTTCACTGCATAGCAGTAACCCTACCCCTTGTTGGATTCCGTGGTGGGTGGGAGCTGGGGCAATGAATCATTAATCAAAACAAACATGGATACCTCAAACTCCAAAAAACTTAAACGTGGAAGAGATTTATTTTCAGATGGTTCTGATTCTGACTCAGATCAAAAGACTTCATCTATTCAAACTAAATGGCCAACATTTGTCATAATATATGCTGATAACTCAAGTAAAAAGGCAACTGATATAAACCCTTTTGCCTTAGAAAAAGCTATTAAAGGAATTGCTGGCACTGTTGACAATGTTAAAAAGCTGAGAACTGGTGGAATTCTCATAGAATGTAAAAAGGAGGCCCAAGCAATTAATATACTGAATACAGGAAAATTAGCAGATATGGAGGTGAATGCGTTTCCGCATAAAACACTTAATACCAGCAGGGGTGTAATTAGAACTTGGGAATTAGAAGGAATTGACACACTTGAAATTCAGAAAGAACTTGAACCACAAGGCGTAACAGCTGTGAAAAATATAGAAATTAAAAAAAATGGATCAGTCATCAAAACAAATACTTATATTTTATCATTTGATTCAGCCCAACCACCAAAATCGATCAAAGTTGGTTACATAAGCATCAAAGTGGATTTGTATATACCGAATCCACTTCGATGCTTCAGATGCCAAAAATATGGCCATGGGCAAAACAACTGCATGGGTCAATCAGTATGCTTTAAATGCGGCCAACAACACCAGGAAGAGCCATGTTTCAATGCCATTAAATGCGTCAACTGCCAGGGCAATCACATGTCATCATCCAAAGATTGCCCTGTATGGAAAAAAGAAAAAACTATACAAAGAATAAAACGCGAAAAACAAGTAAGTTTTAAAGAGGCCAGAGATATCGTAACATCGATGCCTGGTATGAATATGTCATCACCTTCATATGCTGCAAAACTATCACAAAAAGTATCAACTCAATCAGTAGAATGCCAGACTCAGTTTACATGGCTGAAAGGAACAATTCCATCTTTAGTAACAGCATTTACAATACAAGAAACAGAATTCCAGATTACACAAACAAATTCAGCAGCCCAAACAATTGAGAAAATGCCAAATACAGCACAAACTCAAGAACAAGCAACAGAAGTACCTAAACCACAACGCCAAAATGAACAAAACACTAAATCAGAAAAGACGAATCAACAAAACAAACCGAAAACAAATCCACAACACAGACCCCAGCAAAATCTGAGTCTGAATCAAGGACGCCAACAGGAACGTCTGACAAGAAAATAGACAAAGAAAAACAGAAGCAAGAATCGGATAGGTTACCAAAACGCCTTCAAAATGTTGTTACAAGCAACATGTTTGAAGGCATTGAGAAGATGTCAGTCGATGAGTGTATCGATGACACTTTCTCAACCAAATGCCTGAGTACTTCTCAGGAAAAGTCCCCACGTAAAACATCACCGAAAAGAAACACGGGGGCAATTTCACCCATACGTCCACCTTCCAAATCGCCAAACAAACATGATTAATACACCCAAACAAAACATTATACAGTGGAATTGTCGAGGTTTTAAAGCGAATTTTAATGAACTCGGTCTTCTAAGCCAAAAATATAAACCTGCTGCATTTTGCCTGCAGGAAACTCTCTTAAAGAAACCTGAGGCTCAGGATCATTCAGCTTTTAAGCATTATACTTCGTATAATGCCTGGGGAGATGGTAATGATCTTCATATTCGTGGAACGACTGTCTTAGTTAGGAACGACATCATTCACAGTTCTGTTCCATTACAGACAAATCTACAGGCTGTGGCGGTACGCCTAACATTAGACAAAACAGTTACACTTTGTTCAATTTACGTTTCACCAAGTAAAGCTCTACAACTGAATGATCTTGAGTTACTGGTTCAACAGCTCCCAACTCCATACATTTTGTTGGGCGACTTTAACGCTCATAACCCCCTTTGGGGTAATTCCTGCAGTTAAGAAGATGTGAAAAGTACAACTGTAGAAGTGTTCATTACTAAATATGACCTGTGTTTGCTTAATGATGGTTCAGACACTTATTTGCACCCCGCATCTGGTTCGTATACATCAATTGATCTTTCAATTGCATGCCCTTCTATCTTCCTTGATTTTTCTTGGAAGGTAGAAGATGACTTGTGCGGGAGTGACCACTTTCGAATTGTGTTCCGGCGGATGATGAGAGGGTACCCCAGTGGAACTTGAAAAAGGCTGACTGGGAGACTTTCTCGTCGCTCTGTTCTGAACGCATAACACGGGAGAAATTTGGCGAAAGTGCTGACCAAATAGAACATTTCACCACAGAGTTGCTTGTCATTGCAAGCAAGGTCATTCCTAAAACCTCGTCAAATCCTAAACGTTTCACCAAACCATGGTTTGATGCTGATTGCAAACAGGCTATTAAAGATCGCAAAAAGACTGAACGGGAATTTAATAAGTCACCAACCACAAGTAACTTTGACAAACTTCGTATAAATCGGGCAAAAAACAAGACGGCTGATTCAACAAAAAAAGAAAAGTTCTTGGAAAACATATGTGTCTAAACTTAATCAAAACACCCCCATCAATAAAATTTGGAAAATGATAAGGAAAATTAATGGAAAAGACACAAAATCAACAGTTCAACATCTGAAAGATAACAACACACTAATAACATCAAAAAAAGAAATCTCAAATAAATTGGCCTCCACATTTTCGAAACATTCGTCGCCTGAAAATTGTAATCCTGAATTTCCCAAAATTAAAAAACAACAAAAAAAAAACAAAAGCTCAAATTTGCCTCCAATAATTTAGAGGATTACAATGAACCTTTCTCTATGGAAGAGTTAAATAACTCTTTACATAGAGCGAAGGATACTGTCACTGGACCCGATGAAATACATTATCAAATTTTAAAACATCTCCCGCAATCATCTCTTGAACTTTTACTATCTATTTTTAATGACATTTGGGTGACTGGCCAGTTTCCACCGTCTTGGCGCCTAACAATAGTAATTCCCATTCCTAAGCCTGATAAGGATCACAGCAACCCTAGTAATTATAGGCCTATTGCCTTAACAAGTTGTCTGTGCAAAACCATGGAGAGGATGATCAATGATCGACTTGTCTGGTTTCTGGAATCGAACAATCTGCTTGCGGATGTTCAGTGTGGTTTCAGAAACCAGATAAGTACTGTGGATCATTGGGTCAGACTTGAAACGTTTATAAGAATTGCCTTTGCTAGAAAAGAACATGTGGTCGCCATCTTCTTTGATCTAGAGAAGGCATATGATACAACGTGGACGTATGGGATTTTAAAAGATCTTTTTAACATGGGGTTGAGAGGGCGTATGCCTCTTTTTATTGAAAACTTTTTAAAGGACCGCCAGTTTCAGGTTCGTGTTGGGTCAGCGTTATCTGATCCACACGAGCAGTAATTGGGGGTTCCACAGGGGAGTATTTTATCCGTTACCCTGTTTTCGGTTAAAATTAATAGTATCATCGATGCAATTGAGAATATGGTAGATTCTTCATTGTATGTCGATGATTTTTTGATCTGTTATAGCAGTACAAATATGAATGCTATCGAGCGCAAACTTCAGCTGTGTTTGAATAGGATTCAAAAATGGGCCACAGAAAATGGTTTTAAATTTTCCAAGTCAAAAACGAATTGTGTTCATTTTTGTAAACTTCGGAGACATCACCTCGATCCGGAGATAAAAATCGATGGGAGTCATATTAAAGTTGTTAAGGAAGTGAAATTCTTAGGTTTGTTGTTTGACAACAAACTGAATTTCACTTCCCACATAAAACAACTAAAAGTTAAATGTAAGAAAGCTCTGAACCTGCTGAAAGTTGTTGGTAGCGCCGATTGGGGTGCTGACCAAAAAACTTTGCTCCATCTGTATAGATCACTTGTTCGGTCAAAATTAGATTACGGGTGTGTAGTTTACGGTTCTGCAAGGAAATCATATCTCAAACCATTTGATGCAATTCATAATAGTGGTATTAGAATTAGTCTAGGGGCTTTTCGAACATCCCCTATAGACTCGATGCTTGTTGAAGCAGAGGAACCTTCTCTTGAGAAGCGCAGAATTAAATTGTCTCTCCAATATGTGTCTAAACTTTTGGCCAATCCTTCAAATCCTGCTTATAATTGTGTTACAGACTCTCAAAATGTTGATTTCTTTAACCGCCACCAGAAACATATTCCTCCATTGGGAATTAGAATTAAACCCCACATGGAGTCCACCAAAATTGAACCACATACAATAAAAGAAAATCGTAAAACACATATTCCTCCTTGGCATCTTAAAAAACCTACAGTTATTTTAGACCTTGCTTCTACCAAAAAATCTGATACCAATTCCTTGCAGTTCAAACAAAAATATGCCAAAATAAAGTCCATGTATAGTACATATACAATGATCTATATATATGGGTCTAAGGATGGTGACAAAGTATCATCAGCTGCTGTTACTGGTGATCATGTCACCTCAATCAGAAACCGAATCAAAGTTCTATTTTCACAGCTGAAGTTAAAGCTATTCAACTCGCACTTGAGCACATCGAGAATGCACAGGAAAGAAAGTCGATCATCTTCTCCGACTCTCTTTCCTCTTTACTTGCTTTACTCAACCCCAAGTTGAAGAACCCTCTCATTTTGGAACTTCGTGAGAAGTTACCAACTCTCATGTCTGACCAATATGATATCGTGTTTTGCTGGTTACCCGGACATGTAGGTATCGCTGGTAACACTAAAGCAGAGAGCAGCAGAACAGGCTTTAACAAAGCCTCTCACTGATTTTAACATCCCTTTCAGTGATTTTAAGCCTCATATTAGTAGTTACATCAAATCTATGTGGCAGGCGGAATGGGATGGGGCAACTAATAACAAGCTCCATCGCTTTCGACCAACTATTTCTGATCACTACCCGTCCAGTAACCTTTGTAGAAAGGATCTTGTAATTTTGACGCGATGTCATATTGGTCATACACGTTTAACGCATTCCTTTTTGTTATATGCGACCAGAGTGTGTTCCCTGCCAGCAGGTGTTGTCAGTGGAGCACATTCTTTTACATTGTACTGATTTTAATCTTGTTAGACGACAGTGTTTTAATGTTGTGTCTCTTCGAGACCTATTTTATAATACAAATCCACATAAGGTTTTTGTCGTTCCTGAAGGAAATCAACCTTTTTAATAAATTTTAAATAGTCTGGTTTTATTATTTTAAATTCTCATCTATCATTTATATCTGTTTCACAGGTTGATTTTCAGAACTGTTTTGATGAACTGCACTCATTTTTTAATTTCATTGTTCACTTGTCAGGTGTACTCCACGTTTTTCATATGTCGTCATCTCTTTTTTAACTTCTGTATTGAAAATAATGATCATTTTTAACATTTCTTACTTTCATCGCCACGATATAGCCTTATTTGCTGATGTGGCGTAAAGCACCAATAAATAAATAAATAAATACTTTCACGTTCCGATTCCTCGGGTGTCGCGGAAGTATCTCAGGTTCGCTTTTCTGGGGCAAGTTTACCAGTTGAAGGGCATGGCTTTCGGCCTCAACCTGGCACCTTGGGCCTTCACCCGACTGATGTCGCATGTTGTAGCCTACCATCGCACACAGTCCAAGGTGACTACTTTTTGCATATCTAGACGATATCCTCCAGAGGCATTCCAATGCTGCCTTACTGGAGTTGGATGTCGACACTCTGTTGAGCTTGCTCACGTCGCTAAGATTCAGAGTCAATGAGGAGAAGTCGGATCTGGTCCCTTTTCAGCCGTTTTGTCGTCTGGGGTGGCCTTCCGAACTCAGTTCAATACGGTGGCGGTTCCCCAGGCCAGGGCTGTGATTCTCTCAGCTTTTGCTCTGACTCTGTTCCCAGTCCACATCCGCGACAGCACGGGATATTCTCCGACTGCTCGGTCTCTGTGGTTCGGTGAGGGATCTCATTCCTCCAGGTAGGCTGCATGTCAGACCTCTCCAACACTTTCTGCTCAGTCGTTGGAAGCCGAATGTCGATTCTCTGGATCTGGTTCTTCAGTTACCAGAATCTCTTATCCTCACCTTCTCCACTGGACGAATGTTCAGTGGATCACGCAGGGTGTCCCGTTGGACTTACCCACGTTCGATCGCGTTCTGACGGCAGATGCCAGCAATCTCGGATGGGCTGTGACGTTGGATCCTCTAGGTCTTTCCCTTCATGGGATGTGGGACCAGGATCGGGCATCTCTACACATCAACCAGAAGGAGCTTCTTGCTCTTCTTCTGAGTTTTAGGCAGTGGATCCCTCACCTGTCGAATCGTCAGGTCCTTCTGTTGTGCGACAATTCGACAGTGGTTGCTTACATTCGGAACCAGGGCGGCACGCACTCGGTTCCAATGTACGAATTGGCTCGGGATCTTCTACTGCTCGCTCAACGTCAGAGTGGTTGTTCGTCACATTTCCGGCCGTCTGAACGTCCTAGCCGACTCCCTGTCCCGACGGGGCAGGTTCTTTTCCACTGAGTGGATGCTCCACATGGCGGTGTTCCATCGATCTCTTTGCGACTCGTTGGAACCATCAGGTGGACACTTTCGTGTCCCCGTGTCAGATGCTCTGGCTTTCGCCGTGGATGTTCTGGCCCTCCTTTGGGACGGTCTTGTCGGCTACGCCATCCTGTCGGTTCCAATTCCGCCTCAGGTTCTAGACCAGATATGAACCTGCAGTCGTCGAATCCTTTCGATCACACCCCTGTCGCCTCGGTGGGTGTGGATCAATCTGCTCCGCTCTCTGTTAGCGGCGGTTCCGGCATGTCTCCCTCTACGTCGCGACTTTCTTTGCCAAAGTCGCCCGAGGAGGTTTCAAGTTGACCCGACTGCATTGTGCCTTCGCGCATGTCTTTTATCGGGTCCTGTCTCCTCCGTAGTGGTTTTTAGAGACAAGCAGTGGAGTTGCTTTTCTTCTTCAAGGAGGCACTCACTCCACTGGTGTAGCCTCTGCGGCTAAGTAGAAGGTTCTTCTGTCGATGGTGTGCGATCACTCTGTTGCTTCTGTCACTCCTTCGATCACACCGCTTGCGGAGTTTCTGGTATATGTTTGTTTCTGGGGGGTTCCAGCAATGGGTACAAGTCCATGCTTCGGAGACCTTTTTCGTATGTGGCACCGCATTGTTTCGACACTCATCCTTGCCTCTCCAAGCTTGTTCAGCTCTTTTCCTTGAAAAGGCCTAGCACTTTGCAGTTTACTCCAAGATGGACACTTTCTTGGGCGCTGCTCTGCGTTCGCGCCTTTATCCTGGATGGATATTCGTTTTTTCACATGCCAGATCTCTCCTGCATCCATTTCGCGATGGACATGTCTTGCTATTCGTGCAGCTTCCGCTCGTCTAGCTACTGGTGATTGTATTACCAATTGTTTTTTTTTTTCTGCCAGGAGGTGCGTGCACTCTCTTCCTCTCGGGGCTTTTACTAACTCCGTCATGTTGTCATTGTTATACTGGCAGCCTGTTGGAGAAATACTACCTTCTCCATTTATCTGCGACAGTTGCAAGAGCCGACAGAGGACCTTTGTCCTACGGGCCCTCGTTCTTCGGCTCAGGCTGTTATCTATCCCAGCCATTCAGCTTTTTACAGGGTCAGTTCCAGCTCCGTGCTGTTACTGCCCTTTCTCTCTGTGCGTCGCACTTCACCATACGCCTCATCTTTCATTGTCTTTTACTAATGTTTGTGATGCTATGGTTTGATAGGCCTAGGGATCTCTTCCTCTGTCCACGGTTCCAGTGCAATTGAGTTATGTGTGTGTTGGTTATGTGATTCCCTCCATCCTATTGTCTATTCAGCCTGTAGTAAACAATTGTAAGGTAGGTTGATAAGAAATATAAATTTTATAGTAAATTTCCTTTCTTATTATACCTACCGCAATTGTTTACATGGAGGCCCTCCCGTCTTCATATTCGGGTAAAAATCCTTCCTCCCCGCTGATCACATACCTCATATGTTGGCGGACTCAGAAGAATGGTTTTGATTACTGCTTGCGCACTGGTTAACGGAAGTCGTGGAATTGTACTAAGAGAAGAGCGTCCCTATGGTGCTCGACCCAGTTTTGGCTTATTTTTTGGTGGTGTTTTTACAAAACATTTCTTTCCCAAATCTCTTGGGAAAGATTAAAATAGAGAGTATTTTATCCGAGTTAGGTTCTTCCACTGTAGTGCAAGCCTGTAGTAAACAATTGCGGTAGGTATAATAAAAAAGGAAATTTACTATAAAATTTATATTTTCAAACTGCGTGACCACCGTACGAGGGATAAGATATTTCGTGCCAGAACTAAACTGAAAACTATTAATTTTACTCCACAAACACAAACTGCAAACTGAGCATGAACAGAATCTTCATTAATGAAGACCTAACAAGTACTCGAATTGCGTTAGCTCGTAGAGCTCGGATCCTGGTCCATTATAGAAAAGTCCAGGATACCTGGACCTTCGACGGAGTAATCTTTGTCAAGCTCAGAGATGGTTCCGTGCGAAGAATAACTACACGTCATCAAATGTCCGAATTGGAAAAGACTTTTCGAATAGTTCAGAAATTCGATCTAAACCGCTCCATGAATAACATCTATGCAGAAAGTATGCATTTAGCACGGAGTAGTCGTCAAAGTATCTTTGACGACTGCTTTGTGTTGGGTGTATATATATGTATAAGTGTGTGTGTGTGTGGTGCGTTGCCGTGCTGGCGCCCCTTCGTATTTGGGGTGGGGGTGGGTGTCGGTGTAGAGTTGTAGTAGCAAACGTTTTATGACCTATATATATATTCATTGTAAACAACTAATTCTGGGGGATACCGAGTAATTTCGTGTGGACTGTGCCGGTTCCATGGACGCTCGGTCTGCTAGCATGCCTTTTTGGAGGCTTGTCTGTAGTCGAGTGGTCTGTGGCTCTGGTCCAGTTTCGCTAGGCGATTGGTGCCGCAGAAGTGTACTCTCATCAAGGCAGTGGTTCGATCCCCATCTGCGTCAGAGTCTTTCATCCTAAAAAATGCTAAACAGAAGTGCCGAATTCTGTATTCTGTACCTTAAGCAGGAAATTTGAAAAAGAGATTGATTCTCACTGATTTCATCTGCATTAAATACCCGGGTTATACTGTCTTGTTATATAGGCAATATGTATTACATGGAGCTCATCTACCTTCTGTGTGCGACCTGAATTTATGACTACTGTGCTTTTCAGACTAAATGCTTTTCAACCCATCCCATACTGAGAGAGCAATCTAGATGCACTCCATCCCCCGTCATATATTTCACGCATAAAGTCATTAAATGTTTGTTACCATATTTTCATAGGGGGGGGGGGGGGCAATGCTGCATAGATACTCATTCCTCATTCCAGGAGGAGTGAGTGTCAATGCAGCATTGTGTCTAATATATATATTCTGGTTGTATTGTCTTTTTAGATAGGCTATATGTATCATATGGAGCATATCTACCTTTTGTGTGTGACCTGAATATATGACCACTGTGCTTTTCAGGCTAGATCTTTTTCGACCTACCTCATATCGAGAGAGAAACTTAGCAGCACCCAACGCCCGTTATATATATCACGCATTGGGTCATTAAACGATACAACATTTTTGTTTTTTGGGGGGGAGGGAGGGGGGGGGGGTGCTATGCTACATTGATACTCATTCCTCATTCCGGGAGCACAGGGCGTCAATGTAGCATCGCGGCTAACATAGATATCTTGGTTGTATTGTCTTATTAGATGGGCTATATGTATCATATGGACCACCGCTAGCTTCTGTGTGAGACCTGAATATATGACTACTGTGCTTTGCAGATTAGATGAATTTTAGCCCACCCTTCATTGAGAGAGCAATCTAGATGCACCCCACCCCCGTTATATATATCACGCATAGGGTCATCAAACGTTTGTTACCATATTTTTTTCTTATTTTTTTTTTTTTTTTTTGGGGGGGGGGGGGGTAGGGGGTGCTGGTGGCAATGCTATATCGATAGTCATTCCTCATCCCAATTGGAATGGGTGTCAATGTACCATTGCAGCTAATATATATACCCTTTTTGTATAGTGTTTGACATTTTGTGTGAGATGATTATTGTAGCATTGGGGCTAAAATATACTCCCTGGTTGTATTATCACAGATATATCACGAGAGATGATTATTTTGTTTATGGTGATTCACGGGTTTCCAAAGCAGTCTCATCAAATAATTTAAGGCACATCAAGTTCTTACCCTGGTTCTATTGTCCTTAACACTTTGATACGTTTGATACTATACTACATTTTTCTTTCTTTTTTATTTTTCGGAGGGGGGGGGGGGGATCAATGCTACATTGATACTGATTCCTCATTCCAAGATGAATGGGTGTCAATGTAGCATTGTTGATAATATATATACCCTTCATGTATTCTTTTTGATATCTCGTGTTTGGTACTCTCCAATGATGTCAAGTCAAAAGACCCTTGCTCATCTAATGTCGAAACGCAGTGCATGCTGATCGAGATATAAACACGAAATTCTCTACTTGTGTTTTTAGCTTGCTTTGGATGTGCTCTTTGAGTACTCAACCTTTATCTCAAGCGGATCGAGACAAAAACATGAGTTGTTGCAAATATGTACATACCCTTAAATCTGCTACCTACGCTTTTAATTCTTTGGGTTTTTTTTTTGTTTCGAGTTACTTGACGTCACTGTTTCTTTGCTTCATTGAATATCGAAGCAGCATCCACGGCCTTGATTTCGCCCATTCACTGGACCCATCAAACATCCGCGGCTGTGGCACCCTTTTATTCCTCTTGCAAGAACAGCCGTCGTGCGCGCGAGTGTGTAGGCGCTCGTGTGACAATTAAATCCATACTCATTCTCTCTCTTGCAAGACTGAATCACCCATAGGGGTGAGCTCATCCTGCTCCGTACTCCCAACGTATTCAAAATTATTCTATAAGACCCTCTTGTCATATTTCCTTTTTCAACTCTTTCGTAACAAGAGGGCAGAGTATACTGTATCGTACTAAGTATAATGTATATATATGAATTGCGTTTTTTTTCTTCGCATTTTTTATCTTCTCATGGTGGCACGCTTACATCGATGGATGCAGTGTGAGCCTTTTGGGGGAGGTTATAATAAAGGCCAGACTGAGCATTGAGGCGCCTAGACGTCAATGTGTCATGAGATTTTGCACCGGTGGAGGAAGTTGGTGGAGATACTCATACGTAATAAGTAGACGATGAATGTCGTCCCAAAAGGTTCTTTAGGTGGTGGATATCTGTGTTGCGTGTCATGTAACCTATAACTCTCCTCGACACTCCAGATTCGGTTGGTTGAGAGGCACGGCTGAGTTGAGTGAAACCCAATTGGGTTCGTGTTCGCTCGGCCCAGCTGATTTGGGTTGGTTCTTTACCCAGCCGAATTTGGAGTGAAGTTTTTGTGCTTCACCTGATTTCATAGCACAGGACCTAATATGTCGTACCCAAACTTTCAGAAGATTATGATGCTAAAGAATTGCATCAAAAATTTAATATTAATTATCGGTCATCATCCCCAACTCCATAGATAATTGAAATATTGCTGAGGTCAGTATTCGGATGCTGATAGCTCCAACAGTCCATTGATTACAACGTGAGAACGATTACCCATCTCCAAGTAAAGAGTACTTCGATACTTCGATAACGCAGACTCTACCCTTGTTTTCAAAACACGTCCAGTTCTTTCTAACCTCTTTGGGAATATTAACCTCAGTCGTAATCATTAATTTAATGATTCTTTGTCTAAGTAAAATCTTGCTACTGTCGGGCGACATTGAACTCAACCCTGGACCAAGCTCTATTAACACACACAATTTGAAAAATTTCCACTTAAATATACAGAGTCTAAGACCAAAAATAGAAGCCGTCGGATGTGAAGCGCCCTTTCGTGATGTCTTGGCACTAACGGAGACATGGCTGCAGGACAACTACCCCACTTCCGATATTTCAATCCACGGGTTCCATGAACCGTTGCGCCAAGACAGACCCAAAAAGGTGGTGGAATTGCCGTTTATATTAAAGACCACATTTCTTTTCGACAACGCCAGACCTGGAGATAGCGAACATAGAGTGCTTATGGGTCGAAATATATACCAAACATAGTAAGTCATTATTGTTGGGAGTCTTGTACCGTCCACCGAACAGTCCCTCAGAAACATGGCATAGCATATCAGCTTCCATAGAAAAAGCCAGAGACACGCCAATTGACGATTTAATTGTCACTGGAGACTTTAGCTTCTTCCTTCAAGACGTGGTTTTGTGGAAATAGGAAATGTCTTCAATTTGCGACAGCTTGTGAATGAGCCAACATTTTTCACTGAAACGCCAGTCTCTCTGATAGATCTCTTTGCTGTGAGTGAGTCAGTGAATGTGAAGGCTTGTGATGTCCGAGAACCAATTGTCCCAGACATTATACGTCACAACTGCCCAATATCCATGGACATCGACTTTTTGAAACCACATCCCCCATCATTTAAGAGGAAAGTATGGCTGTATACCCAGGGTGATTATGAAGCCTTAAATGAGGCCCTCTCGAACGTTGACTGGAGTTCCCCTTTTGATGAAACATGCCTTGATGCTATCATTTCGAATTTCAATCACAAAATACTCGAAACGGCATCTGAACATATTCCAAACAAAATCATCACTGTGCGATTGGAGCAGCCAAAATGGTTCCACAGCGAGATTAGATTACTAATCAGGCAGAGAAAAAAAGGTTATACCGCGTCGCCAAACGAACTGGGCATCCGAATGCATGGGCCAAATGAAGTAGTATCAATAGTAAGACAAGCCAAAGCGGCGTATCTATCCAAAGTCCAAGCTATTTTAGGAAGTAACAAAACACCAGCTTCACACTGGTGGAAAACGATTAAAACGCTCATTGCTAGCAGCAAAACAGCGACAGTTCCTACGCTTATCCATTCAAATAAAGTCTTTGCCACCAATATTGATAAAGCCGAGGTGTCGAGCGAATACTTTGTTTCGATATCAACCGATTCCAAAGTGTCTCTCCCTGACCGCCAACCTCAAGCTTCACAAACTCTTGACATTGTGGAGAAATACTAGAAGTGATGAAATCTATAAAGGCATCCAAGGCATCTGGTCCCGATCCTATAAGTCAGCGTCTCCTAACGGAATGCAAATCGTCGCTATGTGAACCTCTTACAATTCTAATGTACTGTTGAATAACTCGTATTTTCCTTCACTGTGGAAAAAAGCGAATTTCTCTCCAATCTTTCAATCTTGAAAAAGCAGCCATCGAACTCGGTCACTAATTATCGTCCAATATCATTGCTCAGTTGTGTAGAAAAATTTTTAACAATGTGTTTTGTAAAAATTTTTAACAATGTGTTTTTAAACACTTGTGGCAATACTTAACTGACAATAACATTCTTAGTCAGTTCCAATCAGGTTTTACGCCTGGTGATTCAACTGAATTCAATCGAGCTCTTGACGAAGGAAAAGAGATCAGGTTAGTTTTCTGTGATGTCAGCAAGGCATTCGATAAAGTGTAGCATGATGGTCTTATTCACAAGCTGAAGCAAATTGGTATCTCAGGTGCATTACTCTTATGTTTCAAATCCTACCTTTCGAATAGGTTACAACAGGTTGTGTTAGGGTCTGATGCATCATCATGGAGACCCACCAATGCTGGCGTTCCGCAAGGTTCGATACTCGGTCCTCTACTCTTCTTAATATACATCAATGACATAACTGAAAATTTACTTAGCAACATACGCCTCTTTGCAGATGACACTTCCCTGTACTTAATTGTTGAGAACCCAGAGTAAGCTTCGATCATAATCAATCAGGATTTGGCGACAATTGAACATTGGGTCAATGCATGGCTGGTTGAGTTCAACACCCTCAAAACAGAGAGTATGCTTACAACACGTAAAAGTGAATCTACCACCCATCCTCCACTCTTTTTAGGTAATTCAAAAATAACCGAAGTCAGTAGGCACAAACACTTAGGAGTCATATTAAACACCACGTGCACCTGGAACGACCATATTGACCATATATGGTCTAAAGCCTGGACTCGTTTAGATCTGTTAAGAAATTCAAACTCGATCGCAGCATTCTAGAGAAGATATATTTTGCTTTATTAGACCCCTGCTGGAATACGTCGACGTTGTCTGGGACAATTGCACAGCAACTAAAGTTGAAGAATTAGAAAAAAACCCAGATTGCAGCCGCGAGGATAATTACTGGGGCTACAGCCAGTTGTGGCAAAGCTTTAGTCTACTCCGAAACTCGTTGGGATCCCCTACATGAAAGACGCAGGAAACACAAATTGTTACAATTCTTTAAAATGTATCATCGCATGTCGCCTCCATATATTGCCAAAACATGAAAGACGCAGGAAACACAAATTGTTACAATTCTTTAAAATGTATCATCGCATGTCGCCTCCATATATTGCCAACAAAGTCCCTCCAGTCATCTCGTCGTCGAATTTCACGCACAACCTCCGATCAAGTCATAACCACAGAATCCCATTCTGTAGAACACAGCTGTATCAGTCATCATTCATTCCAAGCAACACTGACCAATGGAACCAACTGCCTCTTTCCGTCCGTGATAACTCTTCACTGACCGATTTTAAAATATATCTAAACGCGGGAAGTTAACGCCCTCCTAAGTTTTACTGCTGGTCAAAGTCTCGAACAGCCCAAATATACCATTGTAGGTAGGAGACTTGGTTGTAGTAACCTCAATTCTCATTTATTTGCCAATCACCTCTCTCTCATCTCTTCCTGTCAATGCTTCGTGGAAGAGACGCCAGATCATCTCCTTCTACTCTGTCCTATATATTCAAACGTTCGAGATAGTACTATCAATTTACTCCCATTCTCTGTTGACGTATCAATACTTCTTTTTGGCTCAGCGCTTTCGAGTACTTCAGATAATTATTTACTGTTCGAAGAGGTGCATAATTTTATTCAATCAAGTGGACGTTTCTGATGACTGCCAAATACAAACAAATAACCTTACCTTCTAACTCCACTAAGAAGATTATCTGCCTTGTCCCTCTTTAATGTCCCTTCTTGTAGCATCCATCAAAAGGCTTTCCTCTACCTTGTCGCTTATTAGTCCAGGCGCAATATGGTTTGACCCGGAAAAATTTTGGGACAAGCTGATTTTGGTGTCATTCGACGCGGAATTTATCTGGGAACTACATATCCAAAATCCGCAAAAATCCGCTTTGGGGAAAATTGTTCATGCAAGATGGCCACAAGGAGGGGTTTCATAGAAAGAAAAAAATCTTTAGTGGCATCAATTTCTCAGTAGTTTTGATATTTTGTGTGAGATCTGGAGAAGTTCTGTGCGTCATTCGTACTTTAAGGACGAATGCCAATCTTATAAAGCGGAAAAATGAATGCGAAAATTCACACTTGTTAGGGAAATGGCCCCAAAATACCATATTCTTCAATTTTCATTCCCATACGAAGTTGAGTCTGAATAGAACAAAAAAAAACGAGCTTTAATTGTGCTGCCGATGTTTTTCATAACTCCCGAGATGGCGAAGAATGATATCGATCAACTTACTTCGCAATGATTAAATCCCGAGATGAGATCTGACCGAAATCATGCCGGTGTTCCTCAAGGCAGTCTACTGTCGCCAGTTTCGTCTCCAATCTCAACCGGCTCGGAGTTCAGGCAATTCTCCCCTCGACAGTCTCCACAAGCAGAGACACATTTGATTGCGTTCTTTCTACAAGAGCATATATTCGTTCCGCAGGGGTGTTAGGAGGTCATATTGCATTTCCAACGTATAAGCTTCAGGAGAGCTTCAGGCGCTGCACCCAGGTCAGTCATCACGGGTATCAACTCATTTTCGAAAATTTCCTAGCCCCATTTCGGAGGATCTAGGATATCAATATCCAATATTGCTTCCATTCCACCGTTTGTAGGTGGACTCGCAGGCTGTGAAAGTATGCCGCGCGTTCAGTTGGAGGTAGTTTCTGAGGTTCGGTTCCTGTTCCTGTCTTCCTGGAAGTGACCATTGTCATGAACTTTGAGTATCTCAAGCCATTCAATGTGTCTGACCTTGCCAGAGTACAGCATTACAAACAGTTCAGCGCCGATTCTTCCAATTTCTGCTTGAGATACGGCGCTGTCGTGCATTGTTGCTGAAAAATTCTGAATCTGCCTTGACTTTTCCAACCTCTTGAGAAACTGTGTGTTCCCATGGTCAAACGTTGCCGAAGTAACATCACACCCACTACATGCATGTATGGACAGGGGGTGTCGCCTAGTTGTTTCTCCGATCTTCGCTATTATATCTGCGATCTTCCATACCTCCCCACCCCTGTGTGACTTCTGTGCTTCTGATTGGAAATAAACATCAGCCGAAGTATGATTCCAATGGTGAACGGATAGCACTAGTACGTCAGTATGATCTGCGGCAATGACAACTGAATTCCCTTGAGATGAAAGTTTGATGGCACTTTCAACAATCTGGGTATCAGCATCACCCGAACTGCAGTTAACAGTATGTCCACCCGCTCTCAGTAATGTGGACAGCAATCTTATGAACTGCATTTTGTTATTCTCGTTCGACAATAACCGTTCCTGGTTCTTGTATGCAGTCATTGTGTCTGTCATATGGATATCGGCACACACGTTGACAGCTCTCCTTCTATGCTCATGACTCTTCGTGTTCGGTCACTGTCCATAACCATCGAAGACGACACAGCAATTCTCCCCATATTTGTTGGCCACATATCCAACATACGGATGGGCTACTTCCGAGTAGGTAGCCTTTGCCTTCCATTTGACTCTGTGCAGGAGAGCTCCTCCGTCAAGCACGTACTCGGAATCAGATGGCAGCTTCGAAAGTGCTACTCGGTCTGTTATTGCAGCTGGTAGGTCTGCCTCGTTTGCTTCTTCGAGAAAGAAGTCTTTGAAGAGGGCTGTTGGCATTACAGTCAGTTCGTATTCGAAGAACTCTGCCACGTCGTGCTCCCTCTGAGCAATAGCTATCAATCGAGTGAACAGAGCTGATGGGTCTATTGATACCCTCTGGTTATCCAACTTCACCCGGGGTTCAAATGGTCTAAAGTGCGCATTTGATCACTCCTTTTGATGGAGGCATCAGAAACAACAACATTGTCTAGTTTAGGGTGTATCTCCGCCCCTACCCTATTGTCGCAGTTAATACCATCACCCAAGGAAGCTGACAATCCGGATGACAGGGAGCGCAGTCTTTCATTCTCATCGAAAGGATCGTACAAGGCAAACCACTCTAGTATTTTCATCATGTCGGTGTTGTCTCGTTTACGACGAGAAGTGCCCATGTCTACATGTTGTTCACTGGTACTGAGTTTCATGTCAGTCAGCGCTGTCATAGCTTCGTGTATTTCAGCGCATTTATGCATGGTGTAAATCCACTCCTGACGCACTGATTCGGTCACCCCACGACCTCGCGTTAGTCCACCTCGACTTTCAATTGAGCGCATGAGGACTTGTTCAATCAAAAGGTCACTTGAAAGGCCTGCCCAAACCCTGGAACTCCGGCGTATAGCATGGAAACCATCAAAGAAGAACCTATCATACAATCACGGATGTTTCTCGGGGAGCTCAAGCATCATTTGCAGATACAACCTGCAACTCTTAGCGTAGTGTTCATGTCCCGTGGCAGCGAATAGGTTCAACATATTACTGACAGCAATAAGGTGGAGATTCCAATCGTCAAGGCGTTCACCCCTGATGAACATTTTCAGTGTCTGGACATGTTCTAGATATTGTATCCATAGTTTAGCAGTGCGCGATTGTTCAGCCAGTTTGGCTTTGTATTCGCCGAGGCAAGTGTTTACCATTACGAGAGCTGCTGAGTTTGCAACATCAGAAAGAGCTATCGAGCTGACCAGCGCATTATCATACAACTCCTTGACACTATCTAAATTTTCCCTGCTGATAGATTTCGGTCCACTCCCGACGCTACATGAACTCCTCGGAGCGGCATCAGGTTCAGCCATTTCTGAGCTAGTAAGGGATGTGCACCGGTGTTATGGACTGTGATGATACCCTGTGTGTTAGTGAGTAGAAAAAAAACTGGATTCACACAAATCCATGTCCTAACGTTCGCAAACGTTGGAATGCTGGTTTCGGAAAATTGATCGAAATTCGCTCTTACACCACCATCAGTATAAATGCTAAAAAAGATTTCCCCCAAAGCAGAGTTTTGCGGATTTTGGATATGTTCTTTGGGAGACATTCCTCTTCAAAATAACACAAAAATCAGCTTGTCCCAATTTTTTTTCCAGGTACGACCACTTTAATTGGTTCAATGCCTGTACTATATTTGGTGTATATATAAGCTGCCCCACAAACGACTGTGGTGAATCTAAAAGCATTTCGTCATGTTCGAAAGCTGGTTTTCTATGAACTGTTCTCTTCTTGCTTTCCTCATCTCTTTGTACACAAACAAGGTTTAAACAATATGATGTATTGCCGTGTTGGGGACTGGCGCTTCAATCCCAGAACTTTCTGGCATGGTTCTCTTACCTCACGACTCAGAATCGTAGGCTACTCAAGCTGCGCAGAATGGTTTTGGTACCGGGATGCTGATTAAAGAACAAAACTTAGCTACGAGCCCAATACGGCAGTATATTCATTCATTACAATATTTTATACCACCTTTCTAAGTTGTCTATGTCTAGTTTTGGCAGATGACCAGCATACGCTACAAGCTTTTTGTCAAATTCCTCATTTACCTTGTACCATGTAACTGTTTATTGTGTTATATTGACTTACTGTTTATTTATTTTTGAGTTGATAATACACTGATGTCTCTATTATGTAACAATTAACATTTATTGAATAAAATATTGTTTAAACCAAGACGAGGCGAGACAGCGTTACTCAGTTTGCATCTTCAGTCACAATATGGACCTGCGATGTTTGTAAATTGAGGCGTTTACTCTGAGAGAAGGCAGGAGAAGTAGAAGGAAAAGAAGAGGGAGAGGTACTGTGCGATGATCTTTTCTTATTATGCTTTTCGCGTTGGGGTACAGGGACACCGCGACCGGAGTTTGCGTGCTCCCTCCTGTATTGTTCCTTACTCCAGACGCTGGGCGAAGTTCCGAAATATAAGACTCATAGACCGAAATCGTCTTATCTGGCAACTTATTTTTTTAAAGTTCTTTTGAGCCCAGATCAAGGCACGCGCCGAAGCGCTGTTGAAGTCTAGTTTTTCGAGTCCAGGAGGTGGTCACATAGCCAAAGTGGTCTTAGACTTCAACTCGGTTAAATTTGTCTTGTAACGCTCAATTAAAGCATTTAACGTTTAGTTGGCCCATCCCACACTAATCTGACGAAAAACAGAAAAATTATGTTAGAAAGCCACCTAATTCATCTACTTTCTTCTCCAACTGTTTCCGTAAATCCCGATTTGCCAAATGCTGCTTTAAGACCCATTGTGGGGCAACCACTGAATCACCAGAAAGAGGGCATTGACCAGCCTAGAATAGGCCTGGAACGATTGTTCTTGGCCCCTTCCAGACTGGGCAACTCCCTTTCTCTGATGCTTCTGTCTTTGAGCCATTTGAAGAATAGGTAGATGAATTGACAATATAAAATTAAAATGAAGAAATGACATAAATGAAAATGAAAACCTAGATATTACCTATTAAAGAAGATACCTGGATTGGTTGTAGTCTTCAGCAAAGGTAGAAACTAATTCGTCTGTTTCGACGCGTTTCGCTTAGTTTAGCTTCCTCAAAGAGACTTTGATGATGAATGAAAGGTTTTAGCGCGCCGCAGACGCGCAGGGACGATGTGGGATTTACAAATCCCTTGCGACCCGGTTAACCTTGTCTTATTTCACTTGGATCACACCGGCCAAGTTTTCCTATTGCCTCAAATGGGGTCTGAAGGGGTATGCACGCGGTTAGAATTCCCGACATTTTACGTTGGAGTGATAGATTGTCAATAATCAATCCCTCAACGCCATTAAGACAATTAGAGACTGGGCTCTATTCGATTCCAGCTTGGCGATGGCAGAGGTTTGAGTCCCACCATGGTGGTGAGCCAGAATATAATGTTGTGCGATGGCAATTTTAAGGGGAGAAGAGAAAAAAAAACCAAACAGCAACGCCAGTTTAGTAGCGGCTCCGGTATATGACCATAGCGGTTACAAAAAAAGGAATGGAGAAAGCTCCAACAGTTTAGTTTTGAAAAACCGGGTGTCATCCATCAAGGCTTCTGAGAGATAGGATGCCGTATGTGATTGTGAGGTATCTGGTTATCCTTCGGGAATTCCGGCATAAACTCCCCCCTCCCTACCCCCCCCCCCCAAAAAAAAAAAATAAATAAAAATACAAAGCCCTTAAAAGGACTGTTTGCTGGCAAGCTTGTTTCAATCCTTACCTTGGTCTTGTTAGGTTTTCTGCACATCTTTGCATGAGGATTGTTTCAATCCCTCATAGTTTGTCATTCAGTTTGGTCGTGTGTCTGATGAGATAGAGGAGGTAGAAAAGATAGAGAGTTGGAAATTAGAGCTGTTGTATTCACACCTGGTGACGTTTTATACGTATAACGGTAAAGTTACAGCGCGGGAACAGAACGGTTATGACCCGCAACTCTGACCTCCCGATGTATTGTATTACTGAAATCCTGGCTGGTGATTGGTTGGATTGAGTGAAGCGCCACCCCGGAAGTTGAGGTTGTTAGAGAAGCTGTTCCATCTTGCAATCCCCATCGACATCGGTAGAAGGAGGACTACGTGTTGGATCGGGATCCAGATGCTACTGATACTGTTCATATTGTCGTGAGGAACTCGACGGAGGATTACTAGGTGAGTTGAGTAGTTTGCAGTCCCACCTTGATTCTCCCTCATCAAGAGCCTCGCTGAGTGTATTGTCAGCAAGAGATGAACAATCCTGAGTACCGGGCCAGACGATCAGTTGGGTTGTACTCAAGAATAGTTCAGAGCAATTCTGTTTTTAATTTACAACTGTTCCGTCCGTGACGACCAGTGACATGTGGATGGGGAAGCCAGCTTTTTTCCCCCGAAAATTCCAATTTTGGGAGGGCATGACTGGTATATATCCATATGTGGGCTGGGGTGTTTTTCACAGCCCAATACAAAATTAAATTCGGTGACAAGCTGACAAATGCCTCTCATCTAGATAATTCTTTTCAATCTGAGATGTTCTAAGTTTGTTTTTCACAACTCAGTTTGTGTCGTCCAAACAATTAGATGAAGCCCTATTGATTGGCTTTCATTAAATTTTAATCAGTCAGGGAGTGGTTAGCTTTACTGACCCCATGAAGCCGTATTGGTTGGCTTTGATTTAAGTTTAACCAATCGGGGAGCGGTTTGCTTTACTGGCTTCAAACAAGTGTGTGAAAATAATATGAAAAATGGTTTTATAAAATATAATAAAAGGACTCGGTGGTTACACCAAGAACTGGGGGCTGTGTTAACGCAACAGAGCCTACATCACCAGAAATAGTGAATGCAACAGCGACAGCTAGCCCAACCGATAGCGCGACGTACGCCGACAACGTAAGAGACAAAACGCCCCCTAAGGTGACCAATAAAACCAACAAGAAACAGAGTCATCCGCAACCAAACCCCTGTGTCGTAATCACACGCGTCCACCCCAAAACGGAAAAAAACTCGATTGCTAAAGCCCTTCCAGGATGCTCGTGGGAGAGACTAATCTCCAAAAGTCACGGGCAACCATACTTGGAAGATAAAAGTAAAATGTCCTAATAGAGCAACGAAATTAAATCTGATAAGCAGAGGGGTAATTATCAACGACAAAAAATACGAAACCGAGGAATATCGTGTTCTTCCGCATCGCGTTCAGTGTCACAAGGGTCAGAAATTTGGGCACTTGTCACACAAATGCAACGGGGAGCAACGATGTATGAAATGCGGTGACAAACACATCGCGAAGGCATGTAGTGCTTCTACTCTGAAATGCCCCAATTGCGGTGGTCAATACACCAGCAATTACCGGGGATGTAGCCACTTCAAACAAGTTAAAACAAACATCCAGCTTAAAGCTCTAAATGTAAGTAATGTCGAGAACTCATCATCCCCTTATTCCACGTGTACTCTAATGGCTGGCTCTATTTTCAGCATAATGAAGAAACACATGGACATCAGTCTTTCGGACGTTTGCAAAGAGATTAGTAAAACAGCCTCTATTATTATTATTATTTATTGGTGCTTAATGCCACATCAGCAGCTAAGGCTATATCGTGGCGAGAAATCAGAGAAAAGTAAAACGCCAATATTATGAAGTAAAAGATTGAATAAAAATAAAGGATAATCACAATAGACATGTCAAAGACAAGAATAATTTAAATAACAATGAGCAATGAGATAAGTGAAAGATGTCCACTTCTAAATCAACCTGATGAACTGAGCGTGATGAGTCCAGATTAAAAGAATAAAAACAATTTTAAAATTTGTTAAAAAGGTTGATTACTTTCAAAAATGATACAATTTTGTGTGGGCTCGTATTGTAAAATAGATCTCTAAGGGATCCAACTGTGAAGTACTGCCCGCTAACAAGATTAAAATCAGTACAATTTAAGAGAATGTGCTCCACTGACAACACCTGCTGACATGGAACACATTCTGGTCGTAAATTGCCCTCTAACAGAAAGGAATGTGTAAGTCGTGTGTGACAAATATGACACCGTGTTAGAATAACATGATCTTTTCTACAAAGGTTGCTGGATGTGTAGTGATCAAATATGTTTGGTCGGAAGCGATGGAGCTTGTTATTTGTCGCCCCATCCCATTCCGCGTGCCACATAGATTTGATGTAACTACTAATATGATGTTTAAAATCACTGAAAGGGATCTTAAAATCAGTGAGAGGCTGTGTTAAAGCCTGTTTTGCTGCACTCTCTGCTCTGGTGTTACCAGCGATACCTACACGTCCAGGTAACCAGTAAAGCACGATATCATATTGGTCAGACATGAGAGTTGTTAACTTTTCACGAAGTTCCAACATGAGAGGGTTCTTTAACCTGGGGTTGAGCAAAGCAAGTAAAGAGGAAAGAGAGTCGGAAAAAATAATCGACTTCTTTTCCTGAGCATTCTCGATATGTTCAAGGGCGAGTTGTAAAGCTTTAACTTCAGCTGTGAAAATAAAACACTGAATCGGTATTCTGATTGAGGTGATATGATCTCCAGTAACAGCAGCTGATGATACTATGTCACCATCTTTAGATCCATCCATATAGATCCTTGCATATGTACTATACTTGGACTTTATTTCGGCATATTTTTGTTTGAACTGCAAGGAACTGGTATCAGATTTTTTGGTAGAAGCAAGGTCCAAAATAACTGTAGGTTTTCTAAGATGCCAAGGAGGAATGTGTGATTTACGGATTTCTTTTACAGATTTAGAATCATTTTTTACAGACTCCAAGTGGGGTTTGATTCTAATTCCCAATGGAGGAACTTGTTTCTGATGTTGGTTAAAAAAGTCAACATGTTGAGGTTCTGAAATACACTTAAAAGCAGGATTTGAAGGATTGGCCAAAAGTTTAGATACATACTGTAGAGACAATTTAATTCTGCGCTTCTCAAGAGAAGGCTCCTTTGCTTTAACAATCTATTGGGGAAGTTCGAAAAGCCCCTAGACTAATTCTAATACCACTATTGTGAATAGCATCAAGTGGTTTTAGGTATGACTTCCTTGCAGATCCGTAAACTATAGAACCGTAATCTAATTTTGATCGAACAAGTGATTTATACAGATGGAGCAAAGTTTTCTGGTCAGCACCCCAATCAGTGCTACCAACGACCTTCAGTGGGTTCAGTGCTCTCTTACATTTAACTTTTAGTTGTTTTATGTGGGAAGTGAAATTCAGTTTGCTGTCAAACAACAAACCTAAGAATTTCACTTCCTTAACAACTTTAACAGGACTCCCATCAATTTTTAACCCCGGATCGAGGTGATGTTTCCGAAGCTTACAAAAATGAACACAATTTGTTTTCATCTTTGAAAATTTGAAACCATTTTTTGTGGCCCATTTTTGAATTTTGTTTAAGCACAGCTGAAGTTTGCGCTCTATAGCATTCATTTTCTTGCTGCTGTAACATATTAAAAAATCATCTACATACAACGAAGAATCTACCATATTCTCAAATGTCTCGATGATGCTATAAATTTTCACCGAAAAAAAGGGTAACAGATAAGATACTACCCTGAGGATCCCCCAATTCCTGTTCGTGCGGATCGGATAACGTTGATCCAACACGAACCCGAAATCGGCGGTCCCTTAAAAAATTGTCAATAAAAACAGGCATACGTCCTCTCAACCCCATGTTAAAAAGGTCTTTTAAAATCCCATACGTCCACGTTGTGTCATATGCCTTTTCCAGGTCAAAGAAAATTGCGACCACATGTTCTTTTTTGGCAAAGGCGTTTCAAGTCTAATCAAATGATCCACAGTACTTCTCTGGTTTCTGAAACCACACTGAACATTCGCAAGTAGATTGTTCGATTGCAGAAAACAGACAAGTCGATCATTGATCAATCATCCTTTACACAGACAACTTGTTAACGCGATAGGCCTGTAATTACTTGGGTTGCTGTGATCTTTATCAGGCTTTGGAATGGGAATAATTGTAGCATTTCGCCAGGAAGGTGGAAATGGCCTGTCACCCAAAAGTCATTAAACATTGACAATAAAAGTTCCAGTGAGGAATGTGGCGAATGTTTTAAAATTTTGTAGTGTATTTCATCGGGACCAGTGGCAGTATCCTTTGCTCTATGCAAAGAGTTACTTAGCTCTGCCATAGAGAAAGGTTCATTGTAATCCTCTAAGTTATTGGATGTAAATTTAATCTTTTGTTTTTCTTGCTGTTTTTTAATTTTGACAAACTCAGGATTACAATTTTCAGACGACGAATGTTTCGAAAATGTGGAGGCCGATGTGTTTGAAATTTCTTTTTTTGATGTAATTAGGGTGTTGTTTTCCTTCAGGTGTTGTACAGTTGATTTTGTTTCTTTTCCCTTAGTCTTTTTAATAATTTTCCAAATCTTAGTGATGGGTGTGTTCTGGTTAATCTTAGAAACATAAGTTTCCCAATAACTTTTCTTTTTTTGTTTGATAAGCCGTCTGGTTTTTGCCCGATTTATTCGTAATTTATCCAGATTATTTGTAGTTGGTGATTTGTTGAATTCCCGTTCAGTTTTTTACGTTCCTTTATAGCCTGTTTACATTCATTATCAAACCATGGTTTGGTGAAACGTTTTGGATTTAGGGATGACTGTGTTTGCAATATCAAGCAGCTCGTTTGTAAAATGTTCTATTTGGTGAGCACTATCTTGAAATTTCCCCCGTGTGAGGCGCTCAGAACAAAGCGATGAAAACGTGTCCCAGTCAGCCTTTTTAAAGTTCCACTGGGGCACTCTCTCATCGCCCACCGGAACTACACTCTCCAACACAATTGGAAAGTGGTCACTCCCGCACAAGTCATCTTCTACCTTCCAACAATAATCGAGGAAGATAGAAGGGCATGCAATTGAAAGATCAATTGATGTATACAAACCAGATGCGGGTTGCAGATAAGTGTCCGAACCATCATTAAACAAACACAGATCATATTTTGTAATGAACTCTTCTACAGTTTTGCCTTTTACATCTTCTTGACTGCAGGAACCACCCCAAAGAGGGCTATGTGCATTAAAATCACCCAACAAAATGTATGGAGATGGAAGCTGTTGGACCAGTAGCTCAAGATCATTCAGATGTAGTGCTTTACTTGGTGAAACGTAAATTGAACAAAGCGTAACTGTTTTGTCTAAAGTTAGGCGTACCGCCACAGCCTATAAATTTGTCTGTAATGGTACAGAACTGTGAATGATGTCGTTCCTAACCAAGACAGTCGTTCCACGAATATGAAGATCATTATCATCTGCCCAGGCATTATACGATGTATAATGCTGAAAAGCTGAATGATCTTGAGCCTCGGGTTCATTTAAAAGAGTTTCCTGCAGGCAAAAAGCAGCAGGTTGCTATTTTTGGCTTAGAAGACCCAGTTCATTAAAATTCGCCCTAAAACCTCGACAATTCCACTGTATAATATTTTGGTTGGGTTCATTATACATGTTTGAGTGGTGATTTAGAAGGTGGACATATGGGCAAAATTGCCCAAGTGTTTCTTCTTGGTGATGCTTTACACGGGGATTTTACCTGAGACGAACTCTCAGTTGGTTTATTTGAGAACGTGTCATCGATGCACTCATCGACTGACATGGCCTCAATGCCTTCAAACATGTTGTTCGTGACAACATTTTGAAGGCGCTTTGGTAGTCTATCAGATTCTAATTTCAGTTTTTCTTTTTCTTTGTTTGTTTTGTTGAGTTTGTTGACGTCGTTGACTCCGATTCAGATTTTGTTGGGGACTATGTTGTGGATCAGGTTTTGATTTGGTTGGGTTATGACACTTTTCTGGTTTAGGTTTGTCTTCTTTACGTTGTGGTGTAGAAGGTACATCTTTGGTCTGTTCTTTTGTTTGACCGTTTTTGATATTTTATCTACTGTTTGTTCAGCTGAGTTGGTTTGTGTGGACTGTGATTCTGATTGTTGTATTCTAAAGACATTCACTAAAGATGTAATAGGTGCTTTGAGCCATGTATACTGAGTCTGGCATTCAACTGATTGTGTAGGTAATTTTGAGGATACTTTTGTAGCATATGATGGTAATGATGCACTCATACCTGGCATTGATGTCACGAGTTCCCTAGCCTCTTTGAAACTGATTTCTTTTTCGCACTTTACTTTCTGAATAGCTTTTTCCCTCCTCCAAACAGGGCAATATTTGGATGATGACATATGATTGCCCTGGCAGTTGACACACTTGATAGGATTGGTGCATGGTTTCTGATGTTGTTGACCGCATCTGTAACATATCTATTGACCCCTGCAGTTATTTTGCCCATGGCCATATTTCTGGCACTTGAAACATCGCAGTGGATTCGGTATAAATAAATCCACTTTGACGTTCATATAACCGACTTTAATAGATTTTGGTGGGTGAGTAGAGTTAAATGTCAAAATATAGGTATTTGTTTTGATTGTTGTGCCATCCTTTTTAATTTGAATATTTTTCACATCTGTTACACACTGAGGGCTTAATTCTTTTTTATCTCTAAGACATCAATGCCAGATAGTTCCCTGGTTCTTTTTACACCTCGGCTGCTGTTTAGTGTCTTATGAGGGAACGTATTTACCTCAATTTTTCCATCTTTAGTAAATTGATGGTCTGCGCTTCCCTTTTACATTCTATGAGTAAAGCGCCAGATCTGAGTTTCTTGACGTCTTTTACTGTGCCAGCTATTCCTTTGATGTTTTTTTTTCTAATAGGAATGGATTGATATCAGTTATTCTTTTCTTTTCATCAGCTGTAGATAGTAATTCCCGACCTCGTTTTTGTTTTTTGTTGGTTGTATCCATGTTTGAGTTTTATGTTGTTCACTGCCCTGGCTCCCACCCACCACAGAGTCCAACAAGGGGTAGGGTTACTGCCATGCAGTGAACCCACCTTGTTGCCGGTATTCCCACATACCTGGTATGGGGCAGTATACTCAGTCGGAACACATTCTTTGGAATTGTACTGATTTTAATCATGTTAGAGGGCAGTACTTCACAGTTGGATCCCGTAGAGATCTATTTTACAATACGAGCCCACACAAAATTGTATCATTTTTGAATGTAATCAACCTTTTTAACAAATTTTAAAATTGTTTTTATTCTTTTAATCTAGACTCATCAAGCTCAGTTCATCAGGTTGATTCAGAAGTAGACGACTTTCACTTATCTCATTGCTCATTGTTATTTAAATTATTCTTGTCTTTGACATGTCTATTGTGATTATCCTTTATTTTTATTCAATCTTTTACTTCATAATATTGACGTTTTACTTTTCTCTGATTTCTCGCCATGATATAGCCTTTGCTGCTGATGTGGCGTTAAGCATCAATAAATAAATAAATATAAATACTCAGTCGGTGTTGATGCCGAGGCATACCACCGACTGATTGGCCCGTGAGTGGAAGTCCCAGGTCTTCAGATGGCGGCCATTCAAACAATCACTTTACAAAACACTAAATAACAGTTGCTACGTTGAACAGAAAAGACAGTGCAGCAAAATTTAGTAATTGTTAAAAATAGAATGTTTTAAAACAGAACACAATGGCAATTATGGTATGCAATAAAAGAAATGGCTGATTGAATGACCACCAAATGCCCCCCGACTTGACACCCAGTACTTTTTGGGGTGGGGTTTCCCGATTGGCCAGAACGGACCATCCGACCATCCTTCTACTCCCGAAGTTGGGGCCAAAACAGTGTATTGAACAGGTAATCTCCACGATGAAGATCAGGGCCAAAGCTGTGTTTACGACCTGATCTCCATCCTGGAGACCTGTCCAAACCGGGACCCAGTCTGTTCTCAACTGTCAGGATTCCTTCCTTCGAGGCCTTCAGATCGCACCTCACGGGAGAACAAGGTGCCTTCAAGATGGCATAAGCAGGATTGACCATTTTGGTCCGGGGCTGCGTATTTTTATATTCCGCAGCAAACCAGCTCAGTTGAGCAAACCTGCTAATTAAAAAAACAGCAAACCTGTCCAACTGAGAAGGTCGTCCTCTATCCGCCACCTGAGGGCCCGCCTAGTAGGGGATGGTCAAACCCCCCTAGGAAAACAGCCTCCAGGTTATATAAAACTCAAATATCTCACACGCTATTAGAAGCGGCCGTCAACAAAATATAATTATATAACAATATTACAAATAGTAATTAAACTTAAATAAACTTAGTACAGTTATTCCTAAACCATTCATGGATACACTAAAAATAGTCCAGTGGAACGCTCGAGACGTTAATCAGAAAAACTTGCAAATATCACATTATTTCAAAAATACGGACGTAATTGGAATTAGCCCAAACAACTCTTCAAATAATCAAACAAAAAAGAAAAGCCTCCGGACTTACCGATCAGAGGATGATCAAATGAAAAGAGCAGAACTTAAAACCGCGTATAATCGCCTACATGGAGTAGTAAAATGGCCATAGCTAACGACAATCGCGTGAGATGGGAAAAAGCAACAGAAAGCCTGAATGGGCTGAGAGAACCTAAGAGGTTCTGGGATAAATTTAAAACTCTTACTGGCCAAAAGAGCAAAAGTGCCAATAATAATGAGCTGAAGACTAGCGACGGAACTTTGGCCATGGACGTCAAGGCAAAGGCCAGCGCTTTTGCCGAACTTCTAAGGAAAGCGTATCGTCCACAAGAAGGGAACAGATATGACAACGAATTTAAGGTAAAAGTAAATAAATTTGTCCAAGATAACAACTCAATTTTCAATGAACCGAACTTCGACCAAAGGCATGAAGACGGGGACGACCATGAATTAACCGAACCAATAAGCGTAGAAGAGGTCATGGGTATAATCAGAAAATGCAAGTCCTCTTCGTCCCCAGGAGAAGATGAAGCCTCTTACAAAATAATGAAACCGTGCCCCAACATCTTCTACTGTAGACTTACCAAACTCCTAAACTGCTGTCTCTCCTGTGGGTACTTCCCAAAATGCTGGAAAGTGGCCATAGGAGTAATGATACCTAAACCCGACAAAGACCTTACCAACCCTTCTAACTACCGCCCAATCAGCTTGTTTAGCTGTGTTGGAAAAATGTTTGAACGGATTCTCACTACGAGACTTCGCAGCTATCTCGAATCAATCACCTTTTTCAACAAGAGGCAAAGAGTGTATAGGAGTCAGAAAGAGGGAATCGAACACGTATATAGACTGGTCGATTATACGAAAACCGCATTTAGTTAAAACGAAATCGAAACAGCGCTTTTCTTGGATGTAGAAAAAAACGTTCGACTCGGTATGGCACAATGGCGTGAGGTATAAACTAGAGAAAATGGGATTACCCACTAAAATTCTGAGGATCATATCATCATTTCTAACTGACCGAAAATCAAGGTGAGGGTTAATCGCGAGGTGTCAAAGGAAGTAATACTCGAAGCGAGAACACCACAATGATCGGTTCTAAGCCCGCTTCTTTTCATTATATATGTGAATGACATTAAGGATGTAGGGAAAAACCGTGTTGTCGTTCTCAGACGACAAAGGCATTTGGACGGTCAGCAAGTCCCGAAACATAATTAAAAATCGTCTACAGGATACCATTCGCAATCTTGAGAGCTGGTGCACCCCACGCCAAAACTCAAAAAGTTATGTTCTTCAAGAAGCAAAGGAAAAAAACAGTCCCCAGTATCGATCTCCAGTTATACGATCACAAATTAGAAGCAAGCAAAGAGGCCAAATTTTTGGGATTTATCCTAGATAGCAATCTCAGTCTAAACAGTCACGTAAACTCCATTACGGTTAGATCTACTAAACGTATCAATTTTCTGAAGATGATCAGATGTAGAAATTGGGGAGCAAACAAAGATGTGCTTCTCAAGCTCTACAAAACATTTATACGTCCGGTACTAGAATACGGTGCCATAATAACAAGTGACCTGAGCAAAACCAACATTCAAAAGCTGCAGAGAGTTCAAAATTATGCCCTGCGTGTGGCACTATGCAAACCTAAATGGACACCGATAAAGGAACTTCACGAGCTAGCAAAAATAGAAAATGTTGATACGCGATTAAAAGACCTACAAAACAAAACCCTCAACAGACTCCAAGATAGTGAATTAATGGTTCAGCTGAACGAACAACGATCCCTTAACAGAAAAACAAAATAAGTTTCCAGAAAACAAAAAAAGTAAAAAAATTATACAATGTAACTAAATTGCGTGGAGTCAGTGAGGATTGCCTCACTAGTCATTGAGAACTTTAGGATAGAGTCTATGGGGACTGCCTCGCAACTCTGCAGAAGCGCGATTGAAATGCGTTTAATAAGACCTATATAACAAAACCCTCCACATACTCCAGGATATCAATGGTGAAGCTAAACGAACACCGAACCCTTAACAGAAAAACAAAATAAGCCACAGTAAATTAAAATTATTCAATAGAATTAAACTGTTTGGAGTCAGTGAGGATTACCTCGCTACTCATTGAGATCTTCAGGATACATGTCGTGTACGCTGCCCATATGAACACAGAAATTGAGACCCCACTAATTACACTACGAGGTGGGGTCTCAAAACCCCACCACGTGACTTCAATTTGTATATAATTAACTTGTGTTTTTTGCAAGTGCGGTAATCAGGTTTATTCTTCCACCCAAAATAGTTTCAGTTCATTGTTGTTTAGTGATTGTTAGGTATTGCACTTAAGTATAAATTGAATACGTATGCTCCATACATGTTTTTTGATAATAAAACGCATTAATATGGCAGAAAAAGCGATCAAAATATGGAGTTTGAATCGTGTTTATAATCTCGCATGAATATGTCAAACTATGTGATGGGATGTTTGGTTGACGTCGGTTTATCTTTTGATCTCTCAGTCGCCGGCTCTTAATTAGATCAATTTTTTCACAGTCAGTGAAAAATTACCTTTACTTTTACTTGAAATATTAAAAAGATAGTTCAATATTTGAAAAAGTTATTAAAAGCTATTGCGATTCCGAATGTTGTTCATCAAAATCGATTCTGTGAGGATTGCCTCGCAACTCTGCGTGTGGGGAGTGGGCTCTGCGTGTGGGGAGTGAAACCCACCCCTCACCCCATCCATAGCAACAATCACACAACAGTCACAATATACAATAGCGGATACCTATCTTTCTCCCTACCTATAACTTTTCTAATTGAACATTCGCAAATTTTCTTGCAACACTCCTATCAAGAAGACGCATGGAAATGGTAGATGAAGCGTAGGAGGAATTGGTGCAACCTACCTTTCTGTTAACTCACACACGAAACCACCAAACACCAGGCAAGGATTGAAACAAGCTTGTCTGGCTGGGGACGAGTGTGCATTTTATATAAATAAACATTTGAATAAAGATTTAACAGCCCTTTTAAGGGCTTTGGGGTGTGTGTCTGCGAGAGGGTGTGTTTGTGTGTTTTTGTTTTTTGTTTGTTTTTTTTTTTTCTTTTTTTTTCTTGTTTCTTTGTTTTTTCCCTCCAATCACTCCGTCATCTGTTCCCCCTGAAGGCAGACCAGATGGCCAATACCCAGCAGCCACTCTTGCTTATAGGCTGATGGATGACTGACTCCCAGCTTTCAAAAACAAATAGTGGTAGATTTTTTTCCTTTTTGTAACCTTTAAGGATAATATGCTAGGGCTGCTCCCAAACCAGCGACTGTTTGGGTTTCTTTTTCTTTTTTCTAAAATAACCACCAAACTGCGGTTACAGTATTACCATAAATTTGCCCACACCTCTTAGCAAACACGGAGCAGAACTCTTGTAATTATGCAAATTCCTAGCCATTTGCCAGTTCGAGGTTCTCGGGGATCTCAGCTCACTATTCTCCTGCCAATCGCACCCTCAAACTTAATAAGATTATTGGCTCTCGCTCCCGACTCTCGTGGATTTGTAAGCAAATAAAGCTATAAAGCAAATAAAGTTATTAGGGTCGCAAGGGATTTCAATCCCACATCGTCCCTGTACACCTTTGGCGCGCATAAACTTTTCATTCATCATCGCAAGTTTCTTTTCTAATTGAACATTCTAAAATTTTCTTGCAACACTCTTATCAAGAAGACGCCTGGAAAAGATAGACGAAGCGTAGGAGGAATTGCTGCAACCTATCTTTCTGTTAACATACACAGGAAATCACCAAACACCAGGCAAGGATTGAAACAAGCTTTCTGGCTGGGGACGAGTGTATATTTTATATAAATAAACATTTGAATAAAGATTTAACATTCCTTTTAAGGGCTTTCGGGTGTGTGTCTGTGAGAGGGTGTGTGTGTGTGTTTTTGTTTTTGTTTTCCTCCAATCACCCCGTCATCTGTTCCTCTTGAAGTCTGACCAGATGGCCTATACCCAGCATCTACTCCCCCTTATAGGCTGGTGGATGACTCCCAGCTTTCAAAAACACATATTGGTGGATTTTTTCCTTTTTGTAACCGCTAGGGATAATATGCTGGGGCTGCTCCCAAACCAACGACTGTTTGGGTTTCTTTTTCTTTTTCCTAAAACAACCACCAAACTGCGGTTTCAGTAATACCATAAATTTGCCCACTTCTCTTAGCAACACGGAGCAGAACTCTTGCAATTATGCAAATTCCTAACCATTTTCCAGTTCGAGGTTCTCGGGGATCTCAACCCACTATCGTACTGCCAGTCGCCCACTCAAACTTAATAAGATTATTGGCTCTCGCTCCCGACTCTCTTTGATTTATAAGCAAATAAAGCAATAAAGCAAATAAAGTTATTAGGGTCGCAAGGGATTTCAATCCCACATCGTCCCTGTGCGCCTTCGGCGCGCAGAAACTTTTCATTCATTCAAAATATAATAATAATAACACGTTGGCCGGCCACTGATTTGTCGCGGTTCTCGGATGAGAAGGCCTTGGTTACCCCTGTACTCCCAACTGCTTCCCTATTCCCACGCTTCTGTCAGGGGATCAAAACCCAACATTCTAAATTCCTCTAAAACATGATTGGGTCTTTCGAAAAACACACACAGGTCCGTGCCAGTCTTCGTCTGAGGCCAACCACGGCACTTTCCTCGGACGGTTGCCAGAACGTTCCACACATTCAAGCTTCTGCCGAAATGAAGGTGAACCAAGTAATCATGAGAACTTCGACGACCTTCATTCTGCAGCCTTCATCTTCATCTAAAAGCTAGATTCCAGCCATTGTTGTTGATGGTGTGCTAAGGTCTAGTGGTTTATGTGCTGGATTCCAGATGCCCAGGCAGGGCCGATGAGAGTCCGCCTCCCGGCAGGAGATCGCATACCAACATTCTAAATTCACCTAAATCATGATTGTGTCCTTCGCAAGACACACACAGGCCAGTGCCAGTCTTGTCTGAGCAAAACCACAGAATTGTCGTCGTTCGTACTGTAGTCGGTGCGTTCCACACTTTCATGCTGCTTCCGAAAGAAAGGTGAACAAAGTAATTATGAGGACTTCATGTAATGATTTCAGCCATCGTTTTCGACCGCGTGGAATGGTTTAGTGGTTTAGGTGTTGGACTCCTGATTGCCAGGCGGGGACGCCGATGGTTTGACTCCCGACAGGGAACCGGGGTCCTACATTTTAATCCCTCTAAAATATGTCCTTCGAAAAACACTCACAGGCCCGTGCCAGTCTTCGTCTCAGTCCAACCACAGCACTTTAGTCGTACTCTAGCCATGGCTTTCCACACTTTCATTCTGCTTCCGAGAGGAAGGTGAACCAAGTAATCATGAGACCTACATATAAAAAGCTAAATTCCAGCCATCCGTTTTGACTATGTGCAATAGTTTAGTGGTTCATGTGTGCGACTACTGACTACCACGTGGGGTTGCCGAGGGTTCGACTCCCAGCAAGTGGTCAGAAACCAACATACTAAATTCTTCTGAAACATGATTGTATCATTCGAAATACACACACAGGACCGTGCCAATCTCCATCTGAGTCCAACCACAACACTTCCGCCGTACTGTAGCCAAAGTTCCACACTGTCATGCTTCGGCCTAAAGGAAGGTGAACCAAGTAAACTGCATCTAAAACCTAGATTCCAGCCATCGTCTTTAATGGTGTGCAATGTAAAATGGTTTAGGTGTTGGACTCCTGATTGCCAGGCGGGTTTGCCTTGGGTTCACCTAATGGTATGAGATCAGAAACCAACATTCTTAATTCCTCTAAAACGTGACTGTGTCCTTCAAAAAATACAATTTCCAGTTGCACCTCCATCGTCTTCGCAGAAAACGTAAAACTGTTCAGTCAGTTCTCCCTCCCAAAACACACATACACTTTTGCTCCTCCATCGCCTCCACACGAAATGGGAAACTGTTCAGTCCCTTCCCCTATCCCAAAACACACACACACTTTCGTCGTTGCACCTCTGTCTCCTCTTCACAAAACGTGAAACTGTTTCGTCAGCAACTTTAACACCAATTTTAGTTCTGTTCGTACCATATGATTTGTTCGCTTTTTGGTCCACTTTGTTGACAGAAACAGAAGACTAAAACTGACAAAGATCAACTGATGTCTTCGCTGTCAAGAGAGATAGCATGGTACACATGTGCTTGTTGTCCTGATTGAAAAAGCGTATGATTGAGGGACTGATTAAAAATCAAAAACTGGGTCAGTCGCTCACCATTTAGCTGAGCTGTTCCGATTTGAATGAATAAACGACACTTTATTTGCATACACCAAAATTACAATATTACGAAGATTAAATTTTGGATTGCTATACAACAGACACTAAGACGAGTGTAACAGGCGATTCGACCAAGTGGTATTAACATCATCCTCTTTCTGCCTATAATTTTAACTTGAAATGACATCCCAGAAAATTGCACTTCGAACCGAACACAGATATCGACCACACAAGTACACAGACCGAAGCAAAAATCAACAGAAACAACTCCTACTTGTCGAATCGTTGCGCCAAAGTTACTTTCAGCGACCGTATACCTCACCTTAAAGACTGGATCAAATCCAGACATTTGTTATCCCTATTAGACAACAAGGCCAGACAAGAAGCATCACATCCCGACGAAACTCAGAATCAACAGGAAAATCCTCCAATCACGTCAAACATTACTGCATCGCACAGCTAATATGAAAATACGTGACACGTAATGGTGCACACCCAATATTGTTAATTTCGGTAAATATTGCAGGCCCCAAGCAAGATTTTTCAGGAAAGAGATGGTATATATCGCAGAAATAGCAGCGGTTATGTTAAATATAACAATTTGCCAAAACGTGTTGTGCAGCGATATGCAATAAACACAGAACCACACATGTATGTTCATATGTTAATGTGGCGACAAATATGGCAGTCGAGAAATTTTGAAAGATTGCAGAAGGATCAAACTTGAGACAAGCTATAGTAAAACAAACCTTCATTTTTTAAGCTGACAAAATATCATAATTCAATTGCAAATTGGTTCATTAGGGTTTAACAGCACTTTCAAAAACCAAGGCCATATTATCAGCGGGATTGTACGTCAATTTCAATAACTAAGGTTATTATATCACGTTGTTAGTTCCCAAGATCCTTCCCATCCTTCAATAGCTAGACGAGCAAAAGAGTCGTACATGGAGTCACTCGTTCAGGCAATTACTCTATGACTCATTTGTTCGATGGGATTCTGGTCGTTCGAGCAATCTGATATGGTTAGCAAGCCTGTACTAGTGCTAGTAATGGTACAAGGCTGCAAGAGTGGAAGAAGACTACAGGATTTGCTGACTACTGTAAAAGCTAATCATATGACAGACGATGGCAATATTGGGAAAATCAGTAATAGTGGTGTTGGAGATATGAAGATTATGGAGAGGTCTAGAACTGGGCAGATGCTATGAGCTAAATTATCATCAGGTATATATAGTACTACATCATCATGTCAAAGGTATCCCCCTATACCCCGATGAGCATTAAGAGTCGAAAAGAAATATCTCTTTCGATACTCATTTGCTCAATGGGATTTGAGTCGTTCGAGCAATGACTTTTTCAGTAACTGCTCAAAAGCTTATTTGCTCGATAAAAATCGAGTCGTTCGAATAATACCTATCCCTGCTTGATTGTATTTTGGGTTTGAAGATCATAGAGGACTTCGTTATACACAGTGAAGGCAAAAACAGAGACTGCCAAGACAAAATAGACTGTTGAGATAGGCAGAAATGGGACCAGTAAACGGCAAAACAGGCCAGAAAATAGAAGGATAAACCACAGAATATATCGGGATAGATAAAATACCGAGACTACGATGCACATCCCAAACAATCAAGTTTCTCTTATACAAAGGAATGTGTCTTTTGTTGGGCAAAGAGAAGAATTCTTGGGGGCAACAGATAGAAACCGAATATTTAGTGGGAAATCCGCACTAGTAAAAGAACTGTTGGATTTACTTGGGTAATTTTACAAAGTATTCGAACAAATACAATTACTCATACCAGGAAACGCACCTTAAAGCACTGCATGCTACTCTTTTAAGCCCAAAATTGAGGAATCCGTGCCGCATAAAGTGGTTTTGATGGTTTAGAGGGATTGTCTGGATGTTTGTGGTAATTCGATGTAATCTAGTTCACTTGAATTTATCCACATGAGACCTCTCATCATTCATTTAGCACTACATGCTACTATTATAAGCCCTAGATGGGGGTTTGCTAAGTCCGTCTCAGTAGTTTTGGATTATTTAGAGGGATTGTCGAGTTGTTTGTTGTAATTAAATTTACTCCTATTCAACCGAACGCTCCCTTCGAACACACCCCTTTCCTATTAGAATGTTTTGGGTCACATAGCAACCATGTGCTACCATAGAAACCAAGATGGCGGCCTCAGATATACAAAATGGACGACGTACACTCGTCTCACCTCAACAAAACGCGCTGCGCATGCACACTAGGACCACGTATCACTATGGGGATGTTGTCACAAGATAGCGCTCACGCGGGCTACCATGACGACCAAAAAACGAAGTAACTGGGCAATGTGCCTCTGACGTCACATGAGATCCGGCCAATGTGGGTCGATTAGGTACATGATCTACTACTAACATCAAGCCGAGAGATCCACGGCTCGATTCCCAGCAGGGGTAACTGCGTTGTGTCATTGGGCAAGGCACTTAATCACGATTGCCCAAGTGGGGCACGGTGGCGCAGCCATGGGGGCGTTCTGAGGGCACCCCCCCAAAAAAAAAAAAAATAATTCCGATAGGATCACCGATTCAATGTCGAGTTGTGACAGCACAAAAGTGGGTTTAATCATTATCAACTTACCGTCCGGAAACCAATTGTTTACAATTTACTATGTGAAGGGTCACTGTGACCTTGACCTTAGACTTACCGATTCCAAAATAAATAGGGCTCTTTCTTGCAATAATGCCGACCTACCTAATGTACCTATGAAGTTTCATGAACGTGGGTGGAACCATTGTCAAATTATCACCTGGAAGCCAATTGTTTACGATTTATTATGTTCAAGGATACTGTGACCTTGACCTTTGACCTAGCGAGTCCAAGATAAATAGGGGTCTTCCACTCACCTAGGCCAACCTACCTATGAAGTTTCATGAATGTGGGTTCAACCGTAGTCAAGTTAGCATCCGGAAACCAATTGTTTACGACTTACTATGTTGAAGGTCACTGTGACCTTGACCTTTCACCTAGCGAGTCCAAAATAAATCGGGTTCTTCCTCTCACTGATGCCAACCTACCTGAAGTTTCATGAACGTGGGTCGAACCATTATCAAGTTATCATCCGGAAACCAATTGTTTTGATTTACTATGTTCAGGGTCACCGTGACCTTCACCATTGACCTAATGAGTCCAAAATTAATAGGGTTCTTCATCTCATAAAAGCCAACCTGCCTATGGAGTTTCGTGAACGTGGGTCGCACCATTATCAAGTTATCATCCGGAAACCAACTGTTTACGCCCGACCACCATTCACCAAACTACAAGTCGAGCTTGACTTCGTCACAACTTGACTAAACAAGAGGCCCCAAGGGGCCTTAATCGCTCACCTGCCAAAGTGGTTCAAAAAAGTATTTGGGGTCACATTCCGTTATATGTGGTTCATCAACACTACAAAGGAATGAAGTCATGAAGGGCAAAATTTTATGGAAAAAACACTAAGGAATCGATTTGAACAAACCTGAACCTAACATGCTCCCCATGCCACCCACACCCCTGCCCATAGAGAGCCCAAATAACAAGCCAGGGACTCAAACTGAACAAACTTGAACCTGATCCCCCTTGGGATGTTATATACCAATATGAAAGAATTCTGACCGGTGGATCTGAAGAAGGAGGTTTTTAAAGAAATGTCCTCACATTGCATTAAGTTAAACCTTTTGGGATCAAACAGGGAGCCAAAATATTTACCCCAGGTAACCAATTTGAACAAACCTGAAACTGACCCACCTCAAGATTTTTAAAGAAATTCCGTCATATTGCACTAAGTTAAAATTCAGGCTCCCATAGGCAGCCCAAATATAAACCCAAGGACTCGATTTGAACAAACTTGAATCTGCCTCCCCCTCTATAGATTTTGTATACCAAACATGAAAGGATTCTGACTGGTGGATCTGTAGAATATATTAACTGAGGGACCCGATTTGTACAAACTTAAACCTGCCCCCCCCCCCCCCCCCCCCCCCCCGAGATGTTGTATACCAAATATGAAAGCATTCATACCAAATATGAAAGATTTTTAAAGAAATTTCCTCATATTTCACTAAGTTAAAATTCGGGCTCCTATAAGGAGCCCAATTATTAGCCCATGGACACGATTTGAACAAACTTGAATCTGAGCACTCCCCCCCCCCCCCCCCCCCCCCTCCCTCTAGAGATGTTATATACCAAATATCAAAAGATTCTAAATGATGGTTCTGGAGAAAAAAGATTTTTTAATTTTTTTTAAAAAATGTATGGGTGCTATCAGAGTAATGCTCCCTTGTGGGCGCGGCAAGTTTATTTGTACAAACGTGAATTGAAATATGATAAGGAACATGCACACCCATATTTAGTTCAATTTGGTCCAGTAGTTTGGGAGGAGAAGTCGATAATGTAAAGTTCACGACGGACGGCAAGTGATAAGTTAAGCTCCCTTCGGTGAGCTAAAAGTCAGCCATACGCCCCCCCCCCCCCCCTCCTCCAAGTTAACCCATACAGGGAACATCAGGATTTTAATGTCGAGATATTTATACTTGCAGGATGTATAAAGGGGAGGGGGTAGCAGATTTATGTGTGATATCCGACCTATCTCAATTTAATGACACCAATGTTGTCAATTATTTGCCAGGCTCTAGAAAAAAAAACGTCGCCGGTGTTCCGTCGCCGGATTTACGAAAGAACGTCGCCGTTATTTGGAAATTTATCCGTTTCTTCTGGTCTGGGTTCGCTATTTAAAATTGATAAATCTCTTGGAGCGATAGGAAAATGAAGGAATCGTTAAGAAAAGTAAGACGGTAATATTATTTGATGAGCAATTGCTGCCAGTTTTAAAAAGCATAAACCGGCTATTTATCTTTATTTTGTGTGATATCATTAGGCATACTTATTTAATTCTATTCATTTAGTTTCCTATTTTTAGTCGATTTTTTTTAAAAAAAAAAAAAAACCTTGACTATTTGTATGGCGAGGGCAGGTCGCTGGGAAGGCGGCCATTTTTGCTAAAAAACTTAGTTATTTCTGGACGGATTTTGATAATTAGTATGTGGCTTGATATGCATGTGCAACACCCGATAACGCAAAATAGGGCGTGTCCACTCTTTTTCACAAGAGTTATGACCCTTTGTTAAAATCTAAAAATGTTGAGCTTGATAGCGCGATACTTCAACAAACATCAACCGATTTGACAGATATTTGGCACATGTGTTTCAAGGAACAATGTCTTGGTCGAGTTCGAAAACGGGCTCGGTCCGATGTACGGCTGAAGAATTATTGGGCTGACTTTATCATTTTTTGCAAATTTTATGCTTGATATTACTAACGATAGCGCCATAACTTGAACAAATGTTAACCGATTTGATTCTTTTTTTATTGTATGGGTTTCCAGGATAATTGTCTCTACCAAGTTCGAAAATGTTCGGTCGGATATATGACAGCAGAATTATTGAGTTGACGTAGTCATTTTGGTTCAAATTAGTTATTTAGAAAACTTTAGGTCCTCTCATGTTTTTTGATTCATAGTTACCCACCGTTGTGTTAGCCACGAAAACACGACCTCGCATCGGCGATGCGGACCAATTCTATAAATAGAGTTGACGTTCGTTTCGTAATGGATCATAATTCAATGATTCACATAGATTATTATTGTTCTCACACAAGGTGAAGGGGAAATAAATTTGAAAAAAGAGTTTCAATGTGGCCTAATTATTGATTCCTTTCTCTCACACGTCCACATGACCTTAAATAAACTGGTTTTGCGTCCATTGCTCCAATAGATTAGAGAAATTGTGTACCACTCCCCCCTCCCCTCCCCACCCCAAGAAACAAACGTGAACGTCAATTTTGTTTCTAAAATTGGGGTTGCAGCTATATTATTCACCAATGCAGACACTGCCCATTTTAACTGCCATGTATCCTAACAACTGATGTCAAATTTTCTTCCACATACTGATGTGGTAAAAAAATAGCCCTCAATAAATGTGCCCCCCTCCCCCCCCCCCTATACCCCTGTTCATAAAAAAAAAACTATGATATAATTCATAAATGAATTGATGTTGACACAAAACAAACATCTTGCGACAAAACTGTCACAAATGGGAAATTTATACTGATGTGGTAAAAATTTTAAAAAAATAGTCCTCAATGAATGCACCCCCCCCCCCCCCCAACAGTATACCCCTCTTCATCAAAAACATGATATAATTCATAAATTAATTAATGTTGACACAAACCAAACAACTTGTGACATAAAATATCCTAATTGTGATCGTTTTTAAATCACATATAGGCTTCTGAAGACATTTCACATCATGTGTTTGGTGAATCATTTGCAATTTTAGTAAAAAAGCCAGTTTTCTCAGTTAAGGCACCTAGAGTCATTGGTATGGTACTGACAAAACATAAAACGCTGCTTTTCAACAGCATGACCAGTACTGCTCATGTGGTATCTCATAGCACTGTTAAAATGCCTAAAAGCATCCAGTATTGATTCTGTGTTGCTGTGCTTGAGCAGCAAGTATCCATTAAGGCATTTTCACAACCTTGGATTTAATCCCCACAAACACCCATTCTGATAAAAAAATGAAATTGTGGAAAATATGTCTCTGAGGAGGATGAATGAGATATTTGCTTAATTTTTTTTTTTTTTAGTGTTTAATATATTAGTGTGTGAATGGGGGGGGGGTGTAATGTGTGAAAAATAGTCAGCTGCCAGTTTTTGAAAATGTACAACCAGGCAAATGGAAAGCAAAGAAACACTTTGATGGACAGACAGACATGCAGTCACACAAACTGAAAGTCTACACAGAAATAAAAACTGACATACAATGGAAAATGTGTTATAAGACCAGGACAAGATTGTCAAACAGAAAAAAAACCTCAATGGATCCTGAGTGTTGCAGTACCAAGCAAATCATAGGAAACTGAGAGTGTATGAGATTGACTTTAGTTTCCAAAAACATACTGTACAGTCTTTCCAATTGTTTCTCAACAACTGAGGCTTCAGTATGGATGGGTTATGGGTGGGTGGGTGGGTGGGTGGGGACATGATTCAAGGAGAGAACAATATTTCGCAGTTGTTACTGTAGTTTTGTGCTGTAACATGGGAACCGTGACAACAACGCTCAAGCTAAACACAATTTGATCGCATCACATTAATTTTGGGATTCAAATATCTTTGTCAAGTTTTACCCTTCAGAGAACTTTATCCGACCCCAAAACAGAGGGTCGTGCATCAAATAAAGAGGAAAAAATGAGTACTAGACTGCTTTATTGGTACTAGACTTCTTTATTGGTAGCTGTGCACAAATGCCATTCATTCACATTTGCAACTGTGTGTTATTTTTTCCACTGTACCCCACCCCCAAATTTGTGTTCCAAATACTCTTTCAATGAAGAAATTATTTTCTCACATTTTTTAACCCTTTACCAAATATAACGGTCAAAAGCTGCTGGTGCTATTCACAAGTATTGCCATTCCATGTTCATTATTTTCTCGTTTTTGTGTCAAAAACATAGCTTATGACCCTTCATTGGAATTCCAATGGTGTAAAAAGTCATGTTTTTGACACACAAAATTAGTAAGTCAATAAGTTTGTGGGCAAGGGTAATCAGATTTTCATGTTAAGTCAAAGGGTTAACAGCATAATTCAGACAAACATCTGAATACCAGTAAATAAAAGTGCAATATGGGTTTTCTGGCTTTTGGTTTTAATGGTGATTTGGAAGGGGGTTGGAAGATTGGAACCCCCCTCTGCCCCTAGTACTATGATGGGGAACCATGGTTTAATTACATTTGTTAATACATGTGTACATGTAGGGTAAAATCGGTTGTTATTTGGCATTTGCTGGAAGCGGTAGTGTGCCCCTGGAGGCTACACTTGCTGAAGATGTGAATTTGCTTGCAATATATAGCCCTTATTGCTGACGATGACAAAAACATACTTTTCAAAACAATAAAAAAGTATTGCAAGGTGTGTGGTACCCCAATGAATTTTTAAATGTGAAATAATCTCTCAAAATAATAATTAAATCAGGTTCGGAAGCCAAATTATGTATTTCCTTAATCAAACCCAATCCTCTCAGAGATACATTTTACCTCTTTCATATGACAAAAGAGTCATTTCTGCATGAGAATTCAACTTTTGGCTTCCACTGAGTTAAAAACATGGGAAATTTGTTCGTTTAAAGAAAACTGTCCAAACTCTGTCAATTGGCTTAAAAACTGCTGTTACCTCCAATATATTTTTCTACTCTGTTACCTAATGAGTAAGCTGAGAGGTAAGGAATTCATGTAGCTTTTTTTGAAAACTAACCTAATCCCAAAATAAAACTAAAATCTGCATCAGCATGCAATACTTTGAGGAAAAATTTATCTCATTTAACCATACAGCAAGACAAAGAGTGGTGTTTCCAACCCCACGAAACATTATGAATGTCAATTTTAATTCATAAATTGGGGTTGCAGCTATATAATTCACCAATATCAATAGACAGTACCATTTTATCCTAACAATTGATGTCAAATTTTCTTCTACATGCTGATGTGGCAAAATATAGGCCTGAAGGTGTCCACCTAGTATGCCCCTTTTTATCAAAAACTATGATAAAATTCATAAATTAATGGATGTTGACACAAAACAAACCTCTTGTGATATTAAACTTCCATTTGTGATAGTTTTTAAATCTCATTCTCGCTTCTGAAGATATTTCACATTGCGTTTGATGAATATTTTGCCATTCTTGTGAAAAAAGCATCACTTTCTCAGTTAAGGCACCTAGAGTCATTGGTATGGCACTCACAAAACATTAAACACTGATTTTTTTCCAACAGTATGACCAGCTGAGCACTGCTCCTATGGTATCTCATAGTACTGTTAAATGCCTAAAACCATCAAATATTGATTCTGTAGTGATGTGTGTGGTCCGCAAGTACATGTACCCACAAGGGCTTGTTTACAACCTTGGATTTAATCCCTACAGGCACCCATTCCGATAAAAAGCGTGAAATTAGGGAAAATACATGCATGCATAGTATCCAGTGAGGATGACCCAGATATTTGATTCAGGAATGTAGTGCTTTTTAATGTTTAATATATTTGTGTATGTGTGTGTATGTGGGGGGGGGGGGGGGGGGGGGGGGGGGGGGGGGGAATTGTCAGTTATTGAAAATGTAAAACTGTGGAAATGAAAAGCAAACCAACACTTTGTATGATGGACAGGCAGACATGCAATCACATACCTTGAAAGTGACAGTCTACATATACATAGGAATGGTATGATGGACAGACAGACATGCAATCACATATTTTGAAAGTGACAATCTACATGTACATAGGAATACTGACTGACATACAATGAAATATATAGTGAGAAGAGCCTGGACGGGGTTGTCAAACAGAAAAAAAAACTCAGTGGACCCTGAGTGCTGCAGTACTAAAGCAAACCATAGAAAACTGAGAGTGTATGCTGTTAACTTTCTCATCTGAGGGGTTCAGTATGGGTGGTAGAGGGACAATTGTTAATGTAGTTTTGTGATATAACATGGGGACCCTGACAACACTAGTATCAGACTACAATATTGGTAGCTGTGCACAAAAGCCATTCATTCACATTTGCAACTTTGTTACTTTTCCCACTATACCCCCCACCCCCCTTTCCCAAATTTATGTTCCAAAATGAAGAAATTGTTTTTTAACATTTTTAATCACTCACTCATTGTAATGGCCAAAACAGGCTAGCACCATTCACCAAAACTGCCATTCAATGTTCATTATTTTTGCATCAAAAACATAGCTTATGATCCCTCATTGGAATGACCTCGTTCAGCTCATTCCAGTGTGGGGGAGGAGCTATGTTTTTGACGCAAAAAATGAAAAGAAGTTAGTTATTCAAAAGTGCTATCTTCTTTTCATGTAGGGTAATAATATGGAGAAAGCTTCTATTAATCATTCCCTCAATGTAACGCCCAAAACCGGCTAGCACCATTCACCAAAATTGCCATTCAATTTTAATTATGCTTGCATTTTTTGGCATCAAAAACATAGTTTATGACCCCCTCATTGGAATGAGCTCATTCCAGTGAGGGGGGGGGGGGGGTCATAGCTATGTTTTTGACGCAAAAAATGAAAAGAAATTAGTTATTCAAAAGTGGTATCTTCTTTTCATGTAAGGTAAAGGGTTATCATAATATGGAGAAAACTTGTGTTATACCAGAGAATACAATTGAAATATGGGTTTTCTGGCTAAGTGTTTAGATAGTGATTTGGGAGAGGATTGGAATATAATTGGAATCCCCTCTATCACAAGTACTATTAGGGGGAAACCATGGTTTAATTAAATGTGTTAATAGGGTAAAATAGGTGGTTACATGTGTATTTGGCATTTGCCATAGGTTATAGTGTGCTTCTCAGTTCTGGATGCCACACTTGCTGAAGATGCATTTAACTGCATCATTTTTAGCAGAATATGGCCTTATTGCTGACTGTGACAAAAATATAACTTTTCGAAAAATAAAACAGTATTATTCGGTCTGTAGTTCTCGAATGAACATTTAAATGTGAAATACGTGACGTGTAATATCCAAACAATAATAATTAAATCACTGTTGGAAGCCAAAATACATGTACATTTACATGTATGTATTTCCTATAATCAACCCCAAACCTTCCAAAGGACAACCTACAAAACTTTTCCCAGACAACCCCCTCCCCCAATCATTTTCACACAATGCGCGAAAATCCCCCCCCCCCAACCCCTCCAATGTTTTTTTCAGGTGAACAGAAACAGTTATTGAGGCATGTTTTCTTGTAATGAATGGCTGTTTATGTAATTTTACAAATTAAATACATAGGTTTTTAAATCCTCTTGAACTGCCTTTTAACCTTTTGGTGGAAAAGGCCAGCAGGGTGATTTTTGTACTGCTCTTAAAATAATGTGGGAGATTGTGGTACTACCCTCAGAAACTGTGGGGGCTAAGTGTGTAAAAATGACCGGGGAGGGGGGATTTTTTGTAGGGGGGATTTTAACCTACATTCTATTCCTTCCAAAGATCATTTTACCTCTTTCATTTGATAAAAGAGTCATTTCTGCATGAGAATTCACCGCTTTCTTTGAAAACTACCCCAATCCCAAAATAAAACTAAAATTTGCATCAGCAGACAATAGTTTGGTGAAAAATCTGTCTCATTTAACCATACTGCAAGAGAAAGAGTGGTGTTCATCCCCCCCCCCCCCCCCTCTCCACTCCACACAAAACAAAATGAATGTCAATTTTGTTTTAAAACCTGGGGGTGCAGCTAAAACACCAATATCAATAGACAGTGCCATTTTATCCTAACAAATGATGTCCAGTTTTCTTCTACATATTGATGTGGTAAAATATAGCCCTGAATGTGTCCCCTAGACCCCCAGCATACCCACTTTCATCCAAAACTATGATATAATTCATAAACAAACCTCTTATGATATTAAATTCCCATTTGTGATAGTTTTTAAATCACATTCTGGCTTCTTAAGATATTTCACATTGTGTTTGATGAATATTTTGCAATTTTTGTAAAAAAAAAATATTTAAAAATCCCTCAGATTTCTTAATTAAGGCACCTAGAGTCATTGGTATGTCTCTGACAAAACATTACACATTGATTTTTCCAACAGCATGACAGTGCAGCTCATGTGGTATCCCACATCACCATTAAAAAGCCTAAAACCATCAAATATTGATTATGTAGTGCGGTGCTTATGCTGCAAGTAGCCATAAAGGCACCTTGACAACCTTGGATTTAATTCCTACATACACTCATGACCCATTTTGATAAAAAAGAGTAAAATTAAGGAAAATACAATGTACATGTATATTTTCCAGAGAGGATGAATCAGATATTTGCTTCAAAAAGATAGTGCTCTTTAATGTTTAATATATTTGTGTATGTGTGTCTGTGTGTGTGTAAGGTGGAGGGGGTTACAGTGTGAAAAATAGTCAGAAGCCAGTTACTGAAAATGTACATGTACAACCGGGCAAATGAAAAGCAAAGAATCGCTGTCTCTGATGTACGGTTCTTGGACAACTTGCACCCTGGAGGATTCATACCACAATTAGGGGGTACGAATTGTCCTTGACAATAAGGTACCAATTGTCTAGACAAAAGATACGAATTGTCCCAGTAAAAGGTAAGAATTGTCTCCTTTTTGGTACAACTTGTCTCAATTAAGTGTACTAAACTGTCTCATGCATTAACTATTTAAACGTTTTTGACTCATGTTTTGACTGAGTGAAATGAAAATGAAAAGTCGACGGAATGATAGTAATACAAACATAAACATATGCATGAAACAACCAATCAAAACAAGATTTATGCATAGAAATGAAACTTCAATGAACCATCGCTTAACAGCATAAGTGAAAAAGCGATCTCTAGTATTATCAACTTCGAGTCCGAACGTGGTAAAAGAAAATTTATAGTAGATAGTAATGGATGTAGTTTACAGTTAATACACTATTTTTTTTTAATGCAGCCACAATAATTCTTTAAATTGATGAAGATCTAACAATAAATAATTTTATGACGCCCCAAATAATAATTTAAAGAGCGTGCTGCCTTAATAATTTAATTAATTTAATTCTAAGCTCACTCAATAGAGCATTTTCTTGTTGGCGTTTTTAATTCTGAGCTCCCTCAATAGAGCATTTTCTTTTTGCCGTCGTGACCTTGAATCTTTTAAGTGTCTACTTGCTTTTTACTTTAAGTCATGAAATTTGATATTCTGTGTCTTTTTAAAACAATAGAAATGACATCGCCCTTTTTATCCTTTCTCCAAGTTTATAATCCTCTCCCAATCTCCATGTATATTTTTTCAGAGGTGGGTAATTAAGCAGGGTATGAATTTGCAGAAGAGGATAAAATTGTCCAGAGGGGGTATGAATTGTCGGATACTGCCCAGAGGAGGGGTACGAATCGTCCAGATAGAAGGTGCAAATTGTCCTGGGAAAAGATACGAATTGTCCAGACATCGGGGTACGAATTGTCCAGGAAAAGGTACCAATTGCCAGCGGTACAAATCGTCCAGGCTATGAGTTGTCTAACTCACCGATGGATGGATGGACAGACAGAAATGCAGTCGCACATTCTGTAATAAATTCATTTTCAGTTTCCTTTTGAATGCTAAAACAACTAGAATTAGTAGAAATGAAATATTTTCTCTGCAATCAGTGTGAAAATGTTATTTAGAGGGCGGTTCTGATGAGATTGGTAATCAGGCTTTTTAAAAGTTTTTTGCCATTTTTTAGAGAAACATACTAAATATCAGAATCCCCACCTCCAGATGTTGGTCAGACAAGGAGGGCGACATTGACTAGTTTGAAGATGAATTCAGTTCTATTCTGGTTGCAAAGCCAAAAGCATCCAGGAATTAAAACATTGTTTACCAAAACACAGAGGAAGTGTAATTTAAATGAGAGTTCTGAGTGGTTCTGGTATTTAGCGTTTAGGAGAACACATCGGATCACAAAATTGGCTGGCCGCAACACTGCAATTCTGACAGTCTTAAACTGACATTGTATTGTATCACTGGTAAAATAGTTCATAGACTGGAGCCAGTTAACTTGTGAAGAAAAATCTAGGAAATAAATAAATATCGCTGTTCGCGTGCAAGTCTGTTTCTGTAGAATTTTACTACAACTAGTACAAGACTGCATCAGTGCATGCCCGTGTTTTGAGAACAAAGATTTCCCCAGACCGTATGTCAACATAACTTGAATTCATCCGAACTCCGGCTGTTTCTAAGGAAATCGCGCTAAGTTCCCCACAAATGAAAAAGGCCCGCTAAAAGTGTCAATAAATCACTTGTTTTATTTTTTTTTTCGTTGTCAACAATTTGTGAAGTGTACGTTCTCAATTAAAATTGAAACTGGGCTTTGAATCTGACGAAACCGGTAACGGACGGCATTGGCACTTCGAACTTTCAAACAAAACCTAACACGCCAACAACTACCTAACTTCGAAAGTCACTTCATTACTTAATTATTTCTCATAGTTTCCAGCATTCTGTGACAATACATTTTACATAATGTCCTTTGAAAAGCCAAAACAATTAAATATCCGTTACAATGATTCTGGATTTGTTGCCAGTGGGAGAGCCACGCCGCCAGATGGCACCCCAAACTCTGTTGCATGGTATATAGAAAAATGATAAAATTGTGAATACGTACCTGGGTCACCTATGTGCGCACACGCCACTGCGTGGGTGTGCACTAATGATGTCGGCACAGAGGCCACACTGAAGCCTTTGATGTTGAAAGAAGCTGTATTGATTTTAAATATGTTGGTTTAAAAAAGAAGAAGTTGTTTTCGTGCAAATGTCTTACCTTAAAACAAATTTACACAGCCCGATTCGTTGATTTATCTGTCATGAAGCTGAGGTATTTTAGAAAAAACATATTATGAGTAAGTAGTATGGAACTGACCTGATTATGTTGCGACTTCATTACCATCGCGATATGGTGTGTTAATGTGGGTATTCTTTGGGTGATACGTGTTTCTATCGACTATTTTGTAGGAGGGGAGACCGCCATTTTGGATTCCATGATAGCATGACATTTCAATGAGGCCCAATGGTCAACAGAAGTAAAGGGGTGTATTCGGAGGATTTTGGAGTTCATTTGGATAATTTTGGATACTTATAGGATTGTTGGGTTGTTTCTCGTGATTCGACATACTTTCGTGCAAAGGGGCGTCCCCCGCCCCCCCCCCCCCCCTCGTTGTTGTTGTTGCCATTGGGCCTGACTAGCACACCGTGCCTAAGTAGTAATTCGTTCCATTTGGATGGAAGTGTAATTCCGCAGCGCAGAAAAGTCGTAAACTTCTAAACCGTTTTTTTCGTTAGTTCTTAGATTCCTATGTAGGCTGGAGTAGGGGGGGGGGGGCGAGTATAAAATTGCCGTACACTGAGATGGGGGTAGGTGGGTCGTTCGAGGCATGAACAAAATGGAGAGACAGGGTGCGTACATTTTAAGTTTTAAAATGTCCTCAACGAAATAGAATGTTTATAAATCACTTCTATGGTATATAATTAATCTGAAAACACTATAATTCCAGTATTAGGGGTGGGGGTGGGGTGGTAGATCACATCTCAGGCCAATTTTATTGATGTTGTACATTAAAAGCCACCGGATTTACTAAGACCCTTGAACCTCCTCAAAGCAGATTCAGACGTGGTTAAAATGTATTATTAAGAACAAAACATCCGGATCAAAGATTTAGAGTTATATTGACGAACTAACAAATAACTGATAACAAAACAAATAACTCCAATCTGGAGGTAACTGATGCTATTGGTGTATTATGCTGTGAAAGCTATGGTACATACCATACCGATGCAACATGCTCACTTCTGTTCAAATTGCTTAATACCGAATTCTCTCCAGCACCAAATTTCGTTTTATATTCTTAATAGAGTTAAGAATAGACCTGGATATCTATTAAAGCTTCCAGTATTACAATTAAGGATTTTGTAGTTGGATCCTGAACGATTATCATGAAATGAATTTCAAAAACAATCAATTGCTATAGACATATGATTTTCAGTTCAGTTGGCTCATTCTCAGTCATATACAACTGCGAGGTACTATTGCTTGTCTACACTGACTGCAAAACATTGCAACTCCATCAATTTAACAATTCTGTTGTGGTATATACTTCTCTCCCAACAAAGAACTTATAGAGGACCTGAACACATGAATTGCTCGAAGTGGTGGTGTTCCAAGCTGCTGTGAACGGCACAGTAACAGGCGACATGAAACCGGGGGCGGCAGAAGGACAAATATGGCATGTTGGGCTAGTCCATTGCCAGGGCAGGCATGCATAAAATTACGTTTCGAAGACAGATTTAGTCGTAAAAAGTACCAATAATTATAATTCGCCGAGGAATAAAATGTTTCACCCAGAATACATCTTGAAGATGAAGATTTGTCCAAACTTTTTAGCTATCAAGGGGCTCGAAGAAAGGGCAAGGGGGCTGGAGCCTCCCGCATGCCACCCTGTTCTACAGGCTGGCTTGTATGAAGCATCACTCTCTGTGTATGAAAAGGTTTTCAAAATATGGGACTCATGTTTTTATCACTCAGCCATACAATTCATTTGATAACAGAACATTTATGCCCATTTCATTGGAGATTTCTATCGTTTTTTCAATATTTTTTCTTTAAAATGTCGTGAATTACATGTACACACATTGTAGGACAACTGATAGCCTTTGAAAAGAGTTATCTTCCGTGGTACAAAGAAGCTTAAAATGCTGTAATGCTTCAAACAGATTGATTGGGTTTCACTTGCTGACTTTTTTATTGAACAGAGTGGCCGGGAAGGTGGAGGGGGGGGGGGGGGGGGTGGTTGAGGAGACCACTCCGCATTCTTCATTTTTTATTTTCTTCGTGCCAAATTTTTAGATTCACTTCCCAAAACCCACTCCGACCACCCTTTTCAATGAAAAGTCAGTCCAGCCTTGTATCCAAAAAGGCATAGTTTATTTGTTGTTGTTTTTGTTCAGGCAAAATAAAACGACCTTTTCCTGGGTAAACTAAACAAAATTATGTTTGTAGTGGCGAAAGGACAATTCTAGCACAGAAAAATCGGGTTTTTTTTTTACTTAATTTCTCTCCATTTTCGAGCTTATTTTCTCGAAAAATCGACTAAGTCAGATACTGGCACACTTTAGTATTCTCGCAAAATCACACCGGATATTCGGAAACTCGAAACCGGAGCGACAGAAAGAACGCAGAGCAGAGAAAGGGGCGGGAAAGACAGGGGTGAGTACACTGTTTGCTAAGAAAAATATTTTCAGAAAAAACAATCTACCGGAATGTTTGTATTACCTAGTTGTGTATTGGTCAAGATATGCTGTGGCACAATTTCAGCCATGAAAAATTGCTATTAAATTGAGGAGATTATCATTTCCACTGTCACTTGACCAATTTCTGATGAAATATGCAAAATAATCACATGTCACATGTTAAATTTAGCACTCCGCAGCAGTTTTATTAGCTCATTGCGTTCCGAAATGTCCGGTAAAACAACGGCGAAAGAGGTAACTTCAAGCAGTCAGCAGATTTCTATATATTTAAGATACATTTCATGAACATGGGGTTTGGATAATATGGGCACTAAAACCCGCGGAGCAAATTGAATTATTGACACTTGGAACAGGGGTATCGCCCACTTAGAACAAGTACCGTCATTAGTCCAAAATCCAACCTGAAACGTTACACGAGGACACACCAAGTAGACCATCAGGGTACCTGCAGCAGACGACCATGTATTACCCTCACCCACCCCACAATACTGCATGGACGAGCATTACGTATTACCTATATCAGACATATTTATTTATTTATTTATTGGTGCTTAACGCCACATCAGCAGCTAAGGCTATATCAGACATAGAATCGTATTAAGTAAAAGGTGGATTAATAGTACCAATTGCTAACAGGGGACCTGCAGGTATATATGACGCCCATACTATACTACGAGATCACTCCCGTACGAGAAGACCTACACACCCGTACCCGAATAACGTTATATCAGATTGTACAGTGGTCAACGTTTCTATGACGTCATGCGCGCATAATGACGTGGCGGCCTCAATAGCAAGGTCAACTGTTTGAAGAAAACCCACAACTGCCCCATCAATATTCCATCACATACCCATACTATATACCCACAGCCCCGTGTGTACAAATATCACTATACATGCAATACCATACTATATATGCAGCACGTATACCACTTGGTGCTAATTATACATATCTGTTACTAATGTTTTTGATGGAAAAATGTTTTCTCGACAAGTATGGTGCTGGAAGGGTCCATGATTTAAAAATTCAGGTAATTACTGACAAAAAAATGTAACTTGTGATCTCCTGAACGCAATGGCAGTGTCTGGCGTCAGTAGCGAGTATATCCTCCGCGCGCCCGGATGACAGCCTGAACTCTCCTCATAATGCTACCAGTAAGCCTTCTTATACGACCCAGAGGTAACTGCTGCCACTCCTCATGGAATGCAGCTTCCAAATCGGCCATATTCTTTACAGGCGTATCCCTTGTTTGCACACGACGTCCTAGAAAGTCCCAGATGTGTTCTAAGGGTTTCAAATCGGGGCTCATTGCAGGCCAAGGTAGTGTTGTAATCAGTGGCGTGGCCACGGGGTGGGGGGATTGGGGGACGCGTCCCCTCCTCCCCCCCACTTTCCCTGAAAGTTGGTACTCGAAATTTGTCCAAAAATGGCATAAAATCGTAGGGGCGTTAAGTCCATGGGGGTTAGGTTCTAGATTTGTAGATTGCTTGTCCTAATATCTGCGTCGGTGAAAAGGTAGACAGTCATCAGTACATGAAAAACCTCAAAATATGCGCGCAGATGCAAGGAGATGGGTTTTCCTTACCCATGGAATTCAAAATTTTTCTACCACGGGCCAATGATGGTTCGACGACCCTTGGCCGCCCCATATCGGACACATTTATTTCCCTCTCGCGGAAACCCTGATTATTGTTACCTTGGTTACCTAGCTCAAACTTTAGGGACGCAAAATTCTGAAAAGTGAAGGCTTGAAAAGCTTTTCCCGCACACACCCCCCCTCACCCCCCCCCCCCCCCCCTATTAAAACGGATCTAATCCAGGTTCTGCGAGTTTATTCCCACACACACTTGCTTTGGGCTGGCTACGCCACTGGTTGTAATAGCGTTGTTCTGAGGGAATGCCCTCACAGCATGGGAACGATGTGGCCTGGCATTGTCGTCCATGAATACAGGGCGAGTAGCCAACGGGTGTTTTCAAAATGAGGCACGACAACCGGATTGAGAATGTCCCGGATGTACTGATGACCATTGACATTCCCTCGTACAGTCAACATACCAAGTTTACAATCATGAGAGAGGCATCCCCAGATCATTACTGACCCTCCACCATAAGGAACAGTAGGTCTGACGTTCCTGTGCACGTAAGCAGTATTTCTATGCCTCCATACTCTCATGCGACCATCTTTGACGTGAAGCAGGATCCGACTCTCGTCTGACCACTGGACTCTCCTCCACGTCCTGAGATTCCAATGCTGTCGTGCCATACACCATTCCAAACGTCGTTTTTGATGCAGACCGGACAGATCTGGACGCTTGATGACACTTCTGGACCTCATACCAAGTGTTTAAGAAGGGTTCGGACAAGGCTGTTGCACAAACGCCTGTTGGGGAGCCAAAGGCGTTTCAAAACCCCACTTGAAGCAAAGGGTTCACGCCTAGCGAGGCGTGGCAGACTCCGATCTTCCCGAGGAGAGGTCTTTTGGGGTTGTCCAGGCCTTGGTCGGTCCTTAAGATCGTTGGTTTGTTGATGTTTTCGGACAAGTCTGCTGATGAAAGAATGACTATAGCCAAGTTGCCTTCAAATAGCTTTGAATGACATGCTTGCTGTATGCATGCCAACGATTTACCATCTTAGTGCCTCTGACAGTCTCCTCCTTGACATGTCAACATTTATTGATAAAAGAAGTGACAAATTTTCTTGTTTTATACCCAGATATTGCATGTGGATGATAGTGTTTCTTGTGACATTCGTGGGAAGCATGCTCAACGTGGACGAGGGGGTGTGTTTGGGGTACGCTATCAACCAGAAACATCCTGTTTCACTAGATGAAATGTACTGCAAGACATAGCAATCATTAAAACATAATAATCAGTAACATCAACTTCATGAGGTCATGAAATATTTCAGGGGGTGCTTAATTAAGTTCCAGATGTATATATGTGTTCGAGTAATTTTCACAAAAAGCAAGTGCTTCTGGCAACGTAAATTTCAATGTTAAAAGTTGTATCGAGTGGCAATATCAAAAATGTCTGTTCGATTTTCGAATCTTGAGGGCAACGCAGACCTTCAGAGTTCGAAATTGAACGATTTCGGAAAATTCTGAGAGATGTCACTAATTACGATCAAGGAAGTATTTTGCATTTATTACTGGATAGATAATATCCGACTCAGATCTTGTGAAGGGAAAAAAAGGAAATGAAAATAATTATTAAATGGGGAAAAAAGAAATCAAATTATACTATAATATTAATTTTCAAAAAAATGGATAGATTCATAGATGAAATGAAAAAAATCGAAAAGGAGACGAGAGCCACGAATTTCTCCAAGCTGTGTTTTACGAAACATTTGCCCATCTCGTGAGAGAAAACATTCCCAGAGCATTGACGGAGAGATGCTCCGGTTGTGATTTTGGATGGGACTACGGTCACGACTGTCAAGACATGGAATACGAAGACGCGATCGTCACGTCTTTCGTGCCGGCATTAAATACGGTCGGCGAATGCGACGTGATCAGAATTTGGACGGAGACGAGTCCCACAGAATTAGAATGTCAGACTTTTCGATTGCGAGCGAGTCGTCTCAGGATTGAATGTCAAGGGTGTATTTTGGAATTATTGTTGTGAATTCAAGGATGACATCCACATTCATTGAACAAAATTCTTCCTGGCAGTTAGTGAGTGTTCTAAGAAGACAGAGAGAAAAGTTGTTTTTTTTTTAAATAAAGAATATTGATATATTATAAACATCTATTTAAGAAATAAAAAAGAAGAAATTGAACATATTTGTTTTTTGTCTTTTACAATTTATTTATTTATTTTTTTTTTTTTTTTTTGTATTTCACATTTTTTTTACAAAGTTATATTTTTACTAGCATGCAAGCTGTCCCTCTCCCCTCTTTATTTTTATGTAACTGTTCGATGACCATGTCTGTTTTCGTTAGGTTTTTCACATTTCTAGAGCTTCTTTTCCAAGTCGATCTACGACACTTTTATCTATTTTCGGAAATATCTTGTCTTCGCCACAGATCAGAATAAAGTCTGCATACTCGAAATCTTTATCTTTTTCTTTCAGGATTTTCAGACCCGAACTCTAAAAACGACTTTATCTTCAGTCAGTTTTAATCCCATGTTATAATTTTCGTATTTATACTCAAGCTTTATCACCTCGACGTCTTCCAATTCGATTGGAGGAGGTTTCAAAAGAAAAGATATACTTTCAAGTTTATTGTAAGGAATGATTCTTTTCAATTCGATTTTTTATAGCCATTTTTTAATTTTTATTATTTTTTTTTTTTTTTGGTTTCCTATTATGTATATGAACAATTGTTTTTAGAAAAATGCTCAGTTCTTCTTAAATGTTATTAAATTAAATTATTTTTTTCTTGGAAACTTTCATTTGTTTTAGGATTAATCAGTTTTTTATTTGTTATGATATGAAGTTTAATATTTTTATTTCTTATAATATGAGGTTCAATTTTGTTTTCTTATATATAAGAAATGAAAGAAAAAAAGGAAAGTTTGCAAATCATTTTTGAAAGTTTGTAAATCATTTTTGAGAGTTTGAAAAAAAATTGAAAATTCTTAATGTTGAAAGTTTTGTAAAAAATATTTGAAAGGTTATAGAAAAATTTGAAAGTTATATATAACAGGAAATAAAAAATAAAATTTTTGAAAGTTTGTAAAATATATTTTGAAGTTTATAAACAAAATGTCATTTTCATTAGAAGCATGCAATCAAGCTCGATAGAAAAGTTATGTTAAGAATATCGGCATCGGGAAACCATCCAGTTATCAAACCAAACCGCTAATGAGCGCAGTCATAAATGCAAAGACCAGTGAGGAGGAAACGCTGCCTGAATTGAGAACTAAAGTGCGTCGGTTGGGTTTGAAACGTGTATAGTCGCAAAATAAAAATGAGTTGATGGAATCGATACTTCGAGGAGGAGGACGAGATGAGAAAAAACAACAATTCAAAAACGGGTGGGAAGAGGAAATGGAAACAAAACATTCCGATCGACGTCAGCGGAAATAAAAGAGAGAAAAACGGATCAAATAGCGAACACGGTAGGAGCAGCGATGTTCAAACTCGAAAAAAATGGTGACATCGAAGAACTCCTGGCTAAAGTCATACACAAACAATTGTTTCCTACTCCTGTATAACGAGAGGAAGCCCTCAAGGGATTTTTTGAAACATTTGACGTCCACGGTATGAAAAAGTTTCATCCCAAAAATTTATTGAACCGGATAAAACCTAGTGTGTTGGATTATTTCGTCAGATTCTAGGCGTGGGTATCAACACGAAAATGGTACTGAAGTGTAGGATGGAGAAGATCGATCTGAACATAGGTAAAGGCAAGGAAAAAAACAGCTTATTTTCAATCTTGTACGAAAACCGTGACCAAAAGTTCTTTGATGTCCATCTTCTATATGAAAGAAAAAATAATACAATCTTTGTTGCAGTATTAAACGAAGATAGCAATTGGAGATTCAGATAAGTATTGAATTTAGGGATTCACACTGACTAGTATGATCCGTTGCGAACATCTTCGTATATAAATTGCCTTATTTCATAGAAAATAAAAAATGCTGTGATCCACGTGGAAAATGAAGAAGACAGCTTCAAATGGGCCGTCACGTCTGCCTTATATCCCGTATAAACGAATCCTCAAAGAGTATTGAAGTATGCGGAGACTTCTAAGAATTTAGATTGGTCGGGAATGAATTTTCCGAATTGCCTACGCGACATCGATCATTTCGACAATCGAAATCCTACGATCACCGTCAATGTTTTGAGACACAATAATTAAAAAATAACATTTTCTCAGAGGATAAGTTCTAAAATAAATCGGGAGAAAAACTTCAATTTATTATCAATTTTGGAAGCGACAATCAACATTACTGTTGGATCAAGAACATGAGTCGATTACTGTCAGCACAGACTACAAGTCTGTTTCAACTGTCTGAATTCCTTCAAACGCAAACAATCACTGGAACGTCACGAGGAGTATTGCAACTCAAATCACTGTGCTGCCATCGACACCCCAAACATCACTCTCACATTAAATGCATACATCACAACAGAAGACTGAGAATGCCTTTTGTGGTGTATGACGATTTCGAATGTTTCACGGTGAAAAAGAGTCCGTGTCAGCCCGACGGTCGTCAGAGTTAAACCGAAAAATGTCCGAAAAACATACCCTCTGGATATTGTTTCTACATAAAATGTTCTTTCGATGATCGACATTCTTCGGGTCCATACAAATACGCGAAATGGTCGAACGATGACGACCTGGCTCAAACATTTCTGGAAGATTTGGAATCTCAAATCAAAAAGTTATACGAGCAATTCAAAATTCATGTGAAGATGATTATTATAGACGAGCAAGCTAAAGACTATAAGAGAGTCACTTGAAGAGAATTTCACATCTGTAGACTATCGTTCATCGAAAATTCGGCACCAAACACAAGAAGGTGAGAGATCACAATCACTACACAGGTAAATTTCGAGGAGCCGCGCACAGCAATTGCAATCTAAAATATCGAGATGCTGAGTTCTCTCCAGTGATATTTCACAATCTGTCGGGTTATGACAGGCATCTGTTCAAAAGAATCTCAATAGTGTCAGCAAAGGAAATATAAACTGCATCTCGAAGAGTGAAGAACAAAACATTTCTTTCACGAAATGGATAGTCGTAGACAATAAGAAGAAAATAATAGATGTCAGCAGTCGATATCAAGAGAGAAACACGTTTTATAGATAGTTTTAAATTCATGTCGACCAGTCTCGAGAAACTAGTCGGCAATTTAGCGAAGGAAAAATTCGAGATCACGACCGAACACTTTCGAGATAACCGCCAATTGGAAAGCGTGTTGAGGAAGGAGTCTATCTCTGTGATTACACGGACGGTTTGCATAGATTCGACGAGACAAAAGCTACCTTCCAAAGATCACGTATTCGAAATTATACGTCGCTGACATTTCCAACGTCCAGTAAGAGCACGGTCAAAAAGTATGGAAAATATTCGACATAAAATCCATGAGAGATTATCATGATCTGTATCTGAAATCCGACGTCCTTCTTTGGGCAGAGGTGTTCAAAAATTTTCGAGACGTCTGTTGGAGACATTATGATCTAGATCCGGCTTGGTATTTCACGGCCCCCAGTCTGGCTTGGGATGCTCTGCTGGAGACGATCGAAGTTCACTTGGAACTATTATCAGACGTGGACATGTTGCTCATGTTCGAAAAGGGTTTGAGATGCGGAGTGTCGAAGATATCTCACATATAGGCGAAAGTGACATTTGCTACATGAAAGAAGGATTCGACGCGTGAGAACTGAGTAAATACATAACATATCTGGATGCTAATGAGTTCTGCATTCCGGAAGGGAGCAGCAAACTTCTCAGTGTAGGAGAGACAGGTGATTACGAGTATTTGGGGGTAAATATAAACATTACCGGAAGAGGCATCTACCGAAACCACACAAATAAATTGATTCTGAAGGGGAAGCGAATCCTTAACCAAATGAAACTTATAGGGAGAAACAGTTTCAATAAGATTTTCGTGGGGAAAACCATTTGGGAAATGGTGGGGCTGCCAAGTATAACATACGGTACGGAAGTGGTACCTCTAAACTAGACGGCCGTAAAGAGCTTGGAAATCTTACAGAACGATGCAGGCCGATGGATAACGGAGTCGAGTAATGCCGCAGCGCTAGAAGCGATCAGGGGTGAGCTTGGGTGGATGAGGATCAAGGACAAGATAGACCTGTTGAAACTCGGTTATCTTAATTATTTGGTGAATCTCCCCGACAGCCGATGGTGTAAAGTAATGTTCCTGCGAATTTTCAACTCAAATATCAAAACGGGGTGGATGGTCAAAGTGAGGGAGCTAGTAGAGAACTAATTGGAGATCTCGGACCTGGACGTTGGGGCAAGCGAGGGTAAAACAATCGTCAGAGAAAGGGTCATGGAGGATTGTAACCGTAATTGGCGAGAGGGGGTCAAATCAAAGAGGTATTTGGGTGGCCTGCGTGATAAAGAGAGGCCAGGTTTTGAAGAGTACCTTGATGGCACCTTTGGGGGGTCACTGCTGTTCAAGCTGAGGTCTCGATCCCTGGAGCTGAGGGGAAAAATTGGGAAAGACGGTGAAAGGGAGTGCCAGATGTGTAACTTGGGCATGGTGGAGACCCTGGAACACTTCCTTCTAGAATGCCCAAAGTATCAGTCAAAAAGAATGAGATTCACTGGGAGTATAATGGGGAAGTGGGATGAGAGAATGAAGGACATGTGGTTAGGAGGAGACTCAAAGGAGAGGGTTAATGTGCTAATCGGAGAGATTGGGAAGAATGGGGCAAGGGATGTCATCAAGCAGTTCGTCTCCGAATGTTGGGAGGAGAGGAGAAGCGTGGGAACAGGGAGGCAGTTGGGAGTTCAGTGGAAACCAAGGCCTTCTCGTCCGAGAACCGCGACAAATCAGCGGCTGGCCAAAGTGTTATTATTATAATTTGTACGGCTGGGCTTTGAGTATACGATGGGAAATTTCAAATGGATCGAGAAAGATGGAGAAATGGAGAGAGTATCCCTGCCTTTTTGGAGGTGAATCTAGAATATTCTGAAATGTTACTCGATCGACACAATAATTATACATTGGCACGCGAACAGTTGGACGTGAACAAAGTCGACAAACTCGTTCCAAATTTAAACGACAAACGAAAATGCGTAGTCTACTGTAAAAATCTGAAACTCTACATAGATTATCACATGAAATTGGTTGACATACATTGCATCATCCGATTCGATGAGGCGCCTTCGATGAAGAAGTACATAGATCTCAACACGAATTTGAGAATGCAGTCCATGACCGAATTCGAAAAGAATTTTTTCAAATTCATGAACAATTCCGTGTACGGAAAGTCGTCGGAAAACATCAGGAAGAGAACCGACATTCGTCTTGTCATGTTAAAGAATCAGGCTAGAAAATACGCTTCGAAACTGATCTACAAACATCGAACAATCTTTGGTGAAAATCTAGTGGCTATGCACATGAGAAAAGATATGTCTGACATTCGACAAACCATTTTATTTGTGAACATACATCTTGGACATCAGCAAGCAGCCGATGTATTGATTTCATTACAAATACATCAAGAGAAAAAAAAAACGATTCGAAAGCGAAACTGCTGTTCGACGACATGGATGGTCTAGCTTATGAGATAGAGACAAAAGATTTTTACCGGGACATATCTTTGGACGTCGACGCGTGGTTCAACACAAGCAACTGTCCCAGCGATCACAAATCTAACATTCCATCGCGTGTGAATAAGAAGGTGGTTGGGACATTCAAAGACGGGACGGGAGGAAGACAGGTCATTAATTCGTGGGTTTGAAGTCGAAACTGTACACTTATCACTTGGATGGGAAGGCGATCAAAAAATGTAAAGGTGCCAAAAGAAACTCCGCGAATAACGGCATCACTCTCGAAGAGTATAAAGAATGTCTGTTCGAAAATCGAAGAGTGTACAAATCACTGAACACGATTCAAAGTGACAAGCACAATTTCTACAGGATATAATTAATACAATTGCACTATCAACCACCGATGATAAGAGAATCGTGCACTTGGATGGAATAAACATGTTAGCTCTTGGTCATTTTTCCACAAAGTCGACCATTCCTCAAAATCAGGAAAGATTAGTTGAGTACACGATATTGCAATTTGATAAGGACATAGAAAACCTAGCTGATAAATAACAGCAAAAAAGTGCAAGAATTTTTTTTTTAAAATTACAAAATCACAAAAATGAAACAAAAAGTAAAATGTACATCAGGTTTTGACGAAACGAAAAATAAAATATTTCTAATGGTGAAACAAATTTCTTTTTTCTTGAGAAATAAAACTCACACGACATATAAAAAATAAATAAGATAAAAAAGAAATGTTTAAAAAAATTAAAATGGAAAATACGAATATATCGGTAGAATGTGTCATCTTCCCTAACGAACCTAACATCGATCTGTTGGATGCGGTCAAAGCGTTGTAGATAAAACATTTTCATGGTGTCTTTTCAAGAGATGCATTGTCTAGAAAACTGCAAGATTGTCACGAATGTGGAATCATGAATTTAGAAGATTTCTCAGTCAAAGTCACTCATTGGGTGTCATGGTTCAAGAACTCGAGAAGAATTTTTATTTTGACAGTTACCGTATCTCACCACCCAAAGAATTGATAGATTATTTAAAATTGTCGATTTTACAATACGGAACGTGTACAGCTTCGCGATCGAGTATTTTGTGGACACTTGTGTCTCCACATTCTTGAGAGAAGGTCTTCGCAACATCATTTTCAAGACATCTTCAACAATTTACATTGTTAGAAAACATTTTTCTTTTGTCACATATATATAAGAAAATAAAAAAAATAACAAGAAAAATTAAGTAGATAGAAAATAGACAAAAAATGACCGTCGATAAATTTGGAAGAACTGAAGAGATTGCGAAAAGAAGAAAGATCGCTGTCGAAGGTGATAGCGGAAAGTCTGTCACACACTTGAACTATCATTTCATCAGGAGATATGAACCTGAAAAGGAACCGCTGAACATGAATAATCACAAGCTTTATAAAGTCCTGAACGAGTAGATCTCAGCGACGCCACAACTAAAACCTAACATTTTCGAGTGGTGTTGTGCAAACTGCCAGTAGTGTGTATGCGAGAATCAACCCCTATCGCCCGGACTCCCACTGACCCAGACCCCAGTGTCAGGACACCTGACCCCGGCGCCCAAAGCCATTAGGCCTCCCCTCTCCCCTTTCCCTCCAAGGCCTAGGCTATTTTTAGGCGCCCCCATTCCACGTCCCGCCATGTATGTACCTATTTTTTAGGCTATCCCTCCCCAAAGTCCATTTTAGGACCCTCTAAAGGGACCCAGGCTATGTATAGCCCATTTAGGCTTTCCACACATTGTTTTGGCTTTTCCTGTGTGTAGGCCTCCCCTTCCAAAAGCACAGTCCCTCCCCACCAAAGTTCTGACCTGTTTATTCAAAGCCATTGTATGGTTAACCTGAAGCTGGGGGACATCCACACTGAGGTGTCCTTATCAGTACTAACAAAGAGACCCCCCCCCCCCCCCCCCACCCTTCCCCCACGTAAATTTCGAGCTATGTTGGTGTATCTAAGGTAAATGTTGTCAAGGACATGTACATGTATCTACAAACTAAAAGATTAATTTGAAGACTACCTGGTTTGTTTAGACATATCATAAAGAAATTAAGATAGAGAACACCTGGTCTTTGTCTATGTATTGCATGGATAACGGTGATTAAGATAGAGGTAATCTTTGCTTATAAGAAGATATTCATTTCATTTCATTTATTTCTACTTTATCACCTCAGCTCAGGTATACAAAGCGCCATATAATTATAATAATAATAATCATGTCTGTGGTAGTTATAAAATAATGTTTGTCAGAATATTACGGTCTCTCTCTCTCTCTCTCTCTCTCTCTCTCCTTCTCTCTCTCTCTCGTAGGTGCATGTTAACAGAGTTATAACCGATTCGGGTCACACGGTTGGTAGTGTGGGGGGGGGGGGGGTGGTACAGATGGACAATTAACTAAAGCCAGAGGATAAAAGCGAATTCCACCCCACAATATATTGGGTCTAAACTATCTACAGATTTACATTATCACCGTGGGGCAATATTAGGCTTGGGTGGCTAGACTTTAATACATGGTAAGATCACAGGCACACAAAGGGAACCGATCTCAAAGTGGATGATCTGGGGTAATTTTATTGTAGAGATCTTGACACAACAATACTGGTTACAGTGTGTATTCCTTTCTTCCAACCGCATGTAGTATTTACCCGAGAGACTATCCCCTCCTTGCATCAACGTCTGCACGAGCGAAATTTCGGTAGGCTGTTTTAGGCCCCTTGTCCTACAGCTAGCAAGAGATTGGTTGGAAGAGAACACTACACCGTCGAGACCTTGGTGGGATGAACTAGGGCACGAGACCTACCGACGAAAAGGGGGCGTTTTGGAAAAGGGTGAATGTGCACACTGTGATACAAGGAAGGCACTCAGGAATACTAGATGTCACAGTATGACGTATTCGCTAGGGTTTCATAAACTATTTTGAGAAGATCCATTGCCCCCAAACCAAATATTGTATTTTTCGCTTCATGAATTTCTATTGACATTCCCCCGCCTCCTTCTTTCTCCAATCCTGTATCTGGTACAACAAACTTTTAACACTTGGTATACGTGGCTGCTAAAGTATATTTCCTGGACATAACACGGGTCTGTAAATTCAATATGCATTGAACATATATAGTCGCATACAAGCCCATAAATGCACGCGCATATATATACACATACATACATACACCCATATATGCATATATATCCATATACCCGCATATACCCATCTGCATACATGATGTATACATAAGATGTGCACCCACATATATAATGCACATAAACACATACACATACACACGTACATATATGGAGAGAGGAGAGATCTCTCGTTCTCTGGGGATACCCGCATTTGATTTCCGTGGCTGTGGCCTGGCAGGTACGAAGGAGAGAAAAAAAAAGAAAGAAAATATTTTAGTTGGAGAGGGGAGTGAACTGTGATTATGTAATTTGAGAAGATCGTGGGGGTACTCTGTGATGAGAGCCTGAGGTCAGCCTCGAGAAGTTCCGCTGGAGATAGACAGACATTTTTCAAAACTAATTAAATTCCTCATTCAAGAATTTTCACTCCTTGTCCCCAAGACACCGCCTATGACCCCTCATGGAAGCGAGCTCGGCGAGCTCCCTCCAATGAAGGGCCACAAGCGCTGTTTTAGAGACCAAAAATTGTGAGCGTAATGCAGTTGTTTAACATGGGGCTAGTCAGTTTTAGCCGTTGTATTAGGTAAGTGGTTGCCAAAGTGGTATATGGGTATCGGCGGACTGGGTACCAAAATGTTTCAGAATTGTCTAGAATTCTTTGATAAACTTGGATAGATTGTTAATTACTTTACTGGTTATGTTGATAAAACTTACAGGAGCTCAAGCATATTTGGGTTTCGTGAATAATAGGAATGACAATTTTCTACTATCACAGTTAACAGGAGTAACTTATCGGTCCAGGTTATTTAGGAGCTTTTAGAGAGTGCCCTTTGATGGGGGCCTAAAGTCAGCCTAGAGAAGTTCTGTTGAGAATAAAATACTAAATACTATGATAGTGTCATGTTGTCTAGTTATGCAAATAGATAAGGGACAACTGGCATGTTTGATTATGTCATAGATAACATTGTGTCACGTCGCAGGTGTTTTGATTACGTAATAGATAAAGGTATGATGATAAAGGTCTCCTTTGTTTATAATAAGCTTAATATGATAACGCGCATCTGGCATGTTTTGATTATGTCATAGATAAGATGGTGTCACGTCGCAGGTGTTTGATAACCCAGTAAGATCGCGGCGGTGTCTGATTGATCAAACAGTTGTCCAATCAGATCGTAGCACACGGCGGTATGTTCCACAGGACCAATAGATAAGCGTGTTGTAAAATAATCCCACAAAGGCGTTCCCTGATTGGTCAAACAACTGTCCAATCAGATCATGCCATGCAGTATTTTTTCTTTGTGACGAATAGATGAGTGCTCCGGAGTGTGACAATAAAAGGCAAGCAAGACTGGAAGTTTTTAGCATTCTTTTAAAATCATCTGATCGAGAATAGTTTGAACACCTTTATTTCGAGCGAAACTCCGAGAAGCTATGGAAAAACTTCAGCTTGGTTCGAGAAATACTTACGTCAGCGTAACTCTATTTAAAGACCAGTAATATCGCGGCGGTGTCTTATTGGTAAAGCAGTTGTCCAATCAGATCGTAGCACACGGCGGTATGTTCCACAGGACCAATAGATAAGCGTGTTGTAAAATAATCCCACGAGGATTGGAGAGAAACACCGAGAAGCTATGGAAAAACTTCAGCTTGGTTTGAGAAATACTTACGTCAGCGTAACTCCATTTCAAGACCAGCTAAAAGTCCACATCAGACGATACACCCAGGATTCAATGACACCTACGAAGACCGGTATTGCCTTAGATGTGTTAGAATGGAAGGAGCTGAAAAACGTTTTTTGATAAGATCGACAGGAGAGTCACCGACCAAGAGATAAAGATGACAGAATCAAGAAAAAGAAAATCAGGCACACCCATACCACATGGACAGAAGAACCCAACGATTGAACTACGAAAGAGGCGCTTGGTTCACGAATTGAACAGAACATGAGCGCATCTGATAGAAAGAGAAATACCTGGGGTGGCCAACGAACTTTGCTACGGGTGTTATGTATCTCATGGCAGCCAGAAACATCACGATGGCTGCACAATGATGGACATGGACGAAAGACTTGACAAATGTTTCGACATGGCGCTGGATAGAGTCGACATGGAGCAACTCAAAACATTATGGCTACAGGATATGAAGAACATAATACCGGAACCACAGATTTGGGAGTATGCACCCATGATTGCCAGTGAACCGGAAAAGGACACCATTTGCAATATGATAGTAGAGAACACTGCCACAAAATTGTGAAGATAAACAAGACGACAACGGAACAACAATAAAGACGGCAAAACGGCCGTTTGAAAGAATGATAATAACTTCCAGTCTTGCTTGCCTTTTATTGTCACACACCGGATCACTCATCTATTCGCCACACGAAAAATACTGCGTGGCATGATCTGATTGGACAGTTGTTTGACCAATCAGGGAACGCCTTCGTGGGATTATTTTATAACACGCTTATCTATTGGTCCTGTGGAACATACCGCCGTGTTCTACGATCTGATTGGACAACTGTTTGACCAATCACACACCGCCGCGATCTTACTGGGTTATCAAACACCTGCGACGTGACACCATCTTATTTATGACATAATCAAACATGCCAGATGCGCATTATCATATTAAGCTTCTTATTAACAAAGGAGACCTTTATCATAATACCTTTATCTATTACGTAATCAAACACCTGCGACGTGACATGATGATATCTATGACATAATCGAACATACCAGTTGTCCCTTATCTATTTGCATAACTAGACAACGTGATACTATCATATCTTCTTATAAACAAAGATTCCCTCCATCTTCATCAATTAATCTATGCAATACATAGACAAAGACCAGGTGTTCTCTATCTTAATTCCTTTATGACATGTCTAAACATACCAGGTAGTCTTGAAATTAATCTTTTAGTTTGTAGGTACATGTACATGACCTTGACAACATTTACCTTAGATACACCAACATAGCTCGAAATGTACTTGGGGGAAGGGGATGGGGTGGGGCTACTCTTTGTTAGTACTCATAAGGACAACTCGGTGTGGAAGTCCCCCAGCTTCAGGTTAGCCATACAATGGCTTTGAATGAACAGGTCAGGACTTTGGTGGGGAGGGACTGGGTTTTGGAAGGGGATCCCACATACAGGGAAAGCCTAAACAATGTGGGGAAAGACTAAATGGGCTATTCGTAGCTTGGGTCCCTTTAGAGGGTCCTAAAATGGGCTTTGGGGAGGGATAAAAATAGGGTATATACAGGGCGGGATGGGGATGGGGCGCCTAAAAATAGCCTAGGGGGAGAGGAGGAGGCCTAATGTCTTTGGGCGCCGGGGTCAGGGGTCCAGGGTCCTGACCCCGGAGTCGGTCTCAGGGTGGGTGGGGGTCCGTGCAATGGGGGTTGATTCTCGCATACATACTACTACTGCCTGGTAATAAATGCGAATAAAACCAAGTACACATTATTTAGAATTTTCGAGTGGTGTTGTGCAAACTGCCTGGTAATAAATGCGAATAAAACCAAGTACATAGTTATTAACCCAATAAAGGGACGCATCAACAAATAAGTATTAACAATGAAACAGTGAAAAAAGTTGGTCATGGTAAAGAAGAACAAACCTTAAAATATCTTGGTTTATACATAGATTACAATCTGTCATATAAACCCACGTATCTAAAATATGTTGTAAAATATCACACGCGAATAATATTCTCAACACAGTAAAAAGAATACTTCCCCATCAAGTCTTAAGAACGCACTATTACACCCTAACCCAAAGCCATTTGTTGTATGGAATACTTTTCTGTGGTAACTAAAGAGCCGCCGCCAGAGTCCTTACTCTACAAAAACGCTCATTGCGAATTATAAACAATAGAAAATATAACGCGCATATCGACCCACTCTTTAAAAGAGATAGAATATTCAAGGTCAACGATCTGTTCAAGCTGCATACCTCCCTGTTCATATTCGATTTGTGTAATAGTCAACTACCATCATCATTTGAATATATGCTCTCCACAAGCACTACGAGTGTAAGGACCAGACAACCTCACCTTCTGTATATACCCCGTACACGAAGCAAATCCCTCGATAACCTACCCATCTTCCATTTTCCAAAATATGGAACGAATTAGGACAGGAACTGCGAAGTATAAGAAACAGAAATATATTTTATATTTATCAAGACAAGAACTCTGGATTCTTACTCCTCCCAGGTTAGTTGTAATAAACCTTATTGTCCCGATTGTATTTATAGACAATAGAACAAACACAGCCCTCCCACTAGAGTGATCAAATATATTGGCCTTAATGTACAATACAACAGAAGGCAAACGTGGGCTGATTAGAGTCTGGAAACCTCGTCCTTCGCTTTCTCTCCAGGGCACAGGTTGTCGGTTTTCATCACTAAATATTCCGTCATCTTGATATTTCGCTTGTAAAATTAGAATAGGTAGCTCTGGAGAGATAGGGGTGTTGCTAGCCATGGTTCTTTTCTGATCACCAGTTATTAGTTACCAGTTATTAGTTAATAGACCCTTTGCTATTCTAAAGTTTAAAGTTATCTCTACTCAGTGCACTCTGGAACGGCATCGAAAGACTTTCTCCAACAATTTTCCGTCCAACGGGGGATGACAGGTAGACAGCCAATTTGGCTATGTCATCTCCCAACAGTATACATTCTATATTAAAAAAAAAACAAATAAACGGTCATTCATTACTGATTGTGTTGAAATTGTGTATATTGAGGGGTATTTTTGAATGTAATTGAATGATTTATATATGTATATTCCTTTTGAATGTCTACTGTTGAATAAAGAATCCAAACTAATATAATCTACAAAGTATGCAGATGAGAGAGTTGCAAATTTCGAGAAGCGCGTGAGAGATAATTATGTGGTTAAAAACATGACAGACGATCTAGACTTAAAATCTAAAGGATTGGTGAATGTGGCGGATCCTGTGGATTCAAGCGACGCATGAAAAATTATGCTGTTGAATCGCACAGATGTTTCACTCAATATCTGACAGCACGCTACATTCCAAAAATCATGAATTCTGAAGTGGATGCGAATTCTCACAAGATATTGAATTTAGGAGAACCAGAGCATCCAGAGATTCCGCCCGGAAACAAAACGTGGATGTCACAGAACGAAAGATCGTCGATGCCATGAACGACAAGAAAACGAATGGAGAACGATCTGAACATCGGATTAAATCAGATCGTCAATCTGGCACAAACCAGCGACGACGATACCGAATCGCGTGTATTCAATAATAGCTACGTGTATTGTGTTCTCTCGAAAAACTCAGACCTATATTGAAGAGCATGTGGACAATCTGTATCTTAACAAACGCCCGGGAGGAACGATGACTTCTGGCATATCGACATGAATGTTATCAAACTACTGGTCTCTAAGCCGATCCAGAATACAATTCGAGTGCAGTGAGCAGAAAATACGTGGACGACACTAAAGTCGAGAAAACTGGCGACGTGATGGAAAGCGATCTGGACGTGGGAGGTAATCGAATCATGAATCTATCCGATCCCGAATTGATGACGGATGTCTGCACTATAATTTTGGTCACGGAAAAAATAAAATATTAGAGACAGTTGATAACCGTGTGGGCTGAGGAAAGTGATGCATTAGATTTTGGCAAATCGGAATGGTCCTTCAAAAATGGAGGGAATGAACCGCTACAGGTAGGATATCCCATATCGATAGGAGGACACATCATTTGAATGAGTCTGTCTTCTAACGACTTGAAGAACAGAGCAGTCGTCAACGTGATGGTAAATGCACAGAAAATGAGAGATATAAAGTCCAGAAGATAGAGAATCAATATTGCAATACGAGCAAATTCGTAACACCTTTGAGGGTCGAAGAGGGAGATAGAATTAATTAAAGGTGAAGATGACTAATCTCGAAGTTACCTCTTTTATAGTGTCTGTGTTGATCGAATGTGACCCTTTGAATGTATAAAAAACAATGGCTAAACTTTTAATCGAATTGAACACATGGAGTACTTAAAGGGGAAAAAATAAGGATGTTTGAGAAACACTATTAATAAATAATTCAAATGTTTCTCAATCTTCCTTGTTTGTGTTTTTTATGTTTAAGTTTTTTAATGTTTTTTCATGTTTTTATTATGTTCTTTTAAGTTTTTTTTTAACGTTTTTTATGTTTTTTTAAAGGTTTTTTTCCAGTTATTGAATGACAGACATTTTACTTCCATCCAATTGAAACGTCAACACTGTCGGAAATTACAACTGCGAAAGCTTCGGTTTGCCTAGGTACGTTCCTGTCAAAGTGCATCGTGATCATAATGTCCAGAACGGTGTTCTTGAATTTCTCGCTCTGATTGCTGACATCGAACATGAACAGGGGAAAGAGAATCTTGTATTCGGTGGGCGTTATGTTTGGATTGCTTATCAATTCGTCCATATGATGCTATTTCGATCTGAGGTCTGCAGCATTGCCGTACATCCTAGAAAAGTCGTTTATCTCAAATGAGGCATCTATCACCCACAGCTGACTGAGTCCTAGAAGCGTAGTTGTCTGACCGGAATGAAACACGGTTTCTGTCTGTTGATCTGCGAGTTTATACGATATACTGTTGAAAAGATACATGATGCTTTTATGAGCCAAGTGACGATGTCATCGTCTGTGCAGTGGCTACCATCCTTTTTCATCAAACTACCTTCTATTTGGAGATAACTTTCACTCGGACAGAGAAAGAGATCTTATGTTTTGATATTGAGTTTTATTTCTCTCTAATGACTGAGACTAGTTCCCGCCACAGGTAAATATCCGTGCACTGCGTTCTCTTGAATACTTTCGTCTCTTATTATACTTAATTATTTGTGTGTTTTTATTTTTATTTTATTTTTTTCTCATTTATTATATATTTGTGAAAAAAAATGTCCTCTTTTTTTTTTAAAATGCAATCTTTTGCAATTGCTGGTCATAAAACTTTTCTGTGAATTCTTCACCATCTAAAGATTCTATCTCGTAAGTGATGGGATCGGTGTAGAACACTCTAATCACGACCAAGATTTCTTCCATCCATCAAGGCGTGCAACCTTTTCGAAATATTTTCCACTTCTCACTCAATCGCCATGGCAAATTTCGGTCGTTTTATCGACGCCCCCATCTTCAATGGATAGAAATTCGCGTCGAATTTATTTTCGTTTTGCGGATAGCTAGCTTCCACAGGTCTCATCTTGATGGAACTGTGATGCATGTTGTTATAGTCGTCGACCAAATCGTCTAAGACGTTTATGTATTTCTTAGTCGAGTTAGCTGTAAAATATCTGTGCCTTTTTCCTTCATGGTTCTACTCCATCGTTCAACCACGCCCACCTTCTCCTCGTTTTCTGTGGAAGTGGAATAAATGTCGTCGAGTCAACGGTCGTGAAAAATTCTCGATTTTTTTTTACTCACAATTTCTTAAGTTTTCGTGAAGAACAACTGCAGATATTTTCCAAAGCTTCGGGCACACTCATTCCCGATTTATTTTTTAACGCTCTTATCCATCCGTATTTCGAAAACGCGTCTATGACCAACAATAGATATTTCATGCCCCCGTTGTGTTTCGGCAACGATTGCATGTTCACCAGATCGGCTGCTCACGCCTGATCCAATCCTTTGACGAATGCTCTTTTCTTTCGTAAATCTGTGCACTATGGGCTTTTGCAGTTCATTCGCTAATGCATTAGTTAATTGTTTTTTTTTTTCACATTCCGAATCGAGGTTTCGTGCCGATGAGCTTACTGACAAGCGAACGTTCGAATTTCTTTCTCAACGTAGGAGTGACTATATGTTTTGGAATATGTCAACATGTTCTTGTTGCACACATCGTTTCGAGTCTTCACAATGGGATGCTTCGTGCAACAGAGATCGTGACTGTAGGTAGCTCGATCCGCTCTATACATGGGTTTGCTCCACGATTTTGGCGTCAGATCTTTATTCAGTCTCTTGTTCAATTTCGTGCCGGGTCCCGTGAATTGATGTTCTAGCAGATATATTTCGAAGGGAAGATTATTAATGAGTCTAGTGACCGTTACTCCGCCTCTTTTGACGAATTAAGGTTTGGACTTTACAAGTGCCGCGAAGCATCTGCTTATTATTTTTAGTTGCACTCTTCACAAGTTATCGGATTCCGTATATTTCTTGCATTTTGTGCAATATATTTTTTTTGTTAATTTTATTTATTTCTTTTTATTTCATTTTTTTAAAAAAATATTTTCTTATTTGTATTATATCATTATTGTCTTTCAAATCTGTCACTATTTCTGGATCTTTGTTTTTTCCCAAGAGTTTAAAATACGATTTCTTGACTTCTTCTCTACCTTTTTCTATCAGATTATGTTTCATCTCCTCTTTAAGAATCTGATGACACTTCATTCTCATACATTCTTTCACCACGTCGAATTTATCCTTTTCGTCGAGAATGTAGCGATACTCCAGATCGGAAATCCTTCCATCCTTCAGAAAAGTGCATATCATGTCGATTGTGAAATTGATTTTTGCGTCGGCCAGCACTTCGATTTTTTCTTGTATCTTAGCCTTCAATGATTTTTACTCGCGTATTTTCCGACCGTGCTCAAGATTCCGGTCGCGATAGCAACGCCCTCTATCGCCAGATCAGATGGAATGGTGGCCACGGTCGATAAGAGTCCCAGAGATCCAGTCCTTCAACCAATTAATTCATTCATGTACATCTTGTTGAATGAAAGACCGTCATCAAATAATGATCTCTTTCCGTCATCAAATAATGATGAATTTCATTGATATGATCGATGCCGAACGCGTTTCCTCTGTCTTCCAAAGGAGGTGCTGTCGGTAGTACAGTCGGTAATCTGGGATATACATTATCTCTCGCAGGCCTGGCATTTTTAGGAGAGCGATTTATTCGCTCGCCTACTGCTCGCCTTAACAAATTAAGGAGGACGAAAACTAACCACCGTGGCCTTAGAAAATAATGATTACCATAACAGCCAATGCCTAAAACCCACATCGTTTCAGATCTCTGCTATGTTAGTAGTCTCTGTAAGACGGCCACACTGCTAATCCCAGACCCCCGGGCCTTGTTGAGGCCCGGATATGTGGGAGAGGCCGTGAAAACGTCTCACAGAGACCCCACCTTGTTACCAGCACCAAATAAAATGAACAAAGCCCACTAGGAAAAATTCATTAACAGTAAAACTTCATTTCGCCACTTTTAGCTTTTCTAATCTTCAGGAGAGCTAATCGCTCCATAGGCCATGCGAGGGAAGCGCTGTTTAGCCATCCTGCATTTTCAGAATGCCAGGCCTGTTCTCGTTTCCATTTTGTTATTATTTATTATTTTTTCTTCTTCTTTGTTCTTATTTGATATTTAAAAACAATTGAATATTGTGCACGAGTTATTTCCCATCTTTTCCAAAAACCGAAGTCCCATAATAACAAACTGATAACGGGTACTTTTTTAAAAGGTACATTGGAACCTAATAACAGTCCTCGGCCGTCGCTCAAATTCTTTCCTCGCTTCAGATAGGGACCGTCTCCGTGAGCGTGGAATGCAACGCTACCTTCGCGGGTATCAGGTACGATCCTTTACCATCCAGTTTGATTCGACACACAACTCCTCCTCTCTTCGGAAACAATCCGTTTCCCCTTACTTTCTGCACAGCAGAACTGGCCAATCACGATAGAGCTCCTATACATAAAGCCGGCAACACAGGTTTGGTGAGAATGGGAAATGTCATTGTGGCCAATCCCGCCAACATTCCTTAGAAACCACCTTTCATTTTCAAATTATATCCCAATTGAGCGGAATTCAGACTCATAGTCAACCCTCTTTGATTACGATCCACTTTGGCTATTCTATTAATTTGTGTTTTGTTCCACGTGATTTTGTCTCGACCATTGCTCGATGACTTAATTTCAATCTCACAGCTTTGCCTCGATTTTCTAATGCTCTATGAAGTTTGTCTTTTTCACCTTCCGATATGTTTACATTTTGTATTATGTATCTCGTCATTATTATTTTATATTCAATTTTAAGTTTTATTTTTAATTTTTTTTTTTTTTATTTCATATTATATAGGTAAAAAATGATTTGAATTAAAAAAAAGAAATTTGTTATTTTTTTTAGATTTATTTAATTTCCTATTACACAAAAAATCCTTTGAATTTAAAAAAAAAGAAATTCAGAAAATAAAAATTTGTAAAACAAAAATTATTTTGTAAAACGCAAATTATTTTTCAGAGCAAAACTTATTAAAATTTTTGAAAAAATGACTTGTAAAAGAAAAATTAATTCACAGAAAAAAAAATTGGGAGGATTAATTGTTTACTAAGGAGATGTTTGTCAAGAAAGAAGAAAATTGGAAGAACGAGTTGTTTTACAAAAGAGGAAATGTTTCCCACATTAACAAGATATGAAGAGAGAATGCATAAATTTATAGGGGATAAAAACAAGCAAACAATTTATGTGAAAAAAAAATATGTTTTTTTTTATTTAATAAAATATATCTGTACGTAATAGATTTTGCTTTTGTTTTTTTTAAACCTCTCTTATGTGAAATCGCATCGTCGCATGTTTGCCGCGAAGATCTAACAACTCGCCATTTTCATCCGTTAATTCGGCGATGGGAAAGGGGGGGGGGGGGGGGGGGGGGCTCAGTAGGTAGAGGTGTATGCTGCAACCCGAGAGTCATCGGTTTGAACTCCACCTGCGGCAACCTAGTTGTGTCCTTGGGCAAGACACTTCACCCCCATTGCCCACGTGGGGGCACTGTGTACTAAGGCGTACTGCACGTCGGTGGTGCACCTGTCTTCAACTAATGCTAACCCTGCTTGTGTGGAATTAGTTTGTTGGGGAGCTGAGAGTTGCTCGCCGTTGCTCGGTGTTTCTCTCCGGGTACTCCGGCTTCCTCCACCCGTAAAACTGTCGTGGTCATGATTAGCCACTGTGCAGAAATAATTGACCTTAAACACCAATAAACAAATAAATAAATAAATTCGGTGATGATACTCTACAACTTTGCATTATCATAGGCAGATAGACTAGATGTCGTGGTGGCTCTATGATCTTGTAGCCTGCATAGACGTCCGGAAAGAAAGAGTAGATAGTCGGCTGTGCGCCCCCGTTTGCATAACTTCCAGTGATCACGTCCATGGTCACCAAAATGCTGTTAATAGAGATAATGTCTAACACCTTTTCTGATGATGCATGTCCTTCATACATGTTTCGATCGATTCCCAACATCTTTCAGAAAGTGCTGTCTCCTCTAAAATCCACTCGATAACCCTATCTCATGTCCAGTATCGTTTGCAGAGTGTTGACGTTGGCAGTATGTTGATGGCGGTTCCGTCGTGACCGTCGATCTTCATTCTAGTCTGGATGAATTCGTTCAGATCGACTCTGTCGTAACTGCCTTTGGGAACGCGAATTGTGAACCAATCAATTCCGTTGGAATACTTGAACGTGTTTATTTTTTCTGTGATGTTGGGAAACGAATAGTACGTCTCCAGATTCACCAGCGTAATCTCGTATCTGTTATCCCTCTTTAATTCGACTGGCGGATTGAATTTCGTCATGAATCGAGTCTTCTCATCGCTCACACGCTTTATTGGTGTTTAAGGTCACATTCTTATGCACAATGGTTAATCATGACCGTGACAGTTTTACGGATGGAGGAAGCCGGAGTACCCGGAGAGAACCACCGAGCAACGACGAACAGCTGCCAGCTCTCCAACATCGTAACTCCGCACTGCAGCACAGGCAGGGTTAGATTGGTTGAAGACATGTGCACCATCGACGTGCAGTACGCTTTAGTACACGTGTCATCGTGCCCCCGTGTGGACAATCGGGGTTAAGTGCTTTGCCCAAGGACACAACGCGGGAGAACGAATCGATCGCTCAGACGTCGCCCATCCGAGGACACACCGGGCTCGACGTTGCTTAACTTCGGTGATCTGACGAGAATTTACAAGGCACTGAGGTCTTGGACTGAATGTGGTAAATTCTCTGACTGACCGTCCATGCCTTCAACAGCTCCGTGCGTGGAATGTGTGCTTGTCAGACACCCAACTATCGCTAAAATTTTTCACCAGATGTAACAGTGCTTTGCCTCAACTTTCGTTTTGATGAAAATATAAATATATTTCTTCATATATCTCACTTTTATCAAATTTCCCCTACTGTTTTTGAATAGTATATAACCCTTCTAAAGAACGCTTGGTCCTAATTCCAGCTCGCTGGTAATGATATAATACTGTGATTATAGCAGTATTGGGGACGGCGGAAATGGCACTGGTAGTCATCAATGGGGCCTTTAATGACTCCTTCTCTTCAGTATCAGCACTTTCCGCCTCGTCCCTCCCGGATAGATAGCAAAGAGTCCAATTCGGAGAGTGTTACGTTACGATGAGCAGGATTACAAAACTTACGGCGATCTCCTGGTTCGGACGAATGGCATGAGAAAAAACAACGATTCCAGCGAAACGGGACCGAAAGGGAGCAGATGTTCGAAGTGGAAGAAAGTGGTGAAACCCATATGGGATGCGAATAAAGCATTCGTCAAATCGGTCACGCACAGTGAATGACAACCATCACGATCCTTTCATGCGATCCTAATGCGCTGCTGGAGAGATTGGATCTCTGGATGGCGTGTCGTGAAGCCGTAATACGGAAGTGAGAAATGAGTTGGTGAGCATATGCGACGACTTTTTGGATAGAGAAATGTATAAATCGATCATGAACTCGTTGAAAGAAGGAACAAAATAATGGTATATAAAATAGGAAATAAAAAAAAATTAAAATATAAGACGAAAAAAAAAAAAATTTGTCATAAAGAACAGAGGATTTACGAGATCTTGCATATATGGTGGATCGAGTTTGCTTGATTCGATGATGGGAGCTCTGTCGCATGCCTTCACCGGCGATGTGAAACAGATCGCTTCAACCGCCGCGAAGGTAAGAAAGAAGACCGCGATGGACGTGGGTCAGAAAGCCGCTACGGAAGCGGCACTAGAATCGCTTCGGACGCTGGTAAGAGGAGTGCTGATTTAATTCAGAAGTTGACGGCCGAAATTGTTGTCGAAATCGGAAGAGTTTTTAGTGAACATGAAGCTTGGAAATTTCAAGGGTTCTGGCGTCGTCCCGATACAAAAACTCGCTAAGACGTTGAACATCAGCGGATCGGGATTGAAAATGGTTTAAAGTACGAAAATTGAATTTTTTTTTTATAATATATAAAAAATAAATGAAAGAAAATAGTTAAAAAAAACCCCTTAAACTCCCCTCCCCCCCCCCCCCAAAAAAAAAAAAACAAAACAAAAAACATCGAGAATGTAAATCAAAGATTTATCGTGGAATGTACAGAAGACCGAGAGATCGAATCACAAACTCTTTCCCCAAATCATAAGAGGACTGATATTGGGAAAATAGAATTGCGGAAAGACGAATGTGTTGATGAATCTGTTGTTGTGACCGGAGTGGTTTGATTACGATAGATTGTTCGTTTTAGGCAAGAGTCTCTTTCAACCCGAATAGGAATTATTGCGAAAAGCTCTGAGCGCAAAATAACCAAAGGACTCGACAATGAGAATCGTCGATCACCGGGACGAGTTCGAAAAATGCGAGATATCGAGAGAACTACGAAATAACAAAATATCGAACGTAAAATGTCAATTTTACGACAACGAGAACGACGTGCCCGATCCTCGGTACGTGAATTCGGAGCACAGAAATCTCACGATCTTCGACGACTTGATGTTGAAGAAACAGAATCGACGCGAATCTTACTACATTCGAGGACGTCACAGCAACGTGGATTGTTTCTATCTGTCTCAAAATTATTTCAGTTTGCACAGACAGACCATAAGAGAGAACGCGAATTTTCTGTATCTGTTTCGTCAAGATCTCAAGAATCTCGATCATATTTACAATGATCACGTGGCCAACGACATGAGAAAATATGAATTCAGGAGATTTTATAAGTCCTGTGGGACTCGGTTTCTCGAGGCAACCGAGATCCGACGTGGCAATATTCATCACCAAACGTCCAATATCAGCTTGACCATGAGAAATCCCCCCCCCCCCCCCAAACCATAACAGACCTTCCTACCGAACATACGCGTTAGCATATCGCTCACCTCGATATCGATAGCAACGTTGCCGTCCATCTAACCTGTAAAACGTGAACCGATACTCGTCAGTGAATAACACACGTCTCCAGTGGGCTAAGTAAAACCGATTTGCTGCATGTGCCCGCAGCCATGGCTATCGACGTTGACGTCGCTTGGGTGTAAGTTGCGGACCAACGTAAGGACGTCGTGGCCTTAAATTGAACTCCCGCAACCGATTCCTAAATTCGTGGACACACTCGGCGACCATGGGTGCTTACAACCTGATTCGCCGTCTGCGTTGCCGTCTGAAATCAGTTACGGAGGTGTGAGAAACGTATGCCTCTATCTTGACTTGGCGACGTTACGAGCGGATGTCCGCTCCTGTGAAGGTCAGCTAATCTTCTTGTGGCTCTGGGACGCCAAACTAAACGAGCTATCGTTGATTCATGGACCCCAAATTGCTGGGCGACGAGACGTTGCGATTGGCCCTGCATACTTATAGCAATAGCCCTACCCCTATCAACTTCGGACATTCGCGGCATTTTGCTTTTCATTCGAGTTGAAATGAAATGTTATGTAATCGATGTGTGCTTTTCAAAACTTCGATTTGGTATGGTTTCCAGGCCCACAGTACGTGGAAGTGCCCCGGAGGCACGCTTTGTCGAAAAATCTGTTGAAAGCATGCAGCGTCGCACGTGGTCATGGTTGACTGGATTTTAACCAAAGACTCTTCAGACAGTACAGTGAGGTAGCTATGTGTCAGATTTTACTACATTTGGTCTACGGATAAAAATATTATATTACCAAAACTGAACTTGTGTTTCTTTTTTCCGTAAGTACAGTTCAATGGACAGTTACATGCTGGGAAGATTTGATTTATTCGGGTTTTAAGAAACGTTCAACCGTAAGACATTTTTCATGTCTGACCGTTTCATAAATTGAACAACCAAAAGAAGCAGACATGACCAACTGGACAATACTAACAACCATTCTAGTTTATCGTCTGGGTTAAAGCGGAGATTAACACTTTAACTAACATGATTGTTAAGGCACTCGCAATTTGTGTTCCTAGATAAGAGGGTGTTTCCATTTTTGCTCCCAATATATAAAAACAATGCATATCCTATGGCTCCTGATTGGAACGCTGGGCAAAGCTGTTTTTATGGCAAAAATTGAAAAATACCCTAGAAAACTGCAGATTGTCACGCATGTGGCACTGACGGGATATGGGCGTTACGTCGGGTGAAGGTATAACATTTGAACACACCTATTTATTCACTTGAATCATTTTATTGATGCGAACAAAATCTGTCGGAGAGAGCAATTTCCTAACAAGAATTGAAATATAAAACAAAATTACATGTGTGGCTAAAAATTGCGTGCGTGTGTGCATGTGTGTGTAATTTCGGTATAATATAACAAATATTTCGCAACATTGTGGGTCATCTGGCAGTTTATGAACCGAGCAGCCAATCCTTAATTTGCATATTGACCTCAGCTTCGGTCAACATACACATTACAGGTTGACGGACCGGTCCATAAATTGCCATAAAACAGCCCGTAACCTCATCTCATTGGAACGAGGTCTAGGGGTTATAAGTTTTGTTTTTGACAAATACAATTAAAAATTGGTAATTAATCGAAAATTCCTTTTACAAGTGTCGTCTTTAGTCCTGTTTCGTAAAGAATAAATAGAGCTATCAGAGTTTGACACATGTGTTAGCGTAGGCTTTACGCCCTCACGTGTTTCTATTTGATTACAGTTATTGGTCATCTTACCTCTTGGTTTAACGCCTGGCATTCAGACTGGAGTTGGAGATACTCTATTGCCACTTGAACGTCCCTCCTCTCCGCTTCTGTTATCTTTTCTGTAAAATATGATTTGTAGTTTATTTTAATTCATTTCCGAGTATGTCAATTGAATCCATGCCATCCCCTACACCAACCCGCAATCGATTTGTTTTTGGTAAGGATGGACTTTTTACGCTTGACTCTTTGACTTCTGAAAGTCAACAAACAGCGAGCGAGACTCTGCGTTCCATTTTGTTGATTGACATCACACACAATGGCGGGCTCGAAGCTAAAAGAGAGGCGTGGTCTCCACCCCTCCGGAAATTTTGTGTCGTCTGTCGGAAAAATCGTTGGCTGCTCGAATGCCAACATTTGCTCTGAAAGCAGGCTATTGCTCAGCCAGTTCCTCCGAATTCATCCAGGTGGTGTTACGGAGTAGCATTGTACGTGGGATTGACAATGTGGTTTGTGGTCCTGATAGTTCTAATCGAACAGTATTGTGCTTTCCGGAGGCGAACGTGGAGGATCTGAGGGACCAGATAGATGGTATTGTGACAGGGGCAGGATCGGAACCGGTAGTGGTGGTCCATGTGGGGACCAACAGGGAGAGAAGGTCAGCAAGTATGGTGGAGTCGTATAGAGGTTTATTCAGCAAACTGCTAAGTAGGAATGCAAGAGTAATTGTAACCGAGGTCCTTCCTGTCCTTGGAGGTGGGGACGAACGGAACTCAAGGATCTTGGCGCTGAATGAGGAGTTGGAGGAATACCCTTTATTGACCATTGGGACACAGTTTGGGGAAACGCGAGCATATACGGGCGTGACGGGCTGCATCTTATCAGGATGGGGAAACGGGTATTGGGGGATAAAATTCTAGGATAGCGGGGCCTTTTTTGGAGAGGAGCGGGTGGGAGGCAAGAGGCAAGCATAACAAGAGTGGACAAGGGTGGGATGAACAAGAGCGAGGGAGACAGAATAAGTTTACCAAGGCTAGCGCCAGAAAACCATGAGACCAGTAAGCAGAAGCCAATGAATTTCGGTACCCTGAAAGTGGGTTATAGCAACATCCAGGGTCTCCACCGGAAAGTAAGTGAAATTGCGACAGTGATCGCGGCAGAGGATTTTGATGCCATGCCATGGGCCTAAGCGAGACGTGGGTAAGACACGAGGAACGGGTAGATCAAGTCAAGTAAGGGGGTGCGTGTGGATAGGTATAGGGCGAACGGAAGGCCAGAAAAAGGATGGAGGGGTGGAGGGGTAGGCATGTACATTAAAGAGGATTTAAAACCGTCGCTGACACAGACCTGGAAGATGTCAGCACCTCGGCTGAGGTATCGAAAGAAATTGGATGGGTAAAGATCATTCTAAGAAACAAACGTATTGCCCTTGGGATTGTGTATTGTGCGGTGGAGGGAAGCAAACCCGAGTGGAATGACTCAATTTATTTATTTATTGGTGCTTTACGCTACATCAGCAGGTTAGGCTATATCGTGGCGTTGAAACTGTATATTTCAAAAAGGCCATTGATTAAAATATGAAACAAATGGAATAAGAGGTTTAAAAATGTTGAGTGTGAAATTTATTTATTTATTTATTGGTGCTTAACGCCACATCAGCAGCTAGGCTATATCGTGGCGAGAAAACAGTGGAAAGTAAACACTCATTTTCAGTTATGAAGTAAAAAGACCTAATAAAAAATAGAAAATAACTAGAAGAGATCTGTCAAAGACCAAAGTGATTAAAACAACAGAAGGTAGTGAAAGAAGAGAAGTGAATAACTTCAAAATCAACCTGATGAATTGAGACTTGAAGAGTCTTGATTAAAAGATTAAAAACAATTTTAAAATTTATTAAAAAGGTTGATTTCCTTCAAGAACGACAGAACTTTATGAGGATTTGTTCTGTAAAATAGGTCTCGAAGAGATACTACATTAAATACTGTCATCTACTAAGACTAAAATCAGTACAATGTAAAAGAATGTGTTCCACTGACAACACTTGCTGGCAGGGGACACATTCTGGTCGCACAGTACCCTCCAACAAGAAAGAATGTGTTAGTCGTGTATGACCAATATGACACCGTGTCAAAATTGCACGATCCTTTCTACAAAGGTTACCAGACGGGAAGTGATCTGAAATAGTTGGTCGAAAGCGATGAAGCTTGTTATTTGTCGCTCATTCCCATTCCGCCTGCCACATAGATTTGATGTAACTACAAATATGAGGCTTAAAATCACAGAAAGGGATTTTAAAATCAGTGAGAGGCTTTGTTAAAGCCTGTTTTGCTGCACTGTCTGCTTTTGTGTTACCAGCGATACCTATATGTCCGGGTAACCAGCAAAACACGATATCCTATTGGTCGAACATGAGAGTTGTTAACTTCTCACGAAGTTCCAAAATAAGAGGGTTCTTCAACTTGGGGTTGTGTGAAGCAAGTAAAGAGGAAAGAGAGTCGGAGAAGACGATCGACTTTCTTTCCTGTGCATTCTCGATGTGTTCAAGTGCGATTTGAATAGCCTTAACTTCAGCTGTGAAAATAGAACTCTGATTCGGTATTCTGATTGAGGTGATATGATCACTAGTAAAAGCAGCTGATGATACTTTGTCACCATCCTTAGATTCATCTGTGCCGGAACGTATCGTCTATGCACTCGCCAACTTCCATGTCTTCCAAACCCTCGAACCTGTTACGCATAACTGGATCCTGTAAAATTTTGGGAGTTCTGTCGGATAAATTTTTTGTTTTTTCTTTTTCTAAAAGCTTCTTTTTTTCTTTTTCCAGTTTTCGTCTCTGACTCTGACTCAAAGTTTGTTGCTGTGATCCTTGCATTTGTTTGGGTTGTTCGTTTTTCCTGTCTGCTGTAGGTTTTTGGTCAATCTTCTGTTGTGATTTTGGTGTATCTTTTCTCTGGATGTGGACTATTTTTTTCTCTGGCGTTTTAGCAGTATTCTCTTGTGTTTGAGTTGACTTCGGTTCATTTTGTGTGGTTTGATCGATGGTAAAAGCTTGTACAAAAGATGGAATTGTACTGTTGGTAAGCCATGTCCATGGTGTCTAACATTCAACTGATTTCGTTTGTATTTTTTGTTTTACGGCTGTTGCATAGGTGGGTGATGTTAAATTCATTCCAGGCATTGACATTACAATGTCTCTGGCCTCCTTAAAACTAACCTGCTTCTCACATTTTACTTTTTGTATTTCTTTCTCTCGTTTCCAAACAGGGCAATCTTTGGATGAAGCTGTATGATTGCCCTGACAGTTACAGTATTTTACTTCATTATTACAGGGTCCTTGATGTTGTTTGCCGCATTTAAAACAGGTTTCCTATCCCCTACAATTATTCTGCCCATGACCATATGTCTGGCACTTGAAGCACCGAAGTGGATTTGGGATATACAAGTCCACTCCGATGTTCAAATAACCCACTTTAATTGATTTTGGTGGTCTGGAAGAGCCGAAAGTTAAAATGTAAGTATTTGTTTTGATTATGTTACCATCTTTTTTAATTTCAATTCGCTTGACGTCTGTAATGTTCTGTGACTTAAGTTCTTCTTTTATCCCCAACACATCCATGTCATAAAGTTCTCGAGTTCTCATTACACCTTTGCTGGTATTTAGGGTTTTATGCGGAAATGCAACAACCTTGATATCTAAGATTTTATCTAATTTTAATAAATTTCTTGCCTGGAATTCTGACCTACATTCCCCTAAACACCCGCCCCCTGCCCCCTGATCGTATTTTTTTTTATCTCCTTCACTGAGCCAGCAACACCTTTAATCGTTTTCTCCACAGCAAATGGGTTGACAGTTGATACTTTTTTTTCCTTCTTCTTCCGCATAAATGATGACAAATTTAGGCCAATTCTTCTCAGTACTTGAGGTTTCACCACCTGGGTCAGAGTCAGAGTCCGATATTGTCAGTTTCGTATCACAAACACGTTTTTGTTTTTTGGTGGTATTTTTTTCATGTTTTTGGTTTTAGATGTTCGTTGCTCCGGCTCCCACCCACCACGGAGACCAACAAGGGGTAGGGTTACTGCTAAGCAGTGAACCCACCGGATTGCCGGTATTCCCACATACCTGGTGTGGAGCAATATACTATTTATTTATTAATATTTTATTTATTGGTGCTTAACGCCACATCAGCAGCTAAGGCTATATCGTGGCGAGAAAACAGTGGAAAGTAAAAACTCATTATCATTTGAGAAGTAAAAAGATTGAATAAAAATAGAAAATAACTATAACAGATCTGTCAAAGACCGGAGTGATTTAAACAACAATGGGTTGAGAAGGGAAGTGAATAACTTATAAATCAACCTGAGGAACTGAAACTTAATGAGTCCAGATTAAAAGAGTAAAACAATTTTAAAATTTATTAAAGAGATTGATTTCCTTCAAGGACGACAGAACTTTATGAGAATTTGTACTGTAAAAAAGGTCTCGAAGAGAAACAACATTAAAATACTGTCGTCTTCTAAGATTAAAATCAGTACAATGTAAAAGAATGTGTTCCACTGACAACACCTGCTAGCAAGGAACACACTCTGGTCGCATATTACCCTCTAACAAAAAGGAATGTGTAAGTCGTGCGTGACCAATATGACATCGTGTCAGAATAACATGATCTTTTCTACAAAGGTTACTAGATGGGTAGTGATCAGAAATAGCTGGTCGGAAGCGATGACGCTTGTTATTTGTCGCTCCATCCCATTCCGCTTGCCACATAGATTTGATGTAACTACTGATATGAGGCTTGAAATCATTGAACGGAATCTTAAAAGCAGTGAGAGGCTTGGTTAAAGCCTGTTTTGCTGCACTGTCTGCTCTGGAGTTACCAGCAATACTTACATGTCCGGGTAATCAGCAAAACACGATATCATATTGGTCAGACACGAGAGTTGTTAACTTCTCACGAACCTCCAAAACTAGAGGGTTCTTCAACCTGGGGTTGAGTAAAGCAAGTAAAGAGGAAAGAGAGTCGGAAAAAATAATCGACTTCTTTTCCTAAGCATTCTCGGTGTGTTCAAGCGCGAGTTGTAAAGCTTTAACTTCAGCTGTGAAAATAGAACTCTGAAATCGGTATTCTGATTCGGGTGACATGATCACAAGTAACAGCAGCTGATGATACTTTGTCACCATCCTTAGATCCATCCGTATAGATCCTTGTATGTGTACTATACTTGGACTTTATTTCGGCATATTTTTGTTTGAACTGCAAGGAATTGGTATCAGATTTTTTGGTAGAAGCAAGGTCCAAAATAACTGTAGGTTTTTTAAGATGCCAAGGAGGAATATGTGTTTTACTATTTTCTTTTATTGTATGTGGTTCAATTTTGGTGGACTCCATGTGGGGTTTAATTCTAATTCCCAATGGAGGAATATGTTTCTGGTGGCGGCCAAAGAAATCAACATTTTGAGGGTCTGTAACACAATTATAAGCAGGATTTGAAGGATTGGCCAAAAGTTTAGACACACATTGGAGAGACAGTTTAATTCTGCGCTTCTCAAGAGAAGGTTCCTCTGCTTCAACAAGCATCGAGTCTACAGTGGATGTTCGAAAAGCCCCTAGACTAATTCTAATACCACTATTATGAATTGCCTCAAGTGGTTTGAGATATGATTTCCTTGCAGAACCATAAACTACACAACCGTAATCTAATTTTGACCGAACAAGTGATCTACACAGATAGAGCAAAGTTTTTTGGTCAGCACCCCAATCGGCGCTACCAACAACTTTCAGCAGGTTCAGAGCTTTCTTACATTTAACTTTTAGTTGTTTTATGTGGGAAGTAAAATTCAGTTTGTTGTCAAACAACAAACCTAAGAATTTCACTTCCTTAACAACTTTAATAGGACTCCCATCAATTTTTAACTTCGGATCGAGGTGATGACAAAAATGAACATAATTCGTTTTTGACTTGGAAATTTTAAAACCATTTTCTGAGGCCTATTTTTTAATCCTATTCAAACACAGCTGAAGTTTGCGCTCGGTAGCATTCATATTTTTACTGCTATAACAGATTAAAAAATCATCGACATACAATGAAGAATCTACCATATTCTCAATTGCATCGATGATACTATTAATTTTAACCGAAAACAGGGTAACGGATAAAATACTACCCTGAGGATCCCCAATTCTGGCTCGTGAGGATCAGATAACGTTGACCCAACACGAACCTGAAACTGGCGGTCCTTTAAAAAGTTTTCAATAAAAAGAGGCATACGCCCTCTCAACCCCAATTTTAAAAAGATCTCTTAAAATCCCATACGTCCACGTTGTATCATATGCCTTCTCTAGATCAAAGAAGATGGCGACCACATGTTCTTTTCTAGCAAAGGCATTTCTAATAAACTTTTCAAGTCTGACCAAATGATCCACAGTACTTCTCTGGTTTCTGAAACCACACTGAACATCCGCAAGCAGATTGTTCGATTCCAGAAACCAGACAAGTCGGTCATTGATCATCCTCTCCATGGTTTTGCACAGACTACTGGTTAAGGCAATATGCATGTAATTGCTTGGGTTGCTGTGATCTTTATCGGGCTTAGGAATAGAAATTATAGTTGCTTTACGCCAGGATGGTGGAAACTGGCCAGTCACCCAAATGCTATTAAACATTGATAATAAAAGTCCTAGAGATGTTTGTGGCAGGTGCTTTAAAGGTTTGTAATGTCATCGGGGCCAGTGGCAGTATCCTTTGCTCTATGCAAAGAGTTACGTAACTCTTCCATAGAGAAAGGTTCATTGTAATCCTCTAAATTGTTGGAGGTAAATTTGATCTTTTGCTTTTCTTGCAGTTTTTTTAATTTTGATAAATTCTGGATTACAATTTTCAGACGACGAATGTTTAGAAAAAGTAGAGGCCAAAGTATTTGAAATTTCTGTTTTAGATGTAATTAAGATGTTGTTTTCCTTCAGGTGTTGTACAGTTGATTTTGTTTCTTAATTAATTTCCTTTAATCTTTTTAATCATTTTCCAAATTTTAGTGATGGAGGTATTTTGGTTAATCTTAGAAACGTAAGATACCCAAGAACTTTTCTTTTTTTTGTTTTATTAGTCGTCTTGTTTTTGCCCAATTTATACGAAGTTTGTCCAAGTTATGAGTGGTTGGTGACTTATTAAATTCACGTTCGGTCTTTTTGCGATCTTTTATAGCCTGTTTGCAATCCGTATCAAACCATAGTTTGGTGAAACGTTTTGGATTTGTCGAGGTTTTAGGAATGACTTGGTGTGCAATGTCAAGTAATTCTGTTGTAAAATGTTCAATCTGGTCAGCACTTTCACTAAATGTTTCCAGTGTGAGGCGTTCAGAACAGAGCAAGATGAAGGTCTCCCAGTCAGCCTTTTTAAAGCTCCACTGGGGCACCCTCCCATCTTCTGCCGGAACCACATTCTCCAACACGACCGGAAAATAGTCACCCACGCACAAGTCACTTTCCACCTTCCAAGAATAATCGAGAAAGATGGAAGGGCATGCAATTGAAAGATCATTTGCTGTGTAAGAAACAGATGCAGGGTGCAGGTAAGTGTCTGATCCATCATTGAATAAGCACAAGTCGAATTTTGTAATGAGCTCTTCAACCGTTTTGCCTTTTACATCTCCATGACTGCAGGAATTACCCCAAAGGGGGTTATGAGCGTTAAAATCACCCAACAAAATGTATGGGGTTGGGAGTTGTTGGACAAGCAGCTCAAGATCATTCAGTTGTAGGGTTTTACTTGGTGAAACGTAAATAGAACATAATGTAATTGTCTTGTCTAAAGTTAGGCGTACCGCTACAGCCTGTAAATTTGATTGTAAAGATACAGGACTGTGAATAATGTCGTTTCTAACTAAGACGGATGTTCCATGAATATGAAGATCAGTTTCATCTGCCCAGGCATTATACGAAATATAATGCTTAAAGGCTGAATGCTCTTGAGCCTCGGGTTTCTTTAAAAGAGTTTCCTGCAGGCAAAAAGCAGCAGGTTTATATTTTTGGCTTAGAAGACCAAGCTCATTAAAGTTCGCTCTAAAACCTCGACAATTCCATTGTATAATGGTGTGTTTGTTTTTATTATCCATAATGAGATGGAAAAAATGATGGTGGGCGTATGGGCGATATAGCCCCGGTAGATTTCTTCGGAGATTTTTTTCCTCGGGGAACTATTCCTCAGAGAGTTCGGGCCCGTTTGCCAGAATGTTTCGTCGATGCATTCATCGACTGCCATCTCTTCATAGCCTTCAAATCTGTTGCGTGTCCCAGGATCTTGAAGTGCTTCGGATGTCTGTTTTTGCTTATCTTTTTCTAATTTCCTTTTGTACTTTTCTTGATTTCTTCTCTGACTCTGACTTAAATTTTGTTGTGGTCGCTGTTTCTGCTCTAGGTTCGGTTTGTTGGGCTCATTTTTTTTCAGATTTCTGTTTTTGGTCTTTAGGAGGTCCTGATGTTTGTACAACCTTTGCTTGTTCTTGTGGATTAATTGTTTTTGTCGCTGACTCATTTAAAGCAGGGACATCGGACGTAGTTTGTGTGGATTTCGGTTCGAATTGATCAGTGATTCCGATTGTAAATGCCTGTAGTAAACGTGGAATGGAGCCACTGAGCCATGTCCATGGTGTTTGGCATTTCACGGATTGTGTTGGTTTCTTTTGCTTTAAAGTTGTGGCATATGATGGTGTTGTTATGCTCATGCCAGGCATTGATGACACTATGTCTCTGGCCTCTTCAAAGCTAATTTGTTTCTCTGTTCTCACCTTTTGTATGGTCTTCTCTTTTTTCCACATGGGGCAATCTTTCGAGGATGACATATGTTTACCCTCACAATTAACACATTTAATGATATCATTGGTACATGGCTCATCATGTTTTTGGCGGCATTTGTGACAGACAGGCTGACCTCTGCATGTATTCTGGCTGTGACCTAAGTAGGTAATAAATGCGGATTCAGTATCACTTGTACACGATTTCGTACATGTACACGTACCTCGATGTACACCTCCATAGGATTTAGTGTTAAAATCGTGTACAGGTACACGATTTGTCGTTTTTTATGGTGATACAGAATCCGCTTGCGGATTCTATATCACTGGATTCTATATACACATCGCTCAAGAGTGAAAAAAATGTATGAAATTTTAAGAAAAATAAGGTGTACTGTCTGATACAGAATCCGCAAATGGGTTTCCCCCATAGGATTCAGTGTTAAAATCGCGAGCAAAAAACGTGTTGCGGATTCTGTATCAGCATCAAAAAGGTGGTTTGCGGATTCTGTATCATCTGTACCTGTACACGATTTTAACACTGGATCCCTATGGAGGCGTACACGGAAACCCATTTGCGGATTCCACATCAGAAATCGACTTATGTACGGTATATGGAAAAGAGGTGATACTGAACCTGCATCGCGTTTGGGCGGTCTAGGGTGCGATCCGATCAGCGAAAACCCGATTTGTCGATTCACCTCGCGAGTTTTGTGAGGTGAATCGCGTTTAATAACGTGGATATAATGGCTAGAGCAATGTATACCAAAAACCAAAAGCTCGAAGAGCTTGAAATAAGTAATCACCCAATCATTTCACGTTCCTAACGCTAATTAGCCAATCAGAGTGCTTCATTCTCATAAACTTAATCATACAAAGTTATCTCCCCTCGTCGTGGGGGTGGGGGTCACACCCATCATAAAAATCGAAAGTTTCGAGAAGGTGGTCACGTGACCTATCAAATTGAAGGTATCTACGAGTGGATTAAGAAGATCGTAATTTTAACCCTCGTCGTGGAGTGGGGTCACGACCAGAGCCGAAAAACGTCTTCCTTTTTACAAATCCAGGCATGTGAGGCATTAATATGAAGGGCTCGATGAATACATTACAGAAATAACGTTTTTCATTTCATGTGGGGGTGGGGGTCACGCCCATCAGAAAAATCGAAGTTTCGAGAAGGTGGTCACGTGACCTATCAAATTGAAGGTCTCGACGAGTGGATTAAGAAGATCGTAATTTAAACCCTCGTCGTGGGGTGGGGTCACGACCATAGCCGAGAAACTTCGTTCTTTATACAAAGCCAGGCATGTGAGGTACTGATATGAAGGCTCGATGAATACATTACGAAAATGACATTTTTCATTTTATGTGGGGGTGGGGGTCACGACCAGAGCCGAAAAACGTATTCCTTTTTACAAATCCAAGCATGTGAGGTACTGATATGAAGGGCTTGATGAATACATTACAAAATGACATTTTCCACCATCGCCGTGGGGATGGGGTTAACACCGATCAGAAAATTAAATGTTTCGAGAAGATAGTCGTGTGACCTATCAAATTAAAGCTATCGACAAGGATATTATGAAAGTCATAATCTTTCCCTTCTTATGGGTGGAGTTGGGACCATCTTGAAATCGAAAGTATTAAGAAAAGTAAGTTATGGAACATATTAAATTGAAAAAACAACAAGTTGAATCGGATGCATCATTCATTTTTTATATCTGTGTTAAAACGTGAAGTATGTTTTCAAAAAATATATGATTGTTATGCAAATTAGAGATGCACTCGCTTTTTTAACAAGTCACGCCTAAAGATGTTTCCTTCAATAATAACTCTGTTTACTGAACCATAGATTTGTCAATAAAAATTATAAGTTGATCTTCTAACGTTTCTACATATTGAGGATAGCCTATTTCGCCATTTCCGAAAAAAGTGTCAATCCAAACTATTTTTTTTTAGGAAACAATGCCCACGTCGAGAAGACATTACACAACTAAAAAATCTTGACTAAATTCAAATAAAACCATTTGTCACGTGTTAGAAAAGATTTGTAAACAGTCTAAACGCACGTGTGGAAAAGTTGTTTTGTTTTGTTTTTTACAACAGGAGTTAAAATATTTTAAGATAGGTGGCGTTATATAAATGCAGCAACAACAAAATACAGTGTTTACAATGTGTCAGCGTATGCCTGAATGAAAATGAGAAAAAAGCTCTTTTTCTAACCACCTGATAGCGAAGCATTACATCAGTAGTCGCGATATTGATGTCATCCAACAGCAGCCAAGATATTAAGCTTTTTACGTCGACATACCATGCACTCGCTTTTTAACAAGTCACGCCTTAAGATGTTTCCTTCAATAATAACTCTGTTTACTGAACCATAGATTTGTCAATAAAAATTATAAGTTGATCTTCTAACGTTTCTACATATTGAGGATAGCCTATTTCACCATTTCCGAAAAAAGTGTCAATCCACCAAACTATTTTTTTTAGGAAACAATGCCCACGTCGAGAAGACATTACAAAACTAAAAAATCTTGACTAAATTCAAATAAAACCATTTGTCACGTGTTAGAAAAGATTTGTAAACAGTCGAAACGCACGTGTGGAAAAGTTGTTTTGTTTTGTTTTTTACAACAGGAGTTAAAATATTTTAAGATAGGTGGTGTTATATAAATACAGCAACAACAGAAAAACAGTGTTTACAATATGTCAGCGTATGACTGAATGAAAATGAGAAAAAAACTCTTTTTCTAACCACCTGATAGCGAAGCATTACATCAGTATTAACAGTATAATATTGATGTCATCCAACAGCAGCCAAGACATTAAGCTTTTTGCGTGGACATACCACTTGTCCAAAACAATTCTCTTTTAACGCTATAAAACGGGTGAAATACATTTCGGTAACGACTCCCTTTTTTTCTTGATTAGACACAGTTGTTGGTGGAAAGTTGACTGGAAGGTCGTTCAAAACAATTGATCAAATATATCGAACGAAAACGACTCATTTTCTGACTACGATTGTCGCCGTATTCTAACGTCACCACACTAATCATACAATACGATATTGGATCTGCACTACCTCTTGAATATTACAAATTTACGATTTGTATTGTCTTCAACACAAATCGTAAATTCCTTCCCGCGTCACCATACTTATACTATACCGCATCGAATTTGACATCGTCATCATCCCCTTGCTAGATAAACTTGAACTCGTCATCCGAATGGTATTGCGAAATGAGCGTATAGTGGTTAATTAAGCTCGCAAGCTCGATAAGAGCTCGAGCTCTTGAGGTTTTATTTTGAGGATTCAGTGGACTCATGTTTATTCAATGAGCCTGATATCGTTTGGTAAGGAAACACAAAATTCCAGTGCTGGTGAGACCTCACAGAACTGCCAGTTATCACAACGTTTATAGTCCGATCTTACGATCTCTGTTCGATAAATTTTCCTTAACATTCCGTAACAATGGCCGATAATAGAAATTAGCATAGAAAATCGTGTGAATTGTTCTCTGAAAATTGCATTCGCTTGTGCAGTATTTCTGATTTTTTACAGATTGCGTTCAGTGTTCAGTAAAAAAAAAACAACCTTGTCAAATGGTTAGGTTCAAGGGAAGTAACTCTGCAACAACTCATCCACCAAATGGTTAGGTTCAAAGGAAGTGACTCTATCATCCGTAGGTAGAGGTTTATTATGAGGTCATCAGAGGTCATACTACAGGTTAGGTTCATGGAAGTAACTCCGTTCATCCGTAGGTAGAGGTTTATTATGAGATCTTCAAGGATCGTGATACAGGTTAGGTTCAAGGGAAGTAACTCGGTAACAACTCATCCCAAAGTAGAGGTTTATTATGAGTATATCAGAGGTGATGATACAGGTTAGGTTCAAGGGAAGTAACTTTGTAACAACTCATCCGCCAAACGGTTATGTTCGAGGGAAGTAACTCTGTAACACCTCGTACATAAGTCGAGGTTTATTATGAGGTCCTCAGGAGTCATGATGCAGGTTAGGTTCATCAAATGATTAGGTTCGAGGGAAGTAACTATGTAACAACTCATTCATCCAAACAAAATTAAAATTCGATGCACCATACTAAGAAGTGCTTGAAAAAAAAAAATGTTTAGGTTAGGTTGGTTCGAGGGAAGTAACTCTGTATAACAACTCATCCGAGGTTTATTATGAGGTCATCAGAGGTCATGATACGGGTTAGTTTCAAGGGAGGTAACTCTGTCATCCATAGGTTCAAGGAAGTAACACTATAACAAAAAGGTTTATTATTAGGTCATGAGAGGTCATGATACAGGTGGGGTTTAAGGGAAGTAACGCTACCATCCGTAGATTCGGGGAAGTAACTCTCAACTCACCCGTCAAATGATTAGGTTCAAGGGAAAGTAATTCTGTAACAACTCATCCATAGGTTCGAGAGAAGTAACTCTATCATTCATAGGTTCAAGAGAAGTAACACTGTAACACCTATGTTATTATTAGGTCATCAGGTGTCATGATACAGGTGAGGTTTACGTGAAGTAACTCTATCATCCATAGGTTCGAGAGAAGTAGCTTTGTAGCACTAAGGTTTACTATGAAGTATTCAGGGTAGGTTCGAGGGAAGTAATAACTCATCCCAGGTTTATTATGACTTCATCAGGGGTTACGATACGGGTTAGGTTCGAGGACAAAGTAACAGGTTCGAGGGAAGTAACTCTGTAACACCAGGGTTTATTATGAAGTCATCAGGGTAGAATCGAGGGAAGTAACTCTGCATAACAACCCATCCGAGGTTTATGATGAGATCATCAGAGATTACGATACGGGTTAGGTTCGAGGAAAAAGTAACTCTGGACAAAACAAACGAATATCATAAAGTATAATTCGTTGCAGTTTTTTGTTCCTTTTGTATAAAAAATTATATATTAAAAAATTGATAATAGTAAAAAATTAGTAAGACCATACAAAGTTGATTGTCTGTTTCTCAAACCATTTTTCCAAAAAAGCATGCGGGTGGGAGGTCTTTTTGTTTTTTATCTTTTTATTTTCTCCCCGAGAGGTTGTTGGTGGTAATTCAACCCTCACCCAAACGCCTGGTACACCACGCAAAATTTCGCAAATATATTGGTTATTCACCGTAGGTGTGTTGAGTCATAAATGAAGTGGGGTTTGAATGTTTTTTAAGTGAAACGTGAAAAATTATGACACAGGACGAAACGCCTCGTGGGTGAAAACGTCTCAGGATGAAAAATCTCTGGGACAAATCAAATGTCGAAGCGCCAAAATCCTTTCACAACCTGCCTAATAAAATCGTGATCACAATTTTTCCTTTATTATATTCAAAATTATATTCAAAATTATCACAACCCATTTGAACGGGTAGTTCATCCATAAATCATATTTTTGAAAATCTGAAAATGAAATACAAATACGAATGTTTGCGTGTTTTTATTAACCAATTCGACCGCACATACCTACCTATATGCGATTTATTTTCAACTATGTCTGTTACTTTTATATCAAGCAACGGTTACTTTTAGTTATCCAATTATCCTGCATCTCAAATGCATTTATTTAAATTAACTGGGAAACTCGTAACGGTTTCAAATAACAGGACACAAATTTCCAATGACAGTCATTTACAATACAAATGTTACTAAAATAAATGCCAGGAGACTGTGTTCCATTCAACATAGAACCTGACTTTGCAGACTTTCTGAAGATTGGTGCGAATCAAACGTGGTGCGAATCGACCACTCCCCTTTGTGACTGTTTGTTGTCAGACTGAAAGACACCTTCCTTCTTGCTCTCATTATGACTTACCTTTTACAAAATAAAACACTTTCTGTCGTGAATATTGCTGAAACCCACCCACTTTATTAAAGTATGATGTAGAAAAAGCTTGAAGTGTTAATTTAAAAAATAGAATTCGTCAACTCATCGATATCGATTTACCGATATGAGCACAATATCTCATGTTTTTTTAAAGACTTTATGATGACATAAAAAGGTTGCATGCGCAGCAAAAATAACCATGCGCGCGAGCCTGAAAAACGTTCTTTTTTATGGTCTAATTTAATTAATAATACATCAATATTTTTTTTAAAAAAATCAGTTTTCAACTGATAGTAGTGTTGTTGTTATGAGAGATAGGTTAGAGTTTTATTACGAGTATATCAAGGTGGACAGCTCTATTCCATTCCCTAACGCGAGTCCCTTTGTGTGAAGACTTCTTTTTTTTAATTCAATTCAAGAGGTGTTAACCTCATCGAGATTTGGAAACGGTTTTATAACTTCACAAAATATACATTTCTCTTGCAGTTTGCTTAATTTTTTACATAAAAATAATGACTAAGAGTTTGTTGAACCTAGAAACGTCTTTTGGATTATCTCCTTGATAAGACGCAAAACACGATATCAAACGCAGTTTATCTTTCTTGCTTCTCACGTTTTCGAGTTGTAAGAATCATTTGCTTTTGACCAGTCTGTCTTGAAAATCGAATATGTGTTTGGTAAACGGATCGAACGATTTTTTCATCTTTTTTTTTACCCTCCAGAGGAACTTCGAATTTCGCTCACGAAAACCCATTGATCATTTCCAGGTCCGATTCAGGCGAGCAATATACTGTAACACATCGCGCTATCGTAAGGACAATGCTGCTTTTTGTAAGGATTTTATGACCTACATTAGGTAGGGGGTAGGGGCCCCCTAGAATTTCAAATTCTCGACATTATCCCTATCCCTATTTTATCGAATTGCAAAATCACTAAAAATCATTTTATCGAATTGTAAAATCACTAAAAACATTTCATCGAATTTTAAAATCAGCGATCACTCATTATCTGATTAAAGGGATTATCGGATTAAACAGTGCAGTGAGAGTGGTTCAGATATGCTACTTCGGCTTGTCATGAATGTGACTTTGATGTTTCTTTTTTTAAGTAAACAATAGGAATTTGTGTGAAGTTGAGCAAAAACCTATTTTACCTCAGAGCTCTATCACTGTAATTTCCCACAATGCACTGTGTGAGAATTTGAAGTAACCAATGATCAACAGGTGGGGTAGAACCCACCTTATCTTGGTATATAATTAGCCAATCAGCGATTAACAGGTTGGGGTGGGACCCATCCTATTCATACATATAAATGGCAGAGTGTTGGAACAGTATTGCCACTCTATTAACTCGCTTCTGAAAAGGATGAATTCACGCTACGTCTGTGAATTGTGTCAAAAATCTTACTCTCATAAAACTAATTGTTATCGACACAGACGAAAATTGCACAAAAATGTAAATTTTAAACACACTATAGGGGGAGCGAACCCAAATACAGCCGAGTTAACAACCAGATCTGTGTGCAACCAGCCACCCTATCCTCCAGTGTATATGAAATCAGCCTTTAGTTGGAACAATGCATTAACAAGTGGAACTGTTTTGGGGCTTGCAAATAAGCTAGAACCAGTAAAATCGTTAGTGATGGGGGAATCACTGAGGGAAAAACCTATAGATGACTCAACCAACCTACCTTCAAGCAGAATTCAGTGTATTGAACCATGGGGGAGTAAACAGTTGCAGGAAATACGCACACCCCTGAATGCTGCAGCTGTCCCGCCCATAGACAAGGGTATGTGACCAATTACTGAATCTTCAACATCGAGTTCTGAAGAGAAAGGGCTGCTGAACCAGAAATCTTTCAGCGCCAATCAAATTTACGCAAAGAAACCACCAAACCACACTCCTTAACAACTAGATTTCAGTGGAAAATCATCCGGACTGGTTAGCCGTTATACCAGATTCCATGCAGCAGAAGGCGCTTTTGTTACTCCAGATAATAAAGAATATACCCAATTTATCCTGGGATGAGAAAGATCGACTCGTGTATAACGGCATTACAATTTCGGGCTCCAATATGTGTGATCTAATAAATGATCTGCTGCGAAAAAGAAAAGATTTTCAACCGACAGGGTGGAAAATTTTGGCAAACATCCTTAAAGACCAAAATATCCCAAGGGGTCTCATCGGAAATCAAGATCGTATTGGCTTGTGTCGTCCAGAAAACAATATCTCTGCAAAGCTGCGATGGACCAGCCTCTGAAGAATGGCCCCTGGACAAGATTGCGAATGTGGAACGGACTTCGTGGAAGCTCTCATGAAACTGGACGAAAAAGCGAAAACTCACACCAATAGGGTGACATTCTGTACAACAGCCATTACAGACAACTAAAAATGCGGTCAGCAGCATATACCAGTGTTCATTTTACTGCAAATTTCATATCCATTTGTAATTTAATACTAATTAATTTGACTAGTTTTGACGTCGGGTTAATATGGATAATTAAAAAAATGCAATATATCTCAGATTTTTTTATTTTGTTTTTATTTGTGGTGTCTCCTAAACTACAAAGTGCATTTCTTGACATTCACCCAGTTCAGGAAATCTACATAAATTACTGAATGTGATTTAATAAAAAAATCGGCAATTATTCAAATCAAAAACTGTGATCCGATAAAAATTCGGCTGTTATTAAGCGGGTACATTAATAATATCCGGGAATGTGGTCATGCCATATTTTATCCTCAAAATGCAGGTACACAACGCATTCTCGCGTATTATCTTGTTTTATATAAGCATTTGTCAGAGAAAGGTCTTGAGTTTTGTACAAAAATAAGCATTTTACCACAAAGTTACGCTAGGGTCATAGCTGCTGATAGTGGCACATAGAAAAAATTGCGTTCAAAAATTAATTTTGACATGCACTGTCGTATTGTTCAATGAATCAGATTTCATTTCGATTTGCACTGTAAGGGGGGTTGTAAAACCTAGAAAAAAACAACAGCTTGAACGCAGTTAGTTTCCACCCGTACTGTATCGATAGAGAGAGAGAGAGAGAGAGAGAGAGAGAGAGAATTGAAACGTTTGTTGTGATCATGGTGGGCAGAGGGTCGGTCGGGCTGGCGTAGTTAGATTCATTAAACATACTAATCGGCGTGTTACATCAGTAACTATCATATATTTTTACTCAACTGAAAAGAAAAGAAGATATACAGGTCTGTAAACCAGCTGCGTTTATTTAGAATGTCTGCAAAAAAATACGCTATTTCATTACACCCGGACATCAATTTCAAGTTATAATTAAACATGACAATTTTACGGGTAGACTCCGGAATATCCAAACAGAATCACAGAGCAACGACGAGTAACTGTCATCTCACCAACGTCGGAAATCCGCACAAGCAGGGTTAGATTGTTCTAAAATATGCGTATCGCCGACGTGCAGTACACCTTAGTACACGCCGTCATCGTGCTTCCATGTCCCATGTGGATAATCGGGGTAAATTACCTTGCCCAAGGACACAATGCGGGAGTTCGAATAGTGTACGCAGCTTTCATGCAGCTCTAGGTGGGTTATATTTTTCCAAGTCTCACAAATTTGGGTGGCTAATACAGAGTCGCATATCCTTTTACCCAATTTTTTTGATCGAGTAACAGCGCTTTTCAACTATTAGAATGAGGGGGGTGAAAGTACTGTTGATTTTCCCCCTGACAAACCTGTAAAACGAAGGGGGGGGGGGGGGGTGCTTGGCCTGTTATTATAGAGTTGTAGTTTTTTCATTTATTTACCGACAGTTGGAGTAATCCGTAAAGAACCACCGTGCAGAGGCAAACAACTGTCAAAGTTCTACACAGGGTTATCATTGGCTGAAGGTAGTACGCTATAGTACACAACGTTACCGACCACCCCACCCCCACATAGGTAATTAGATCATATTAGCTCTTTCATGCTTTTACTTAGATGGGTGGGTTATTCTTCAGTGAACGTTCAAAAATAAATCATACAGGTTAGTAATAGCGCAGGTGTGATTTTTCTATGATTAAACACAGTCCGTAGTGCTATCACCCAAATTTTTTCATTTTTAAACGCACTGGTCCACAATTAACTGTTAAACACTTAAGGGCTGTTTTGATAACTGACTATTTATTTATATTTATTTATTGGTGTTTAAGGTCTGCACAATGACTAATCATGACCACAACAGTTTTACGGGTGGAGGAAGCCAGAGAGAGCCACCGAGCAATGGCAAGCAACTGTCAAGATTCTACACAGGGTCTGCATTGGTTGAAGACAGGTGCTCCATCGACGTGCAGTACGCCTTAGTGCACAGCGTCACCATGCCCCCACATGGTCAATAGGGATGAAGTGTCTTGCCCAAGGACACAACCGACAGACATTCCTGAATAAATCGGTACACGTATTTCTGTCAAACTAATCCGCCATTTTGTTTTTTCGACAAGTGTCTTGTGGAATGAATTATTTAACGAAAATTATTAATATATTATATTAAATGAACATACGCTCTTTATTTGAGGGACAATCTCATAGTAAATACGGGTTAAGAGTGTGGTAAGTTATGAGAAGAGACTAATCGGGGTAATTTGATCGCTCAAAATTGTGGGGAAGGCGTATTCGGGGGCCTGACATGTCCATTACATTTAGAGAACTGAACTGGGGTTCGAGATAATTTAGCTATTGTGAGGGCTGGGGGAGGGGGAGAGAGGTTTCCAAAAGTTTTTTTTAGTATTGGATGACCTGAAGGAGGGGAGTTCATGAAAGTTTTAGGTTCTGTGAGGGGATACAGGGGTGTGATGGTGAGGGTGTGGGATAATGGAGGTGTCTGATTGGTTGAAAAAGTGTGTGTTTGTGACAAAGCAACTCTTTTTAAGATTATGGTGGCCTGAAAAGGGCTGTTTTTTTTTTTTGCTTTCCATAGAAAGCTATTTTTTTCCTCCCATCTCCGCCTCAGTGAAGAAATTCTTTTCCCAATCTTCGTCAGCTGTTATTGGTGGCCCTACTAGTGCTTCCTCCTGCATGTGTACAGGAAGATCGAACCAGTGTTTGGGTCGATTTCTGTACTGGATCACCCCGAAAGGACGTCTGGCAGCCTCAACAAAAGGGTAGTCTTTTAGTCTCTTTTCTTGTTCCTTCGTGGGGAGCGTCGCTGACCACCACTTTTTTAATGCTAATGCAAATTCTTCGTTGGCTCGCTGCTTCTTGGTTCGCTCATAGCTGTTTACGGAAATATAGTCGATGCTTGTCATCTTGGCTTTTCTGACACAGTTTCTAATGAGAGTGAGGTTTGAATCGTCAGACTTTATAGGGGAAAAAACAAACATGCCCGCTTTTCAAAAACCGAAATGTTATTTGTTCATGTGGTCATCGGATTAAAAAATTACTTTATCACGTGAGGCGTAAAATCAGAATACCTTGGTCTATGAGAGTTTTTCGACAGCCATAAAAACGAGAAGAATAAACTAGCGTTATTAATATGTAAGAATCACGCCAAGTTATTAAATCCAATTACACCTATAAAAATAGCCACAATGGAGTCGTTCACAGTCTTCAGTTAAAAGCAAGACACATCTTGTCACGTGAGATCATCATTGATTTTTAAATACATGATAGCATGTCCAGTCTAACGATATTTATGACCAGTCGTTAAAGTGTGATAATAGATTTAATTGCTTCAACATCTGTCAGTAGTTGGCGTTTGAAAAGAAAAATCAATTTAATGACATCTAAACACGCAATGAACTGTTCACCTTTGCGGGTCAGTCAGTCGATAGCATTCATATATATATGTTCAGTACGTCATTATTAATTCATTTATTTATATACTAATTATTATAATCAACCCTAATTACACTCATTAATTACATTAATTCCATTAATTATGCAACAGTCACTAATTACATTAATTATTAAAGTGATTAAAAAAATCATTAAGTAACGTTAATTACCTTATGTAACATTTTAATTAAGATGACGTCATCCACCCCGGCATCATCCAGGAATCACCCAGGGATCCCCGAGAACAGGCTCATCCAGCCCCAAGCATACTACTTACCAGGCGTTTGGGTGGGGGTTGAATTACCACCAACAACCTCTCGGGGAGAAAATAAAAAGAAAAAAAACAAAAAGTCCTCCCACCCGCATTCTTTTTTGGAAAAATGGCTTGAGAAACAGACAATCAACTTTGTATGGTCTTACTAATTTTTTCTATTATCAATTTTTTAATATATAATTTTTTTTTTAGAAAAGGAACAAAAAACTGCAACGAATTATGCTTTATGATATTTATTTGTTTTGTCCAGAGTTACTTTTTCCTCGAACTTAACCCGTATCGTAATCTCTGATGATCTCATCATAAACCTCGGATGGGTTGTTATACAGAGTTACTTCCCTCGATTCTACCCTGATGACTTCATAATAAACCTTGATGTTACAGAGTTACTTCCCTCGAACCTGTTACTTTGTCCTCGAACCTAACCCGTATCGTAACCCCTGATGACCTCATAATAAACCTGGGATGAGTTATTACTTCCCTCGAACCTACCCTGACGACGTCATAGTAAACCTTGGTGCAACAAAGCTACTTCTCTCGAACCTATGGATGATAGAGTTACTTCACTTAAACCTCACCTGTATCATGACACCTGATGACCTAATAATAACATAGGTATTACAGTGTTACTTCCCTTGAACCTATGAATGATAGAGTGTTACTTCTCTCGAACCTACGGGTGAGTTGTTACAGAATTACTTTCCCTTGACCCTAATCATTTGACGGGTGAGTTGAAAGTTACTTCCCCGAATCTACGGATGGTAGTGTTACCCCCTTAAACCCCACCTGTATCATGACTCCTGATGACCTAATAATAAACCTTGGTGTTATAGTGTTACTTCCTTGAACCTATGGATGACAGAGTTACCTCCCTTGAAACTAGCCCGTATCATGACCCCTGATGACCTCATAATAAACCTCGGACGAGTTGTTATACAGAGTTACTTCTCTCGAACATAACCATTTGAACGTATGAGTTGTTACAGAGTTACTTCCTTGAACATAACCTAAAACCTGGAGGTTTTTTCAAGCACTTCTTAATATGGTGAATCGAATTTAAATTTTTTTTTGTTTGAACGGATGAGTTGTTAGAGTTACTTCCCTCGAACCAACCTAACCTAAAAATGTTTTTTTTAAGCACTTCTTAGTATGGTGCATCGAATTTTAATTTTGTTTGGATGAATGAGTTGTTACATAGTTACTTCCCTCGAACCTAATCATTTGATGAACCTACCCTGCATCATGACTCCTGAGGACCTCATAATAAACCTCGACTTATGGACGAGGTGTTACAGAGTTACTTCCCTCGAACATAACCGTTTGACGGATGAGTTGTTACAAAGTTACTTCCCTTGAACCTAACCTGTATCATCACCTCTGATATACTCATATACTTTGGGATGAGTTATTACCGAGTTACTTCCCTTGAACCTAACCTGTATCACGACCCTTGATGATCTCATAATAAACCTCTACTTACGGATGAACGGAGTTACTTCCATGAACCTAACCTGTATTATGATCTCTGATGACCTCATAATAAACCTCTACCTACGGATGACAGAGTCACTTCCTTTGAACCTAACCATTTGGTGGATGAGTTGTTGCAGAGTTACTTCCCTTGAACCTAACCATTTGACAAGGTTTTTTTTTTTTTTTTACTGAACCCTGAACGCAATCTGTAAAAAATCAGAAATACTGCACAAGCGAATCCAATTTTCAGAGAACAATTCACACCATTTTCTATACTAATTTCTATTATCGACCATTGTTACGGAATGTTAGGGAAAATTTATCGATCAGAAATCGTAAGATCGGACTATAAACGTTGTGATAACTGGCAGTTCTGTGAGGTCTCACCAGCTCTGGAATTTTGTGTTTCCTTACCAAACGATATCAGGTTCATTGAATAAACATGAGTCCACTGAATCCTCAAAATAAAACCTCAAGAGCTCGAGCTCTTATCGAGCTTGCGAGCTTAATTAACCACTATAGGCTCATTTCGCAATACCATTTGGATGACGAGTTCAAGTTTATCTAGCAAGGGGATGATGACGATGTCAAATTCGATGCGGTATAGTATAAGTATGGTGATGCGAGAAGGAATTTACGATTTGTGTTGAAGACAATGCAAATCGTAAATTTGTAATATTCAAGAGGTAGTGCAGTTCCAATATAGTATTGTATGATTAGTGTGGTGACGTTAGAATACGGCGACAATCGTAGTTAGAAAATGAGTCGTTTTCGTTCGATATATTTGATCAATTGTTTTGAACGACCCTCCATTCAACTTTCCACCAACAACTGTGTCTGATCAAGAAAAATAGGAAGTCGTTACCGAGATGTATTTCACCCGTTTTATAGCGTTAAAAGAGAATTGGTTTGGACAAGTGGTATGTCCACGTAAAAAGCTTAATGTCTTGGCTGCTGTTGGATGACATCAATATCGCGACTACTGATGTAATGCTTCGCTATCAGGTGGTTAGAAAAAGAGTTTTTTTCTCATTTTCATTCCGTCATACGCTGACACATTGTAAACACTGTTTTGTTGTTGTTGCTGTATTTATATAACACCACCTATCTTAAAATATTTTAACTCCTGTTGTAAAAAAAACAAACAAAACAACTTTTCTACACGTGCGTTTAGACTGTTTACAAATCTTTTCTAACACGTGACAAATGGTTTTATTTGAATTTAGTCAAGATTTTTTAGTTTTGTAATGTCTTCTCGACGTGGGCATTGTTTCCTAAAAAAAATAGTTTGGATTGACAATTTTTTCGGAAATGGTGAAATAGGTTATCCTCAATATGTAGAAACGTTGGAAGATCAACTTATAATTTTTATTGACAAATCTATGGTTCAGTAAACTGAGTTATTATTGAAGAAAACATCTAAAGGCGTGACTTGTTAAAAAGCGAGTGCATGGTAAGTCGACGTAAAAAGCTTAATGTTTTGGCTGCTGTTGGATGACATGAATATCGCGACTACTGATGTAATGCTTCGCTATCAGGTGGTTAGAAAAAGAGCTTTTTTTCTCATTTTCATTCAGTCATACGCTGACACATTGTAAACTCTTTTTTTTGTTGTTGTTGTTGTATTTATATAACGCCACCTATCTTAAAATATTTTAACTCCTATTGTAAAAAAACAAAACAAAACAACTTTTCCACACGTGCGTTTAGACTGTTTACAAATCTTTTTCTAACACGTGACAAATGGTTTTATTTGAATTTAGTCAAGATTTTTTAGTTTTGTAATGTATTCTCGACGTGGGCATTGTTTCCTAAAAAAAAATAGTTTGGATTGACACTTTTTTCGGAAATGGTGAAATAGGCTATCCTCAATATGTAGAAACGTTAGAAGATCAACATATAATTTTTATTGACAAATCTATGGTTCAGTAAACAGAGTTATTATTGAAGGAAACATCTTAAGGCGTGACTTGTTAAAAAGCGAGTGCATCTCTAATTTGCATAACAATCATATATTTTTTGAAAACATACTTCACGTTTTAACACAGATATCAAAAATGAATGATGCATCAGATTCAACTTGTTGTTTTTTTCAGTTTAATATGTTCCATAACTACCTTTTCTTATTACTTTCGATTTCAAGATGGTCCCAACTCCACCGTTATAAGAAGGGAAAGATTATGATTTTCATAATATCCTTGTCGATAGCTTTAATTTGATAGGTCACACGACTATCTTCTCGAAACTTTTGATTTTCTGATCGGTGTTAACCCCATCCCCACGGCGATGGTGGAAAATGTCATTTTGTAATGTATTCATCAAGCCCTTCATATCAGTACCTCACATGCTTGGATTTGTAAAAAGGAAGACGTTTTTCGGCTCTGGTCGTGACCCCACTCCCACATAAAATAAAAAATGTCATTTTCGTAATGTATTCATCGAGCCTTCATATCAGTACCTCACATGCCTGGCTTTGTATAAAGAACGACGTTTTTCGGCTCTGGTCGTGACCCCACCCCACGACGAGGGTTTAAATTACGATCTTCTTAATCCACTCGTCGAGACCTTCAATTTGATAGGTCACGTGACCACCTTCTCGAAACTTCGATTTTTCTGATGGGCGTGACCCCCACCCCCATATAAAATGGAAAACGTAATTTCTGTAAAGTATTCATCGAGCCTTTCATATTAATACCTCACATGCCTGGATTTGTAAAAAGAAAGACGTTTTTCGACTCTGGTCGTGACCCCACCCCACGACGAGGGTTAAAATTACGATATTCTTAATCCACTCGTTGAGACCTTCAATTTGATAGGTCACGTGACCACCTTCTCGAAACTTCGATTTTTCTGATGGGCGTGACCCCCACCCCCACATAAAATGAAAAACGTCATTTCTGTAATGTATTCATCGAGCCCTTCATATTAATGCCTCACATGCCTGAATTTGTAAAAAGGAAGACGTTTTTCGACTCTGGTCGTGACCCCACTCCACGACGAGGGTTAAAATTACGATCTTCTTAATCCACTCATAGAGACCTTCAATTTGATATGTCACGTGACCACCTTCTCGAAACTTTCGATTTTTATGTTGGGCGTGACCCCCACCCCACGACGAGGGGAGATAACTTTGTATGATTAAGTTTATGAGAATCAAACAATCTGATTGGTTTAATTAGCGTTGGGAACGTGAAATGATTGGGTGATTACTTATTTCAAGCTCTTCGAGCTTTTGATTTTTGGTACACGTTGCTCTAACCATTATATCCACGTTATTAAACGCGATTCATCTCACAAAACTCGCGAGGTGATTCGACAAATCGGGTTTTCGCTGATCGGATCGCATCCTAGACCGTCCCAAACGCGATGCGGGTTCAGTATCACCTCTTTTCCATATACCGTACATAAGTCGATTTCTGATGTAGAATCCGCAAATGGGTTTCCGTGCACGCCTCCATAGGGATTCAGTGTTAAAATTGTGTACAGATGCAGATGATACTGAATCCTATGGGGGAAACCCATTTGCGGATTTTGTATCAGACAGTACACCTTATTTTTCTTAAAATTTCATACATTTTTCACTCTTGAGCGATGTATATATAAAATCCAATGATATAGAACCCGCAAGCGGATTCTGTATCACCATAAAAAACGACAAATCGTGTACCTGTACACGATTTTAACACTAAATCCTATGGAGGTGTACATCGATGTACGTGTACATGTACGAAATTGTGTACAAGTGATACTGAATCCGCATTTATTACCTACTGACCTAACGTTTGACATTTGAAACATCGGAGTGGATTTGGGATATAAACATCCACTCCGACATTCATATAACCTATTTTTACTGATTTTGATGGTTGTGGAGTATTGAAGATGAAAATGTAAGTATTTGTGATTATTTCATTTCCATGTTTCCTGATTTTAACTCATTGGACCCCTGTTACTCCTTGCGTTTTCATTTCATTTATGATGCTTGTTCGTCAATGTCGGCAAGCTCACGAGTGCGTACAACACCTCTGCTGTTATTGAGTGTTTTGTGGGCTTCCGCTATAACTTCAATATCTAAAAGCTTTTGAGTTTTTAAAAGATTGAATGACTGTATATTTGAAGTGCATTCAATCAAAATGCCACCTGATCTTAACTTCTTAACATTTTTAACTGTCCCAGCGATTCCTTTAATAGCCTTCTCTAATGCAAAGGGGTTGAAATTTATTGCTTTGTTTTCTTTTTTCGGTTGAATAAAAATAAATTTTGGCCAATGTTTCTGAGTAGAAGTTTTTGACGAATCATATTCAGTGTCAGAGTCAGAAGAGTTTGAATTGTTTGATGGTTCATACTGTCGTTTTGTTTTGTCTTTGGTTGCCATATTTATAGATTTAAGGATTCATTGCCCCGGCTCACACCCACCACGGAGTCCAACAAGGGGAAGGGTTACTGCTAACCAGCGAACCCACCGGGTTGCCGGTATTCACACATACCTGGTATGGGGCAATATATTCAGCCAGTGTTGACCCGTGTGTGGAAGTGCCAGGTCTTCAGATGGCAATCATCCAACCAATAACTATACAAAACACTGCAATTAAAGTTGCCATGTAAAACTGAAGCAGACAGTGCAGCAAAATTATGTAGTTGTTAAAAAAGTAACATTTAAAAACAGTACACAATGGCAATAATAGTGTGTGATTAAAAGAAGTGACTGATTGAATGACCACCAAATGCCCCCCGACGTGACACCCAGTACCTTTGGGGTGGGGGCTCCCGATTGGCCAGAACGGGCCATCCGACCATCCTTCTACGCCCGAAATTAGGGCCAAAACAGTGTATTGAACAGGTAACCTCCATGATGGAGACCAGGGCCAAAGCAGTGTTTACCCTAACCGGGACCCAGTCTGTTCTCAACTGCCAGGATTTCTTCGTCCGGGGCCTTTAGACCGCACCTCACGGGAGAACAAGGTGCCTGCAAGATGGCATTAGCAGGATTGACCATTTTGGTCCTGGGCTGCGTATTTTTATATTTCACAGCAAACCAGCTCAATTGAGCAAACCTGCCAATTAAAAACTAGCAAACCTGCCCAATTGAGCAGGCCGTCCTGTATCCGCCACCTGAGGACCCGCCTAGTAGGGGATGGTCAAACCCCCCTGGGTTCTGTTGTTCATTGCTCCGGCTCCCACCCACCACGGAGTCCAACAAGGGGTGGGGTTACTGCTAAGCAGTGAACCCACCGGGTTGCCGGTATTCCCACATACCTGGTGTGGCGCAGTATACTCAGCCAGTGTTGATACCGAAGTATGCCACTGGCTGATTGGCCCCGTGTGTGGAAGTGCCATGTCTTCCAACCAATCACTTTATAAAACACTGTAATTAAGGTCGCCACGTGAAACTGAAACAAACAGTGCAGCAAAAACTGAGTATTTGGTTATAAAACGTGTTTAAAAACAGCACACAATGGCAATTATGATAAATGATTAAAAGAAAAGACTGATTGAATGACCACCAAATGTCCCCCGCCCGACGTGACACCCAGTACGTTTTGGGGTGGGGCTCCCGATTGGCCAGAACGAACCATCCGACCATCCTTCTACACCCGAAGTTGGGGCCAAAACAGTGTATTGAACAGGTAACCTCCACGATGAAGATCAGGGCCAAAGCAGTGTTTACGACCTGATCTCCATCCTGGAGACCTGTCCTAACCTGGACCCAGTCTGTTCTCAACTGCCAGGATTCCTTCCTCCGTGGCCTTCAGATCGCACCTCACGGGAGAACAAGGTGCCTGCAAGATGTCATAAGCAGGATTTGTTCCGGGGCTGCGTAATCATATATTCCGCAGCAAACCAGCTGAATGACTCAATATACTCAACACTAAGGTCCAATATCACAGAACTAGAAAACAGGGGGCTCGGTATAATTCTGATGGGTGACTTTAATGGACACATAGGTGATAAGAAAGAAGGCACAGAGGGCGGGGACAAGAAAGTCAACAGGAATGAAAGGAAGCTGTTGAACTTCACAAATGAATCTGAAGATTCTGAACAGGGACGCGAGGTGTAAGGGGAAATGGACCTGGAAGAGGAACGACAGAAAATCAATAATCGACTATATTCTCACAGATATTAATTTATGGGGGGAGGGGGGGGGGGGGTGATAGGGGTAGAAGTGGAGGTGGATAGTGATCACAACTTGATTACAGTGACGATCAGGGCCAAAAACCCAGTAATAAGCAAAGGAAGCTTCAAGAAGATTTGGGAACTCAAAAAGGATGCAGACTGGGCGAAGTTCGAAGAAAAATTGAAACCAAAGCTTGCAACCGTACACAAGTGGCAGTGTCCAGAAGATGGCCAATGCCATAGTTGCGAGCCTAGTGGAGGCAGGGAAGGTAAGTGTAGGAAAGATTAGGGTGCCAACACGAGAACTTGGGTACAGAGTGAACGAAGAAATGAAATGGGCCATAAATGGTAGAAAAGCTAAATGTGCTGCATACAGGAGAAGTAGAAAACTTAAGGGGGCGGAAAGCAACGAGACCACGGTAGCAAAGGAAGAATACCAACAAGCACGAAATAAAGTAAAGAAGATTAAAGACGATAATCGGAGAGTGCGAAATAGCAGTCTTTTTAGGACGATAAGAATGACAGGGGGGGGGGGGGTCGAGTTAGAGCGTAGTTTGGAAATGCGTGAATAAACGTAACAAAGGAAGTAACCCACAGAGTATTAAAGTAGATGGCAGAGTTACATACGATCAAGATCAAATCGCATTAGAACTAGTCAAGCACTGGGAAAAGGTAAACGATAAGAGATGGGGCATGGGGAACCCATCGGAGTGTCAGAACCGAGTCGTGCAAAATCTATCGAACTCCGTGTGCAGCGAAATTAAAACGGAGGAGGTGCGAAAGGTGATCTCAAAATTAAGGAATGGAAAAGCGGGCGGGGTGGACAAAATTCCTAACGAGTTTATCAAGAAGGGGGAGAGGAACTCTTGGAAAGCCTAACTGCCCTATTCAATTTAGCTATAGAAAAACAAGAGGTCCCAAATGAGTGGAGAGAAAGCAAAGTTACATTTATTTACAAAAAGGGGAAAAAGACGTTTTGGAAAATTATCGAGGGATATCTGTCAGCAGCAACATTGAAAAAGTTTTCTGTAAAGTCCAGTATGGGAGATTAGAGGAGGTAACTGAGGAGAAGGGTTTTTTGGGAAAGAGATCCCGAATGGCTTCAGGAAGGGAAGGAGAGTCACTGACAACCTTTTCACGCTATCCCAAATGATAGAATCCGCGAAAGCAAAAAAGAAAAAGATGTTTATGGCATTTTTGGATGTTAAAAAGGCATACGATAGAGTATGGAGGGATGGTATGGGTATGTGGCGCAAGCTTGAGGCTCTAGGATTGGGAGGCGAGTTTGCTGGAGTTGTGAAAGCATTATATAAAGATGTACAGAGTGAACTTAGCCTGGGTAACGTAACAACAAAATGCGTGCCCATGGATATAGGCCTAAAACAGGGGTGTATCCTTTCGCCGATTCTTTTTGCATTGTACATCAAAGGTTTAGGAGATGAACTTCTGCATAACGACGAGGGGGTAACAGTTGGGGACTTGAAGATCCCAGGGCTATTTTTTGCAGACGATATGGTGCCAGTGTCAGAAAACGAAGAGGGCTAGCGAAAATGCTGGGAATTGTTGGGAAATATGGTAGCAAATGGAGACTCGAACTTAATGAAAGCAAGAGCAAAGTTATACCCGTGGGCCGCAAAGTGGACCCCACTCGAAGGTGGAGAGTGGGGGAGTTCTGTATTCCGGAAGGTATCAGCAAACTTCTTTGTGTAGGAGAGACAGGTGACTACGAGTATCTGGGGGTAAATATAAACATCCCAAGAAGAGGCATCTACCGAAACCACACAAATAAACTCATTCTGAAGGGGAGGCGAATCCTTAACCAAATGAAACTTATAGGGAGAAACAGTTTCAATAAGGTTTTCGTGGGGAAAACCAATTTGGAAATGGTGGTATGCCAAGTATAACATATGGTACGGGAGTGGTACCCCTAAACCGGTCGGCTGTAAAGAGCTTGGAAATTCTGCAGAACGATGCAGGCCGATGGATAATGGCGTCGAGTAATGCCGCAGCACTAGAAGCAATCAGGGGTGAGCTTGGGTGGATGAAGAACAAGGACAGGATAGACTTATTGAAACTCGGTTATCTTAATTATTTGGTAAATCTCCCCGACAGCCGATGGTGTAAAGTTATGTTCCTGGGGATTTTGAACTCAAATATCAAGACAGGGTGGATGGTCCAAGTGAGGGAAGTAATAGAGAACTACTCATTGGAGATCTCGGACCTAGACGTTGGGGCAAACCAGGGTTAAAAAATCGTCAGGGAAAGGGTCACGGAGGATGGTAACCTTAACTGGTGAGAGGGGGGTCAAATCAAAGAAGTCTTGGGGTTGCCTGTGTGATAAAGAGAAGCCTGGTTTTGAAGAGTACCATGATGGCACCTTTGAGGGGGTCACTGTTGTTCAAGCTGAGGTCGCGTTTCCTGGAGCTAAGGGAAACAATTGGGAAAAACAGTAAAAAGGAGTGCCAGATGTGTAATTTGGGCGTGGTGAGACCCTGGAACTCTTTCTTCTAGAATGCCCAAAATACCAGTCTAAAAGAATAAGATTCACTGGGAGTATAATGGGGAAGTGGGATGAGAGAATGAAGGACATGTGGTTAGTGGGAGACTCAAAGGAGAGGGTTAATATGCTAATCGGAGAGATTGGGAAGAATCGGGCAAGGGATGTCATCAAGCAGTTCGTCTCCGAGTGTTGAGAGGAGAGAAGAAGCGTGGGAGGGAGGCAGTTGGGAGTACAGGGGTAACCAAGGCGTTCTCATCCGAGAACCGCGACAAATCAGCGGCCGGCCAAAGTGTTATTATTATTATTATGTTGTTATTACGTAGACGAAAGTGTACATCAATAATGAGGCTGATCAGCGAGATTCGTAAGAAATGGCAGATCTTCGAGTGTCATACTCAAAAAGTCTATAGCAATCAAGTAGTCATGTACATAAATGTTCCCTTATTATTCTTATTTTAAAAATTACTTCCGTCTGTGATTGTTTTTAAGAAATATTGAGTTAGGTTTTAATTTTGTTCTAGCGGTCACTGTCGGGAAACTTTAACTCTCGCTCCACCAAGTCAGTAAATTCCGGGCTTCTAGCTTTGGACCTGGCAACCGTTCATAGAAATGGACGCCTTTTGTACCAACTGTCGGTCTATCGAATCCTTACATGGTCAAATTTGAGTATGGTATATTTTAATTAAATAAACTACTGAGAAACACTGAAATCGGATTACCAGTTACGTATACACAACTGTTTCCAAGTTTTGAATTAAAATTCCCGCTGTCCAATATGTTTCAACAGCCCTTGACTTCATGTGGGGGTAGGATGGGACAAAATGTGGAAGACATTAGCTGGGGAGGGGGTTTACTGAGGCCTCAACTACACATATTTTCCACATCATGCATTTTTTCATTAAGACTTTTTTCATCTGTATTTGAACTTATGTCTTTGTTTCTTTAATGACTTCTTATCATAAGAAACCCAATAATTCAGCTACCATTCTCAAATCTGACAAACCAGGTTGAGGTTTCAAGAAGAATAATCTTCAATGATACATACCATGGGCTGGGTACCAATAATTGCGTGAAAATACTCCCTCCGTCGAAGATTTGTTTTCACTTTTTGTGTCCACAAATAACATTTTAAATTTCTCAAATAAACCTAAATGACTATAGTCACTTGACAAAGGTCACGTGCAGTAATGCAGAATCAAATAACAATGCTGGACTTTGATTTTAGGAGCAAAATGTATGTACTTATCTTCAGTCCAAGATCGTTCCCATACCTTCGATTGCTGATCAGTCTACGACCATGCTGTCAGATCTGATACATCGATGGGGATAAATGAATAACGTTTCTTCATATTTAATTTTGTTTATTGATATCCGATATTCTTGAGATACGTTTTTCATAACTCGATGAAAGTAGTATGTCTCGTATGTTTCAGGGGCAGGTTGCAGGACCTCGGTGCAGGACCTCGGAAGTGACGTCATGTCACGTGACCTAGTGGCGCCATGTTGTGTTGTCATGGTAACCCGCGTGAGCGACCATGTTGTGACGTCATCTCCATAGTGATACGTGTTGTTAGTGCGCATGCGCAGCGCGTGTTGTTAGGGTGATACGTGTTTCCGTCGTCCATTTTGTATACTGGAGGCCGCCATCTTGGTTTCTATGGTAGCACGTGGTTGCTATGTTTCCCAATTGTTCTGCAATAAGACGGGGTATGTTCGGAGGCTGTGTTCGATTGAATCGGAATAAATCTAATTACCACCAACAACCCGACAATCTCTCAAAATCACCAAAATCCACCCGAAATCACCGAAATTGACTTTATTTCCCCGTTTTATCGGCTTAGCACGTAGTGTTATAGTACTAAGGGGTGTAAGGGGTGCATTCGACTGAAGTGGAGTAATGTTCCCATTTTTTTGGATCCCATGACGTGTTATTTCCCTATTAAGAGTAGCACGTAGGGCTGTAGGACAAATTTACCCAGAATAACTAATTGTTAGGGTCTATATTTAGCAATTTCTTTAAATGACCCCCCTAACTACATGATTTTAAATAATAAAATAAATAAGGATCAAGATGTTTTTACACCAACCAATCAGAGCGAAGTTAATCCACCAATCAGATTTCTGGATTCCCATTGTGTTTCTTTCCCATTGACTTCTATACTAATTTTCTAAATTTCCCAACTTTAACCTATAATCCTATAGGAAACAAACACAAACACCCATCGAGAATGAAAATATCGATGAAAAAACGTTGTGACGTCGTGACGTTTTCAAAAACGTCCGTCACGTCTAAATAAATTCCGGAGAAGAATAACGTCGCGTCATTCTGTTTCGATCCTTCGAACTGAACACATCGCTAGAGAGTTTTCTATAGCAATTTTGCCTTTGCAAAAAATTTATGAAGATGTCTGAAGCTGCTACTGCCGTTACCAGAACTGATGTCTACGCCTGTGAAGAGTGTGGGAAGACCTTTACAGACCGCTGCAACCGAAACCGCCATGTGCGTACCAAGCACGCCACCGGAGAGAAGAAGACCCACGATTGTAACAAGACCTTTACGAGGAAAGAGTATCTCCTTGACCACCTGAAGAAATGTTTGGAGATATATACATGTATGAAATGCGGCCAGGAGTTCAACCAACTACTCCATTTTAATCGACACAAGAGCGTTGCCCACCGACCAGTTCCTGTACCATCTGAAAGGAAGACTGATGAACCGAAGAGAGGACCACCTAACCAACGACGACCACCCATTATGATGATGACCCAATGGAGTTTGAAAAGAATATGATGTCTGAAGAAGAGCCAGATGAGATATTGACCGTGTACGAAGATAACTGGAGTTCTATTAGAACTCGCCACATGATGAACAGAAGAGTCCAAGACCAATATAACTACCGGATCAACGATGTGAACCTGAAGATGATGACTGATGAATTGATGACTACCATATTTCTGCCACAGCAGCTAAGATTTAAAATTAATCTGAGTTTTGGTTTTATCCTGCGACACAATGAAACGAATGAACTGAAGTATTACCATCCATCACAAAACAACGCCCGGGTACTTGATGTTCCACAACTTGTATGCTGCCAAGAAGACTTTGAAGAATTCCTTGATGATGTCATGGAAGAAGATATCCTGGAATGGGCCAAATTAAAACGACCCAACACCAAATGGCTTGTTGAGAGAGTTACCAACGTCACATTTTATGTGAACAAGCTGAAAGACCACCCAATTGGAATGGCAGAAGATCTTCCTGACTACATTCTCCAGAACAAAGCAGTAAATGTTTTGGTGAAAGATAAACATCGTTATTTTACCTATGAAGACAACCTGTGTATTTTCCGCTGTTTAGCTTTATGGAGTGGTTCCATAACAGACAACCTCAACTATACTACAGATGCCATCTATAACAAGTATACAAAGAAGCCAAAGAATGAATTCCGTGGAGTAACTTTAGCCGAATTACCTGACTTGGAGAAATGTTTTGAAGTAAATATCCAAGTATTTGAACTTGTCAAGAATGATGATGACCAAATTGTTGCCAAATTAGTACAGAGATCTCACAGAAAGTATGAAGATACCATGTATGTGATCATTTGAAAGAACCATTTTAGCTACATCATCGATATAGACCAATACTGCAAATCCTTTGAATGCCGCAAATGCGGCAAATTATGGAAAAATGGATTTCTACTCAATCGTCACGAGAAAACCTGTACAGATGAAGTCAATTACCAGTATGTTGGCGGTGTATACCATCCATCCCAGTCCATATTTGATCTGTTAGAAGATGAAGGTATAGAAGTATCTGAAGAGAAGAAGTTTTATCCATACCGTGCAACGTTTGATTTTGAAAGTTACTTTGTCAAATCCAGTCTACCTGCTGACAGTGATAAACTGATATGGGAAGCAGAACACCGACCATTGAGTGTGAGTGTATGTAGTAATGTTCCAGAATACCAAGAACCGAAATGTTTTATTACAAATGGAAATTCTCAAGAACTTGTTGAAGAAATGATGACATACCTCACAGCTATTTCATCTCATTGCCACCAACTGATGCAGACCTATCATGCTTGGACCTTGTTTAAACTCAGACAGAAAATTGATAAAACGCTGGAAGCGGAAGCCAGAGCTACTGGAGAAGATACATCCAAGATGCATCCTTTACAAAAATTGGAGAAGAAATTTCAAGACTACCTGCAAGATATGCCCGTCATCGGATTCAACTCTGGAAAATATGATATGAATGTAGTCAAGCGTGAACTGATGACATACCTGAAGAGACAGAATCCACTCAAGTTTGCAGTGAAGAAATCGAATAACTACATGTGCGTCTCGACAGAATCTTTCAAGTTTGTTGATATTTGCAACTACCTCGTTCCAGGATTCAGCTATGACAAGTTTTTGAAAGCATTTGGCTGCTCCGTGACGAAGGGATTTTTACAATATGAATGGATCGACAGCTTGAACAAATTGGATCAAGACCACCTACCAGACCATGAATCCTTCTACAGTTCTCTCAAGAAAGAAAATATATCCAATGAAGAATACCAGTACTGCCAGCATGTATGGAACGACCTGGAGATGACAACTTTCCGTGATTTTCTGATCTGGTATAATAACCGAGATGCAAAACCATTCCTTGAAGCAGTTGACAAGCAGTTTGCTTTCTACCAAGAACGCCACATCGACATGTTTAAAGATGGTATCAGTGTTCCGGGCCTCACGTTGAAATACCTGTTCCAGACCATGAATGATGACACTTACTTCACATTATTTACCCAGAAGAATAAAGACTTGCATCACTTGGTGAAAGATAATATCGTTGGTGGACCTTCAATTATCTTCAACCGATACCACGAGAAAGATGTTACCCGAATCAGAGAAACGAAATATGGCAAAGAAGCAAAACCATGTAGAAGTATTATAGGCTTTGATGCGAATGCATTATATCTTTGGTGCCTAATGCAAGAGATGCCAACGGGTTGGAGTATTAGACGTCGTGAAGAAAACCAGTTTAAACCAGAACATCCAATGAAGTATGGTAAAATGGCTGAACAATTGTTAGAGTTTTTATCCATGAGAGATGACATCCACATCAGACATCAGTTTAACGGAGCTGAAAAAATGATTGGTCGAAGACAGTTGCCTGTTGATGGTTGGTGCAAAGAGACACAGACTGTATACCAGTTCCATGGCTGCTTCTGGCACGGACATACCTGCATGAAAGATAAGAATGGCCTTCCTATCATCCATAATGACGTCAGAGATAAACCGATGAAAGAACTGCTACAAGACACCCGTACCAATGCAAAGTACATCACCGATTTGGGCTATAAACTTATTGAAATCTGGGAGTGTGAGTGGAGAGAGATGAAGAAGACCGATGCCACACTCAAAGCCTTCCTGAAAGAGAACTTTTCAGACAAAATAGATGGTGCGATGACAGAGAAAGAAATACTGAACAAAGTGAAGTCCGGTGAACTGTTTGGTTTAGTCGAATGTGATATACATGAACCAGATCACCTGAAAGAGTACTTTGAAGAGATGACACCTATCTTCAAGAATACAGATATTTCCATAGATGATATTGGTGAACACATGAAGGCCTTTGCCGAGAAGAATGGAATCATGAAGAAACCCCGTAGAAGTTTGATCGGAAGCTATGGAGCGGAAAAAATGTTATTTGCAACCCCTTTACTGCAGTGGTCCCTCCAGCATGGTATTGAAGTTGATCACGTCTATCAAGTTATCCAATATAAACCAAGAAGATGTTTTGAAAAATTTGGAGATGAAGTATCTGAAGCAAGAAGACAAGGAGATGTTGACCCTGACAAGTCGATCGTTGCCGACACCATGAAGCTGTTGGGAAATTCTGGATATGGCAAAACCGTCACCAACAAAGAGAAGCATCGACGTGTGTGCTATTGCGACGACGAAGAAGTTACCAAAGCTGTAAATGACATGTCCTTCAGAGCCTTGAATCCATTAGATGATACATTATATGAAGTCGAACTCAACAAGAAGACCATCAAGTTGGATCTGCCACTTCACATCGGATTCTTTGTTTACCATTATGCGAAACTCCGGATGCTTCAGTTCTATTATGATGTCATCGATACTTTTATCAACCGCCAAGATTTCGAATATGCTGAAATGGACACAGATTCTGCATATATATGTACTTCGTCACCACCCATAGATGAATTAGTGAAACCAGAGAAGAGAGTAGAATTTTACAAAGAGAATCACAAGTGGTTTCCACCAGAGTGTTGTGATTTCCACAGAGATGATTATGTGAAAACCAAATTAGAAGGCAAAGAATGGCTGTCACCCTCATGCTGCCAAGAAAGAAAGCGTTTTGACAGGAGAACTCCAGGCTTGTTTAAAGTAGAATGGCAAGGAACCGGCATTGTTGGACTGTGTAGTAAAACATATTATTGTTTCGGAGCCACCAATAAATTCAGTTGTAAGGGAATCAGCAAACGCCACAATGATTTGACGAAAGACAGATATTTGCAAGTTTTGAAGACTCAACAAAGAGGATCTGGCATCAACCGAGGATTTGTGATGAATGACAACACCATGTATACCTACCAGCAGAGCAGAGATGGACTATCATATTTCTACCCAAAACGAAGAGTTTTAGAAGATGGAGTTAGTACCATACCACGAGAGATTTAAAGAAGAAACAATTGAGTGAGTGTCATATTTTTCTACAACCTGAACCAAGTCTAGCTTTTGCCTACAAAAAAAAGTTCTATTTAGTTGACAAAAAAAAATTCCTAAAAAAAACCGAAATGGTTTTTAGGTGGTCTACTCAATCATATTAGGCTCATCAAATTTTTAAAGTCCTTTATGGCATTCTCTAAAGTCCTTTATGGCAGTCCTCATAAAGTCCTATATGGCATTCTCTAAAGTCCTTTATGGCAGTCATCATAAAGTCCTACATGGCAGTCCTCATAAAGTCCTATATGGCATTCTCTAAAGTCCTTTATGGCAGTTTTTCTCTAAAGTCCTTTATGGCAGTTCTCATAAAGTCCTATATGGCATTCTCTAAAGTCCTTTATGGCAGTCCTCGTAAAGTCCTATATGGCAAGTTTTTCTCAAAGTAAAAAGTCCTATATGGCATTCTCTAAAGTCCTTTATGGCAGTCCTCATAAAGTCCTATATGGCATTCTCTAAAGTCCTTCGTGGCAGTCCTCATAAAGTCCTATATGGCATTCTCTAAAGTCCTTTATGGCAGTCCTCATAAAGTCCTATATGGCAGTTTTTTTTCTAAAGTCCTTTATGGCAGTCCTCATAAAGTCCTACATGGCAAGTTTTTTCTCAAAGTAAAAAGTCCTATATGGCATTCTCTAAAGTCCTTTATGGCAGTCCTCATAAAGTCCTATATGGCAGTCTTCAAAAAAAAATTCTAAATGGCAAGTCTTACAAGGCAATACATTTTTTTCTAGTGTAAAGATTTTTTCAATTTTTTTATTTATTCTAATACAGAGAGTTTTTTCATCATTATCATCATCATCATGTTCCTGATATACTTTAGGCTAACCCTATTGGAAGTGGAGGATACTTCTTTAGTTTCATTCAAAACTTAGTTTCATTCAAAACTTTTTAGTTCCATTTATTTTTAAAAAATGTTGATTCATGGTATCTTTTAGGTTACACCTATTGGAACCAGATGATACTTCTTTATTCAAAATTTAGTTTCATTCAAAACTTTTTAGTTCCATTTATTTTAAAAACATGTTGATTCATGGTATCTTTTAGGTTACACCTATTGGAACCAGATGATACTTCTTTACTTTTTAGTTTCATTCAAAACTTTTTAGTTTCATTCAAAACTTTTTAGTTCCATTTATTTTAAAAGACATGTTGATTCATGGTATCTTTTAGGTTACACCTTTTGGAACCAGATGATACTTCTTTACTTTTTAGTTTCATTTCATTTTTTTTTAAAAAAAAGGTTGATTCCTGGTGTCTTTTTAGGCTACCCCTATTGTATAACCAAAGGCATAAATCATCATCATCATCATTACTAAGAAATTCTCTGTTGTGAATATTTAAAAGAAATGCGAAATTTTTATGACAGAAAAACTAAATTGCTAAGTTGGACATGTTGTTTTCGTTTTCTTTTTTGATGAACAAAAAAAAATTCCCTCAAAGAGGATACGAACTGTACGGGGTGGGAATGCACTCGAGCTATTTGACTTATCTCCATTGGACAGAGGTTTGTAGCTTGACCTGTCCCAAGCCAGTATAAAATGCAGAGGGCCATATCCTACAGTTTAAGGATCAAGATTGCAGTTTGATCGCCAAACTGACCAATCAGATCGAAGTTAATCAAACAATCAAATTTCTGTATTCTCATTGTGTTTCTTTCCCATTGACTTCTATACTAATTTTCAAAATTTTCCAACTTTAACCTATAATCCTATAGGAAACAAACACAAACCCCAACCAAGAATCAAAAACTCAATCAAAATTTGTTCAACTGGGGTGATGTTTTCAATCACGTCCGTCAAAGATATATAAGATTAGGCAAAGCATGGACTTGGCATCATTCACGATCGAACCATTGACCAGAGAAGATGTTCCGAATTGGCACCAAGCAGACTTATGCTAACGTCACCCAGTACCAGGGTGAACTGAAGATTCATCTCAGAAGATACTTTGAGGAAAAAGACCAGAAACCTTATCCTACGAAGACTGGTATTGCTCTATCTTTAGAAGAATGGAATGCCTTGAAATCTCAAATAGAAGAAGTAGATGCAGCCATCAAAACCCTACAAACAACTTTAACTGAAGACACTAAACCTACTAACCATGAAGACTTCAAAAAACCAAATCAAGAACCACCTTTGAAGAAGAAGAAGATCACAGTGAGATTAACCCAACCACGACCATTGATCGTTGATGAAATTGATAGTGAACTCAGGCAAGTTCGCTTGCAGCATGAACTTTGCTTGGCATATGCTCATTATGTCGAAGAGAACATTGACGATGTAATGAAAGAAAAATGCTATGGATGTACAGTCGATCACCCAAGTCAGATTCAGCATAATGTATGCCTAATGATGTCTGAAGAAGAGAAGATTATAACATGTTTTAGTGACGCACTTGAAAGAGTTAACAAGAATGATGTTCATCTACTGTGGCACCATAATACTTCTGGAATGAATCCACCACCAGTACAGAAAGAATATGAGGATATGTTCGAGAAACCTCTCACAAATGAACAGAGACGTTGTATTATGGATTTGGTGATTGAATTTATGACCATCAAGAAACCTGTTACAAGGTTATTTGGTGTTTATCTTCTTGACAAATATCAAACAAACTTAAACTGTCCCCAGCCAGTAAGTCAGAGGGCCACCAATTTTAAATATTTTTTGGATGACGGTTCATATTGACCACCTCTCCAAAAGGTATAAAAGGGGGAGTAGTCCCCACGTTCAGTGGGGGCCACCTCCCCAAAAGGTATAAAAGGGAAGTAGTACCCACATAGAACAACAAAGATGGATCCTCGTTGGAAGCATCCATTCACTTGTTTATTGTGTGGTCCCACGGGTAGTGGTAAATCATCCTTTGTAAATCGGGTTATTCAAAACATTCAAAATATTATATCACCTGTCCCAAGTACATCATTTGGTGTTATAGTGAATGGCAACCATTATACAATACTTTACCCCAAGTAGAATTCGTAGAGGGTCTCCCTCAAGAATTAAAATCTGATAGTTTAGTCATATTGGATGATCTGATGCTCGATGCAGATGTTCGAGTGTCTAGATTATTTACTAAAGGTAGTCATCACCGTAACATTAGTGTGATCTACATTGTTCAAAATTTATTCGATAAAAATAAAGTCCATAGGACTGTAGCTCTCAATAGTCATTACATGATCTTGTTTAAAAATCCTAGGGATCGTTCTCAGATCTCACACTTGGCAGCACAGATGTATCCTGGTCATTCCAAGTTTCTGAGAGAAGTTTTTGAAGATGCCACTTCGACACCATATGGTTACCTTTTAATAGATCTCAAACAAGATACTCCTGAACACATGAGATTAAGAAGTCAAATTTGTCCTGGGGGAACCCAATATGTGTACCTCCGAAAAGTATAAAAGGGGAGCAACAAGTCTGACTCGAGTCAGAAGCATGTCTGACCGTCTCAAGCGCAACATCGCTCTTCTCAAGGTTCTTATTAAATCGAAACCCGCACTCGTCAAATCCATACTAAAACATGCAGACAAAGAATTGATAACTTGTTTGTGTGACTGTGCCTCGAATATACTGAAGGGAGCAGTACCTCTGACCAAAGCTCAGAGAACCAAACTCGTTCGTCAGAAACAACTAGTGAGGGCAGTGGCAAACAAAGGTACCTCTGACAAAAAGAGGAGACAAATCTTGCAGAAAGGGGGATTCTTGGGGGCATTGCTACCTCCTGTACTATTGGGTGCTGTTAAAGGTATATTTGGATGATGGAATATGCAAAGAAGATGGCTTTGGTAGAACCAAGGTTATTGGAACGTCTACAAGAGACTCCAAGACAACCGAATGAACTGGCTGTTTCATCACTGGATAGAGAAATGAGAGATATTCTCGATGCCCCTTTTCTTTCGGCTGATGAAAAGATGACTCAATATAATCAAATTTTACAAAGATACTTGACATTTCAACAAAAGGTAATGGCTCCTCGACCAATTAAAGTCGAATTCGAGAAAGATAATAAAGACGAAGACATTCTCGATTCTGTACCTATGACAATGAAGAGAAAGGGCAAGTTGTTGTTGAATCGTATTAGAAGTGACCCAAATATATCTTGGAATGAGAAGGGTGAATTAGTCTACAAAGATCAAACAGTGGTAGGGTCGAATGTAACAGATCTTCTAAACGATTTACTTAGAAGACGAAAATCTTTCCAACCAAAGGGATGGGAAATGTTGGCCGAAGCTTTGAGAGATAGTAACATACCCCAAGAATTAATTGGTCATAAAGAACGTTGGGATTTTATGAAACAGGCACCGATAAAGTCGGAACCAAAACAACCAAAGAAAACAGAAACGCCAAAGTGGACCGAAAAAAAGGTATAAATAGAGTTGACACTTGAACAAGGCAGTCATGGAAGCATTGTACTATGATTCTGAAGTGCCTGGTAGTTTTAGTGGTGTAGACGCTCTTCGTAGAGCGTCCAAGAAAAAAACCAAACAAGTTGTAAAATGGTTAGAGACTCAAGACACATACACTCTTCACAAACCTGTTCGTCGCACATTTCGTAGAAGAAAAGTAATAGTTAGTGGTATAGATGCACAATGGCAAGCTGACTTGGTAGATGTTTCAAACATAAGTAAATTCAACAAAAACATAAAATTTTTGTTGACATGTATAGATGTATTTAGTAAATATGCTTGGGTGATGCCATTACAAAACAAACTTGGTGATTCCATCGTGAAAGCTTTTAGTAAAATTTTCAAACAAGGTCGTAAACCAGAAAAATTACAAACTGATCAAGGCAAAGAATTTCTAAACAGAAAATTTCAGAATTTTCTCAAAGATCACAAAGTCGACTTTTTCACAACACAAAATGTGGAAACAAAATGTTCCATAGTAGAAAGATTCAATAGAACTTTGAAAACCAAAATGTGGAAATATTTTACCAAGAATGATACACTAACTTTTCCACTTCAAAACTTGGTGAAATCATATAATCATTCTCATCATCGCAGTATAGGTATGGCCCCCATCGCCGTGAACTTTGAAAATCAAGAAGAGGTTTGGCAAAGGTTGTATGGGCAACCCATAAAACACAAGACACCAAAGTACAAAGTAGGAGACAGAGTGAGAATCAATAAAGTTAAGAAAACTTTTGAGAAAGGTTATTTGCCCAATTGGACCGAAGAGTTATTCACAGTAGTAGCCATCAAGAAAGGACATCCAGTCACATACATGTTACAAGATGATAATGGAGAAATACTGAAAGGGTCATTCTACACTGAAGAGCTTCAGCGAGTTTCACATAAAACTGTTTACAAAATCGAACACGTACTCAAGAAACGTGGTCGAGGTAAGAAAAGGGAATTGTTCGTAAAGTGGTTGGGATACCCAACTTCGTTCAATTCGTGGATCAAACAGAGTCAGCTCACCTATAAAAGGAAGTGAACCTCTGAAGTTTCTTCAAAATGGAAGAAGGATCGAACGGTTCTTGGCCTCTGTTTGGTAAAAGAATTCCAAGGAGCGAGATCACTTATTTTTCACAAATAATCATTTTGTATATCATCATCATTATCAGTGTCGTTAATCTCACTCTCGAAAACACAGACAGCAAGTTGTGGACTGCTCTCTTGAGTAGTAGCATAGGATATTTGTTCCCAAATCCAACCATTAAGAAAAAGTAATGTTTTATTTGACTCTACCAAGTAATAGTTCTATGAACGTGTTTCCAGAAAACACGTTGACTACGTACACCACTCAGTTATCACAACCAGTGAATCTCACGGGAGAATGGGAAGTAGGTCTGGCAGAGATTCAGTATCCAAATACTTGGTTCAATATTCGTGGAGAAGAAGCTTTCGTTACAGTGTTCTGGTCTTCGAAAAAGAATTACCGACTTATTCTCAAGGAAGGTCGTTATTCGGATCCCATTGATGTGATACGAGCTATCAATGGTGTTAAATAATTACTCTTGCCTCGTCACGATAAGGTAGCTTTTGAACTGGATAGAGTGACTGGTAAAGTTCGTATCACGGTACGTGATGGAGTCGTGGTCACATTGAGCCCTACTCTTCAAAATATTTTGGGATTTAATGAGTGTGTTTTTAAATCAGGAACTTACAATTCTTCCAGAGTTGCCGATGTCAACCAAGGATTTTATTCACTCTATGTATATTGTGACTTGGTTCGTGACCAAGTCGTAGGAGATACAAGAATACCACTTCATCGTATCGTACCCGTACGTGGAAAATATGGGGATATCATCTCTAAAACATTTGAGAATGTGTATTATGTACCAGTAGAACGAAAAAATTTCAGTACCGTCCAGGTGTATATAAGGGGTGACACAGGAGCCATAGTACCATTCGAGTTCGGGAAAGTGACAGTGACACTTCATTTCAGAAATCGTAGATCTCTTCATTTCACATAAACATGACTTACTGTTGTAAGTCCAAATTATACGAAGAATATTACACGAAACAAGCTGGGAATGGTCTACCGGCTTTTTCTGGAGCTCAAATACAGAGAGGATATGGTTTGGGAAGTATATTGGGAGGACTGAAGAATATGGTGTTACCTTTATTGAAAACTACAGCCAGGACCGTGGGAAAACAGTTATTGAGAAAAGGAGCAGCCTTTGCCGAAGATGTCATTGAAGGGAAAAATGTAAAAAAGGCAGCAATCAAAAGAGTCAAAGAGGCTGGTGCAGGAGCTTGGAATGAAGTGTTTGGTGGTTCAAAACCACCCGGTAGGAAAAGTATAAAAAGGCCCGCACCACGCAAAACTAGCAAATCGACAAAAAGAAGGAGAACTGTTCAGACCCAAGACCATCTCGGTGCATGATGTCTCTCATTAATGAAAAATCTTGTGAGTGTGTCAACAGCGAACTCGACTTGTTTTCCATACCATCAACACAGACTAGTGTGGAACATGGGCAATGGGTAGAACACAGGCCTTTGGCGACTATAGGAAACAGTGGTCCAATAGAATTCCACATTGCAGGATTAGGAGATGATTATTTGAATTTGGCACAGACATACTTGTATGTTAAAGCAACGGTTGTAGATTCCAGTGGGGCATCAATTGCACCCGATGCCAAAGTGGGCCCAGTCAATTTATGGATGCATTCCTTATTTAATCAAATCGATATCAGCTTGAATGAAAAACTGGTATCTCCTTCCAACAACACTTATCATTACAGAGCTTTCATAGAAACTTTGTTGAGTTATGGACCAGCTGCCAAGAAGTCACAACTGACTAATGCATTATGGTACAAGGATACGGCCGGACACATGGAAGATTTGGCAGATGATAACAAGGGATTTCTTCTTCGAAAGAAATTTATAGAGAAAAGTAAAATCGTGGACATGACTGGAAGATTACATTTGGACATGCTTTTCCAAACTCGTTACATGCTGAATGGAGTTAATGTTCATGTTAAAATGAATAGAGCCAAAGATGCTTTCGCATTGATGGCCGATACCGCAACATACAAGATCAAAATTCTAGATGTATCCATGTTTGTACGCAAAGAGAGACTCCAATCATTCGTGAGAATGGCTCACGAGAAAGCACTAACAAAAGCAACTGCAAAATATCCTATCGATCGTGTGGAAACCAAGGTGTTTTCAGTGCCGAAAGGAAATCTGAGCATTACACAAGAAAACTTATTTTTAGGCCAACTACCTAAACGCATCGTAGTGGGATGTGTAGACAACGATGCTTTCAATGGAAACTTTTCAAAGAATCCATATAATTTCAAGAACTACAAAATCAATTACTTGGCATTGTACGTGGATGTGCAGCAGATTCCAGCCAGACCATTACAACCTAGATTCGAACAACAAGAAGTGGCGAGATGTTATGCAACTCTGTTCCAAGGAACTGGACAAATGTATGAGAATGAAGGAAACCACATCAGCCGAGAAGAGTACATAAATGGATACACCCTATTCGTATTCCACCTGACTCCAGATCTATCACATGGACAACACTTCGATCTGGTGAAGAGAGGAAACTTGAGACTAGAAGTCCATTTCGAAAATCCATTACCAACCACAATCAACGTACTGGTGTATGCAGAATTCCAGAACATCATAGAAGTGGATAAGAATAGACAAGTAATCTTTGATTACTCAACATGAACACGTTGCAGTTAGAGAATGCACTTCGATCAGATAGTTGGTTGAAGAGAATATGTTTGGGTGTATTTTCAAGAAACAAATTACCAAGAAGATTACCAGATCACAGACCAGTGGCTTTGCTAGGCAACACGGATCCATACCACAGAAAAGGAGAACATTGGGTGGCTCTCTTTGTGAGTCACCACAACGCAGAATACTTTGATTCCTATGGATTACCACCACAACACAGACCATTCGAGAATTTCCTGAAGAAGGATTCCAGATATTGGAAGTATAATACGAAACGCCTTCAAGGACCATTACAAGTGTGTGGACAATACTGTTTGTTTTACTTGAAACATCGCTGTCGCGGTGTACCGATGGAAACCATATCCAACATGTTTACCACTGATCTAATGGGTAATGATCTGTTGGTTAATGACGTCATAGAGGAAACCAGCCACTAGATGTCGCTGCATTGAAGGAAAACTATAAAAAACTGGTGCACTTGGTGTTCAGCTCATCTGTGTTTCGACAGCCAAAGAAGAAGGATGTCTACTAATGTGACCGTCTTCAAACTTAACAACGATTTACAGATTCAACTGTTCAAGAACGACGTTGGGTTCCAGTTTACCACCAGAGATTGGGAACAAGTGACCAAAGCAGTGGATATTGCAAAGAAGAGAAGTCTTGAAATAGGAGAACCCAAACCAAAAAAAGAAAGAAAACCAAAGAAGAATGAAGATAAAAAGGATTGAAGAATGTTCACTATTCCATGTTTGATCAGGATGGCACTGAATGATTATCAATCAAGAAACCAAGAAACAAGAAATCCAAGAGACTTTGTAGAGAGAATGAGCGTTTCATTCGAAACGTATTTTCGTGATGTTCCGCCACCGGTACTGGAGCAGTTATTACGTGGAGAAGATAAAATAAGAAAGACACCAGAACAAAGGCCACCAAAACACATCTAGTATGCACTGGAGGAAAATCGCCTCAAGACATTTCAATTCATGTTACAAAGTGAAAGTGTGAAAACCCCGAATGAACTGACAAAAGCTGGATTCTTTTATTTGGGGACAGGAGACAGAACTCAATGTTTTCATTGTGGTATTATTGTTCTTTTCTGGGAAACAGAAGATGATGTTATAGAAGAACACAGAAAATATTCTCCAGACTGTTATTACATTCATAATTTACCACCTGAATTCATGGACGTTAAAAAAGAAGAAATGGCCATCAGAGAAGAAGAAGAAATGGACACATCATTTCAAGAAGAAGAAGATTCACGGAGGACAAAATGTAGTGTGTGTTTATTAGCTGAAGCCAATGTCGCTCCGCGACCATGTAACCATTTGTGCCCCTGCAAAGACTGCTGTAAACCACTCAGAAGATGTCCAATCTGCAGAAAGACTGTTTATGAATATCTGACAATCTACATACCATAAAAAGATGTATTTTTGTTGTTGAATAAAAGAAATTTAAATTTATATTTAGTGTTGTTATTTTTTTAAACTTTCCATCGAAGTACAAAGAAAAATCAAAATGAAGGATAGTAAATTAGACCTCGTACGACACATCTGTTGGGTAGATCCTTATTTATTTTATTATTTAAAATCATGTAGTTAGGGGGTTCATTTAAAGAAATTGCTAAATATAGACCCTAACAATTAGTTAGGGGGTCAGTTAAGGATGTTACTAAAAATCGAGCGTAGGAATTTATAAAAATATAGTTCCAAGTAGAAGCAGAGGATTCTGGGTAAATTTGTCCTATAGCACTACGTGCTACTCTTAATAGGGAAATAACACGTCATGGGATCCAAAAAAATGGGAACATTCCTCCACTTCAGTCGAATGCACCCCTTACACCCCTTAGTACTATAGCACTACGTGCAAAACCGATAAAATGGGGAAATAAAGTCAATTTCGGTGATTTCGGGTGGATTTTGGTGATTTGGAGAGATTGTCGGGTTGTTTGTGGTAATTATATTTACTCCGATTCAATCGAACACACCCTCCGAACATACCCCGTCTTATTGCAGAACAATTGGGTAACATAGCAACCACGTGCTACCATAGAAACCAAGATGGCGGCCTCCAGTATACAAAATGGACGACGGAAACACGTATCACCCTAACAAAACGCGCTGCGCATGCGCACTAACAACACGTATCACTATGGAGATGACGTCACACCATGGCCGCTTATGCAGGTTACCATGACAACACAACATGGCGACACTAGGTCACGTGACATGACGTCACTTCCGAGGTCCTGCACCGAGGTCCTGCAACCTGCCCCTGAAACATACGAGACATACTACTGATGAATAACTTTCCTAACGTATGTTTTTGCCTTGTCCCACCCATTTCTAAAATAAAAAAAAGCTTCTGAGCGTCCCAACGGCGCAATTTAACTTTAATTGATGCAGGTAGGGGTGTTAGTAGATATATTAGTTGGTTTACCTCCCTTTCAGTATTCGAGACCTCGTGTATTAGCCAATACTGAACATAATAAAACTGTCGTTTACATTAAGGTTGATGTGACTGCAGTGATATAATGACAGTCTTCGATCGTTTAACTGTGCATTATAATACAAGCAAACATTATAAGAATTGAAAGGAATGTCCCAATATTTTGTGTTAAGCTTACTGCGGAGCGATATGCACTCCAAAAAATACTTCACACGTCCATTCCACATTCATACTCCAATAAAGCGACAGATAATTCTTTTCAATTCTGACTTTGAAAAAAAATGTTCAACAAAGATGCAACCTCTCTGGTCACAACAGATCCAGAACAGCCTTTGCTTAGTCCTATGTGAACATGAAAATGATTATAACCATTCTTCTCATAGAGGATGGCCAAAAACTGTTCTGGGGCGCCTGACAGTTATCTGTCTGTCAAAAGAAATTGATTTGGCCGAGTGGGTGGGTACCAAATATGGTGATGTAAAAAATTCAGTTTAGTGTTTTGCAAATCCCTCTCCAGTTGTGTTTCAGTGCGCGAATTGGTTCACGTTGTGATGCTATTAAAACCACGTTGGCAAAAGTACGTTCATACTGATGGAAAAACCCTACAACTGCGAAACTGGGTTACACCGGCAAAATTGTTGAAAGTCCATTTCCTCGCTTTGTCCGATGTGCAATGTACAACCTGATGTTGCTTGTAATGTTGATTACCATGTACAGGGGCGGAACATCCTGAGATCCCTCCACCCCCCCCCCCCACCACTGACGTGTGTTGGCGGGGGGGGGGGGGGATGCTGCGGCGTTCTCGCGTAGTAAAGTGTGAAATTATGCCATCAAATGGAGTCGTTAGGTTTACAGTCCCATTAATACCAACTAGCATATTAATAACTCGTCGGCCATCCGCTCATTTGCTGCGGTTCTCATATGAGAAGGCCTTGATTACTTCTTGGCTCTCAAATCTCAAAATGAGGCAACCGGATTTAGAATGTCTCGGATGTACTGATGACCATTGGGATTCCCACGTACTGTCACCATATCAAGTTTACAATCCTGGTCACGAAAGCAGTATTTCTATGCCACCACACTCTGATGCGACCATCTGTGACGTGAAGCAGGAACCTACTCTCGTCTGATCAATGGACTCTCCTCCACGTCCTGGGATTCCAATGTTGTCGTGCCACACACCACTCCGAACGTCCTCTTTCTTGCTGATCGGACAGAGATGGTCGCTTGAGGACCCTTCTGCACCTCCTACCCAGTGCTTTGAGACGCTTTCGGACAGTTCTGTTACACAAACGCCTGTTGGGGAGCCAAAGGCGTTTCAAAACCCCACTTGAATCAAAGTGTTCACGCCTAACGAGGCGTGCCAGACTCCGATCGTCTCGAAGAGAGGTATTTTGGGGTTGCTCAGGCCTTGATCGGTCCTTAACATCGTTGGTTTGTTGATGTTTTCGGACAAGTCTGGTGATAACACAATGACGATAGCCAAGTTGCCTTCCAATAGCCTTGAGGGCATGCCTGTTGCATGTATGCCAACGATTTGCCACCTTAGTGCCTCTGACAGTCTCCTACTTGCCATATCAACATTTATTGATAAACGAAGTGACAAATTTTCTTGCTTTATGACCAGATATTGCATGTGGATGATAGTGTTTTTGTGACAATCGTGGAAATCATGCTTCACGTGGACGAGGGGACGTGTTTGGAGTACGCTATCAACCAGAAACATCATGTTTTCACAAGATGAACTGTGCTGCAAAACATAGCAATCATTAAACATAATAATCAGGAACAGCAACTTCACTGTCAAGAAACATTTCAGGGGCTGCTTAATTAAGTTCCAGTTGTATATAATAGGTAAAGAGAAGTGAAGAACACGATATGCAGGTATGGGATCAGATGATATAAAACAAAAGAAAGCAGCGGAGAGTTGAGTGTTGTATCCATTTCGTCCGGATACGACCATCGCAAGTCGTCATCAAGTCTTATCTGGATGTTAGAGAGAAGGCACACCTAAAAAGGGGAAGGGGTTAGAGTTAACTGAAACGATTGTTACCTGAAATAAAGGACTGTACTGACATAAAGATCAGATTATTTTCATTTCGTGATAAATTAGGTTTTCCGAAAAGAACATCGTCCGTGGAGGTAAAGTTAAGATGACAAAGTCGTCTAGAGAGGATTTTCTGCTGGACTACGTTGTGTGGCCATTCACAGAAATAATGAAAACTGTTTTCCACAACTACAACTGGACGTATCTATGATTTGCATACTTATCACCGTTCATATCGCTACACCCATTCCGTAACCTGCAATGTAAAATGTTCAGTTCCCTTGTTCCAGAGGAGAAATAAATCAGGGGTTTCAAGTCAGGGTTTAATGTGAAGAGCTTAATTTTGAACTCATTTACAGTTTCAGCTGATGAAACATATTGAGGTAAGTTGTTCCAAGCCACTACCATGGATGGTAAGAAGGATCTTCTAAAATGTTCAGTTCGGAATTGATACATGGTAAAGTGGTCTGCGTTTCGTAGATTGTAGGTTCCTCGATCCCCCAACACGCGAAGATAATAGGTTCAATATATAATCCGGGACTTGCTGATTTACTATTTTGTACATTGTGTAGTGTTTGTGTATTTCACGACGCTGTGCTAGACTACTCCAGCCTAACTCAAAAAGAATACTCTCTGTAGAGGAAGATCTTGTCAGACCTGTAACAATACGTCCTGCTTCCATATGTAATCTATTCGTTTAAGAAGATAACTAGGCGCAAAGTCCCAGACAACGTCCCCATAGTCCATAAAAGGTAATATGTATGATAAGTAAACTTTTCCAAGGTTTTACGAGAAGTTTTTATTTAAGTTTCCTTAACTGTGATAATCTGAGTGCAACTTTTTTACAGATTTCATTGATTTGGACATCCAATTTTAAATTGCTTTGGATAGACACACCTAAGTGTTTGTGAGAGCCACATGGGCGAATATTAGATTATTAAAAGTGTTATGTGGAAGGTCAGGATTTGGTGTGAACGAGAAGTATATTAACTTCGTTTTATATGGGTTAAATGAAACTAGCCATTGTCTTGCCCATACATTTATTTTCTCCATGTCGTGGTTTATAGTGTTTACCAGAGTTTCTATTTCGTTTCTACATGAAGTCAGGCATACGTCATCAGAATACATCCGCACTAATGAATCGAGGACATTGGCCAGGTCATTGATGTAGACGAAGAAAAGAAATGGGCCCAGCACTGATCCTTGTGGGACACCAGCTTTTACTGTTTTGTATCGAGAAAGCATTGTTAATCAACACTCTCTGTTGACGATCTTGGAGGTAGTTTTCAATCCACAAGATCGTTTTTTTTCGACCACACCATATTCTTTAAGTTTGAAAATCAGTCCCTTATGCCAAACTCATTTAAAAATGCTTTCGAAATATCGCAAAATATAGAACAGGTCTGAAGTCTGAAGTCTGTTATCCAGAGAATCGAACAGAGAATGATAAAGTTCTATTAGATGGTAGGTTTTGCTATGGCCAGGAATGAATCCAGACTGGTATTTTTTGTAATTTTTTTAAAATTTTTTTATTAAAAACATTTGGCGAATATACAAATCGCATAGAGATAGTTAAACTACACAGAACATGGAATATTAGAAAATTAAAGTACTAAATTTCAGTTATTCAAAAAGTTGTTGATGCAATTCCATTTCTCCTTAATAAGAACTGCCTTGTCGATTGGGTAGATATATGTTGAGTACAGTTCCATATTTCTGTAACGTTTCATAACGCCTAGAAAACTAGAGAAGTCAGGAGGTGTATTTTTTACGGCTACAGCTGTAGATGTACTTTTTGTATATAAGGAAAATATATATTGTATATAAGGAGGCATGTGCTCCAAACTATGGGTCGGTCAACTTGGGGGAAGGGGCCTAAAATAATTTCACGTTCAGTTATGGCTAAAGGTGAATTCAAGGATAGGCTGTCGTTAAAACGTTCTACTAATCTCACCAAAACTGTTTTCGAATAACAACACTCGTAAAATAAGTGAGCAATAGTCTCCTTTCACGTTTCCACAGAAGGAGCAGAGTTCTGTATCTGATAAACCGCATTTATAGAGACGAGAGTTTGTAAACAAAATTCTGTGATTGATTTTAAATTGTATTGCACTGTAAATATCGTCAGTTGCTTTAAATGTTTGTCTATAAATGTGTTGCCAATCGCTGTGAGATATGTTTTTCTTCAGAATTGTAGTCCATTTTTCTTGAGTGTGAGTAGGTTCTTCTGATACTTTTTCCAGAAATACGGGGTAAAAATGCCGATTTGCTTTTGTGCAGGATTTAATGTCATCGACATTTGGGTCAGTGACATTATCAAGTCTCAAGATGTTGTGCAAAATTCTTTTCCATAATCTCGGTATAGCACTGACCACCCCTAAATAGGTGGTGAATGGTATATCGAGGTCATATTTCCTCTGAAATTCATCAAAATCAATAGTGTGTCCTTCATTGTTGACTATATCATTTATAAAGAAGACCCCCATCCTGACTCACTCCCCATAAAAAAGGGGGTTTGCCTTCTATTTTTATAAAATCATTATAGAAGAGAGGCTGCGACAGGACCTCGCTCGGGATTGTGGGTTCACCCTTTTTACGAAGCATGAGAAAAGTACATTTTTCCAGAAAAGGGTCCATACTTTGTGCAATTTTCTGGATCCCTCTTTTCGTCAGAAACCACATCTTGTCTCCCCCATATTCTTCAAAATGATCCAGAATTAGTGTTTTCCATTGGGCAATGACTTCGGGATCTGTTAGTTTCTTAACCCAAACCATTCTTAAGGAGTGACAAAACGTTTTTACGTGAGGAAACTTGAGACCCCCATTTTCAACTAAATTGATCAACACGTTACGCTTAATTTTATCGTTTTTGTTGGACCAAAGAAAGTTAAAAAATATATTTTGAATTGTGTCCAGTAGACAGTCTGATGGGTTCGGGAGGACAGTGAGGGAATGTATTAAAATGGGGAATGCCAATGTTTTTATTACTGCAACTTTTCCGAGTAAGGTTAAGTTTCTTAATGACCAATCATTCAGAAGTTTCCGAACACTTTTAATTTTTTCTGTAAAATGTGTTTTGAAGCTGTTATCACTGTTTAATTCAAATCTTATTCCAAGAATACTGACTGACCCCCTGTGATTCCATTTTATGGGTTTTATGGTTTCTAATTCTTGCCCATAACCCCGCCGAGATCTAATCTACACAATCCACACAAAATTCACGAAATTAACACCCAGTCCAGACATGGAAGCGAATTTTTCGAGTGTGTCTATAACCGTATTTAGAGACTGCTGATCGTCATCTAGGAAGAATGTGCTGTCGTCAGCATACTGACTGATGATATATTCGGAATCATTTATTTTGATTCCTTTTATGTTCGGATTAAATTTTAAAGCGGCACCAAGTATTTCGGCACACAATATGAATAAATATGGCAACAACAGGTCTCCTTGGCGCACGCCCCGTTGAATATTGAAAAAATCTGAACAGTGACCGTTGTTTATGATGCAGATGGAAACCCCGTTATAGAAAGTGTTGAACCATTGGATTACAGAATTTCCAAAATTGAAAAACTGTTATGTTTTTCTGATGAAGACCCATTCTAGGGAATCGAAAGCTTTTTCAAAATCAACCATGACTAACATTCCCGGGACATTCATAGAATCGGTTTTTGTTATCAAGTCAGAAAGTCTTGTAGTCGAAAAAGTATTTTTCGTTTTCTTCGAAATTACAAGTCTCTTTGTATTTTGATTTGTAAAGGGACTCATAGAAGGAACGTTGTTCGCTGAGTATGTCATGTATGTTTGTACATTCTGACCCATCCTCCCTAATAATCTTGGGAATAATTTTCTCTGTATACTGTCTCTTTTCCAGGTTACAGAAATATTTTGTAGGCTTTTCACCTTCCACTTTCGACGAGATTTTGAACGGATTATCATACCTTGTGCTTTCTTACTTCTTATCTGTTGGAGCTCATTAGTCAGATCATCGATATTTTGGCCACCTTTTCATCTTTCTGTAAGGACCTTCAGTTTTCTTTCGAGTAATATTTCAGAATTTTGGGATTTTTTTTTTCATGGCGGAGGCGTAGGAAATTGTGTTTCCCCTGATCATAAGTTTTAATGTTTCCCAGAATAATTGGTCATTTATGACAAAGTTGGATCGTGGGTTATTACTGTGATCAGATCTATACATAATGCCTATATCCACTTTTTGGACAAGATCTTGTAAATCTGAAGTGACTAAAAAATAGTCTAAACGTGATCTTTTCCTATGTGGACCTTTCCATGTGTATCTCTTAGTCTGTGGGTTATTTAAACGCCACACATCATGTAAATCTAGCATTTCCATATATGAATGGATGCGTTGGTTACTTTTAACGTTATTCAGTGTTTTGTAATTCAAGGTATCCATCGTTTGGTTTAAAGCAACATTCCAGTCCCCACCTATCAGCACTGATGTGTTTCCCAAATTTTCGATAATACCAAAAAATAGTATTGTAAAACTGTGGTTCATCGTTGTTGGGGCCGTAGACAGCCGCAATAGTTAGTTTTTGGGTTTGAATCAAAATATCTAATACAACGAAGTTTCCACCTGCACCCATTTTTTTTTTTTTTTTGATTTCGTAAGAGAAACGGTTACTGAAGAGGATTGCTGCAATTCAATTGTTACTGGTATGGGAAGAGAAAATTGCTTCCAAGCCCCATTCATGTTTCCAGTTATTTTCAGAGTCCGACGATGAGTGAGTGTCTACAATAAATGTAATGTCATAATCTTTCCTACATTTAGAGAAGAGATCTCTACGTTTAACGGGATCTGAGGACAGTCCCCGGCAGTTTACGTTTCCAAATTTTATACTATCCATGGTTGGGGTAGGGAATTAGATTACTACAACCAATCGAGAACGAAAGTTGTGCTGCATCGGATACAGGAGTACATAAAACACATTTTTTATGAAAGGGCGTCAAAATGTTGAATATTTTAGGTGAACAAAAACAATAACAAAAAAGAGGAGGTGAATAAAACTTTTCCATCTTTGGAGGACTGTGGGAGAAAAACAGAAAGTTAACGGAGGACTTTTTTGAACATAGGTTCCAACTGCTTAACCTCTTTCCCAATAAGAATAAAATCAAAATTTCACATTTTAGGAAGATTTTGATGGTTATATCTGACGAAACCAAGCAAACTATAGATATCATTGGAGCCGGTCTGATGAGCCGGTTCCAATGATATCCATCTTTGCTTGGTTCTAATGAGAAACCTAGACGATATTCCAATCTGTATGAGTCTTATTTAAGCTAATTTTCCGGGTGTTTTTCCCCATTCAGTTGGATAAAGGGTTAGGTGGTGGAGAGGGAATAGTGTCGACTGTAAGACAGACGGCTATCGAGCCAGGTGGCAATTGAACAAGTAAAGAGTCCGGGCCATTCAACCTGTATGCAAATATGTCGTCGCCTTAGAACCATTCTGCCCCAAGTGTATTCTATACTAGAGTACACCAAGGGCAGAATGGCCCCAAGTCGACTATGTGCTGATGTTGATATTTATTTGTATTGTTGCAGCTCTACGATTACACGCGCTGTGGCACGAAACGTGTATATAACTATCCACACAAATAAATAGCTGAAAATAGAGATATATAAATTAAATATAGAGTTGTATGTTTCATTGTACATAACCATATTTCCATCTTTACACAAAACGTAAACAAAATCCACGCGTCTATCCATATGTACATACATACACAACGCTAGTACTGTGCTTCTTGACACGGCTGACATCCCAACGAGCTGAAAATTGTATGCTCGCGAGACATCACAATCCTAAAACGAGCTGAGACATCAACCACATCAAAACACATTTTATCAAAGTCATATATCTCCCACACCACCTCAAAACAGTTTAATTACTTTGAAGTCTAATTTTTTAGCAAAATTTCAACAGGAAGGTCTGATAATGTCAAGCAACGATGTTTTTTCTCTTCCCCCCCCCCCTACTTTTTTCGGGGGGTGGGTGGGTGGTAGGGATTGGTGGGCCTCGATAGGAATGAAACCCGAGAATCATTTCCAGGTTGACAGAAAGAAGCAAAACACTACCCGCAAAATGGCGCAAATAACCATTTTCAAGTTACAATACTAGCACATAAAAGATAAATGGACATGGGTAAGTATAGACATTTCGATTGATTAGGTGTTCCACGAAAGTAGAATGCTTTGGGGGGGGGGGGAGCTTTCATGTGTGAGACAGATTGAAGATCCTAGATGGTAGCCACTGTGCACATCCCTCCCCCACCCCCCACCCAACCCCCACACTCACAAACCGGTCTTTCTGCCATTCTCACCATCAACATTATTCCTGGTATCTCCATTCATTTTTAAAATGTAATGTTATTATTTCCAATGAAAAACATCAGAGTTGAAGCCATTCGGTGAAGAAAATTATTGATCTCTACGCCCCACCCACAAACGGCTGCTCTGTCAAGTATTTCCGTTGATGTGTGTAGCGTGCCTATCAACAGTCTAGCTCTCAATCGGTCAAACTGTACTAAAATGGTCATTCCACTCGACATCCCAACTTAGAATTTAACTAAACGACGATATAAGATGCCTCATCGATGAGCATTCACTGAACTTGGAGTGAGTTTCTATCTGTCCAATTTAGGGAGGAACTTGAGAGTGATTTTGATATATAGCCCACGGGGTGGGGGTTTTATAGCTGGGTTGACTAGACATTTAAATTTTGAAAGCTCTTGCTTTTTTCAGAAATGGCTATAGATATCGTGAAAACGGAATCAATAATAATTATCCGACACACTGAAACGAATTCCAGAACTGCCAGAAGTTGATTGCCTCGGTGCTGTCATATTTTGGACGACTGAATTAACAAGTTTGTCCAGGTCCGTTTCTGTTCTGAACTTGTGAACTATGTCGTTAGATTTTCGGTAAAAAAGTTTTCCATTAGTACACAGCAATTAGTAATACCCGGAGATCTGAAAAGTTTCTGTAAAAAGAGTAGTTTAAATGAATAGTATCGTCTACAATGCTAATCCCAGAATCTTTCAGTTTCTTTCTATTGATTATAGCGTCAATTTTGTTTTTTCTGGAGGTGAATTTGACAATCACGGGGCATTTTTTATTAGGTGTGCGGGGGTTGAGCCTATGGGCTATCGAAATGTCCGAGGCCGACAAGTTAAATGAAAGTTTATCTTCTCTCCGCACTGCGCTTTGCTTTCACTTGGTGTGTCCTCCATTCCGAAAATCCTTATACTATCTTTCCTTGTGTATTGCACAATGTCGTTTATAACTATCCAGTTTTGAGCACAGATTATCATTTTCATTCCTAAGTCTCTCATTTGTATTTTTCAATTCATCTTGGGTCGATTTAAGATCAAAGACGCGGTTTTCAAGCACTTAATTTTTTTTTCAAAGTGATTCAATTATGTCAGCTTTCACTTTCAGAAGTTCAAATTTTGTTATTTGCTTGTCGGAGAACGTTTTAAAATTTTCTGTGTTTTGTTTTTTCGTGAAAGTGTCAAAACGCTCAACTATAGCACTGAGCTGCGATTCTATATTTTTAACCGATTTCGAACCTGTGAAACCTCCTGGTTCTCTTTATCTATAAAGTTAGTCATAATCAACTGTTATAGTTGATATCCCACCATACATACCTTTCTTAATAAATTGAAACATATTAACATCTGTCATTAATTCAAGTTTAATATCCATCATTTTTAGCATACTATTCCATGATAGACCAGTAGGGGGAAATGGCCGATACCAGCACACTTTTCGTTGTCACGAATCTTGTCGCACCAGAAAGTTAGGTGTGCAGGACAATTGTGTTATTCTCGAATGAATTATATCGACTTGTTCGATGCGACACCTCTGCTTCACATTGTCACTTTCTCCTCGTTTTTTTACAGTGGTGGTGGTAGACAAGGTGTCGTGGGTTCAACGTTCAATTTCTCTAACGGTTGACTCACGTTTGACTAAATTTCAACGGAATTTTATTAAAAATGTTAAAAGTTTACCGACTTTAAACATTCACTTTTCATAAATTTGACAACACCTTTCTCTGGAAAAAATTCACCTTTTCACAGAGCTAACACGGACTCGCCATTTAGGTGACTTTTTTCGAATTTCGATACTACGGATTTTCTAAGATTGTGACCGGGGCAAGATTAACACTGAGATTCCCATTGACAAAAATTCAAAAAAAAAACATTGTCGTCGTGGATTGAAGACGCGCGATCTAACGTCGATACCCACGGGAAAAATAGAGTCCGAATCGAGCGAGGAATATTTTTTTTTGGTGGGCTAGAACCGGTCTGTGATGATCTAGGAGGTTTGTTTGGTGTGCTAGAACCGGCCTGCGATGATGTAGGAGGTTTTTTGGCATGGAGAAATAGATCGCTCGTCTGAGTCTAAAAAATATGAGGTGTGCTAGAACTCTCTCCCGGCGATAATGTAGAGAAGGTTTTTTTTGGCATGGAGAGAGAGAGAGAGATCGCGATTGAAGATGTGTGTGTGTGTGTTATATTATGAGTTGTGAGACGGATGATATTTTTAAAATATATATATAAAACAACATTCCAAAAAAAAAATAAATAATACAAAAAAAAATAACTGATTTTATCATTAAAAAAAAAATAAATTAAAATAAAATAAAATAAAATAAAAAAAAAACGATGTTTCTACACATTGGAGATTCGAAGGGAAGAGACGAGCAGGTTAGTGAATTTATACGGAGTAAGGAGAATATTCAAGCACAGGATAGAGCCTGACGATTGGGAGAGATGGGATTGAGACGAGAGGCGACCAAGTTGTTCAAACCCGACACCGAGGTTCAGGAACGAGCTAGAAATGAGATCGTCGAGGAATAGAGACCCTGATCGCTTCGATTCCCGGTAGTTTTACACCGAGAAATGTGTCCGGATTCACTCTGGAGAGAATCGAGACCGATCCAAGTACCGTTGATAGTAGCGACGCTTCGAGCAGTGTCAGATTTGACAATGATAGTAGTAACGAAAAAGATCTCATGTATGGATTTCACCACGAAGACGATAAATATTTTGTGGGTAACAAGGAAGTATCGCGCGAAGACGATCAATTGATCGTTGGTCCAAACAGGTATGAAATGACCGACGGACTGTATGAACTGCTCTCTTACAAGAAACCTATAGATTACACCGATGAGGATTACCAAAATGGCGGAGGCATTCTGGTTCAGACCCACGCCATGAAGAAGAACAATGATCCCAAAGAGACGAGACCGAAGGATAGGATAGGTTACAAGTGGAAGCATGTGGTGGAACCCATATGGATGGATACTGAACGATTTGTGAGATTGATGACTGGAAAGGGAATGACCGACACGATATTTCTTCCGCACGAACCCTTATGCTTTGCCGGAGAGAATGAGATTGTTGATGGCTAGCTGAGAGGTTGGTAACACTGGAGTGGATAACAAGATAGTGAAAATGTGCGACGAATTGTTGAGGCAGAAGTTCTTGACTAAGAAAGATTATCAAAAGTTGATGAATCGTTTGAAATAATAAAATAGTAAGAGAAAAAAAAAAGATTAAGTAAATAAAAAAAAAATATATATATTTAAAAAATAATAATAATAATAATAAAATGTTAGTGATAAATAATAGGGGATACGCTAGATCTTACGTCTACGGCGGATCGGGCATCATGGATTCGATGATGCGATTTTTAACTTGTAAATTCACCGGTGACACCACGAAACAGATTGCCTTAAGCACTCAAAATTGGAAAGAAGACGGCGATTGATGCAGGTAAGAAAGCTGCGGCCGACGCGAGTGGTAGAATAGCTTTGGAAGCCGGCAAGAGAGGTGCCGACACATTGATTAATAAATTGATAACTCCACCACCTGCCAAACGATCGAGAATCGAATCGAAACATTGGGGAGACTTCTACGACATCATACCGATACAAGACTTGGCTGAAATGACGAAAGGATCGGGATTGAAAGTGATTTCTAAATAAAAACAATACTTTCTTAATAAATAATATACATCAAATAGAAATTAAAAATAATAAAAAAATAGAAAAAAAAATACATAGTTCAAAACATAGTTCAAAAAAAAAAAACTGGAGAAAAAAATATGGATATCAAAGACATGTCTTGGAATGACGCGATGACCAAGAGATCGAACGACGAGTTCTTTCCCAAGAGCATAAGAGGTCTGATAGTGGGAAAACTGAATTGCAGAAAAAAACAATCTCTTGATGAATCTATTGTTGCGACCCGGTTGGTTGGATTACGACAGATTATTCGTTTTCGGCAAGAGTCTCTTTCAACCAGAATACAGATTGCTTTGAGAGTGCATGATATGTAAATTACCCAAGGACGTCATGTCGAGAATCTTCGACAATCGAGACGAATTCGAAGGACACGTGACTTCGAATATATTGGAAGGAGCGGCGAGAGAATTGACTAAGAGAAACGTCGAGTGTTCGAACGTGGAATGTCTGTTTTACGAGAACGCCGACGACGTTCCCGATCCCAGACAGTTGAAGTCGGAGAATAAGAATCTCATGATCTTCGTCGATCTGCTGTTGGAGAGACAGGATCGATGTGAATCGTATTACGTTCGAGGATGTCATAGCAACGTGGATTGTTTCTATCTGTCTCAGAATTATTTTCGACTGCCCAGACAGATGATAAGGGAGAATGCTAATTTTCCATGTCTTTTTCGTCTGGATGTCAAGAATCTCAATCACATCTATGGAGATCACATGGCCAACGACATGAGTAGGGAAAAATTCAGGAGATTCTGTAAGAAGGTGTGGGAGAAAGGACATCACAAGTTTGTGGTGATTGATTTGACTAGTGAATTTAACAGCGGAAAATATCGGAGCGGATTCGACGATTTTTTTTATATTTCCGATAATAATAGAGAAGAAAATAAAAAGAAAATAAAAAAATATTGATAAAATATTAAAAATATATAAATAATAATAAATAAAAAAAAATGTCAGAACATCTATTAGAACAGATAGTCGAGAATACGGCTGCAAAACAGTCCTATCAAGTCGTAGTGAATCACGACACAACTCAATTTACTACTAAGTTCGAACCTTCCATCGAATTGAAGAAGGAAAAGAGATACGAGATGGCGTTGATTAATCTCGAGACTTACTATTCGTTTACCAACACCACTGATAAGAATAAGGCATTCAAGTATTCCAACGGTGTGGATTGGTTCGAGATTCGATTTCCCAAAGGGAGTTACGACACAGACGATCTGGACCGTCACATCCAGATGAGGCTAAAGACCGACGCTCATGGAAGCAAGATGATAAGACTCGCTCCAAATACAAGTACTCTACAGGCAATATTGGACTTGGGAGATAATTTTCCAGTGGATTTTAGTGCAGAACATTCGATCGGTAAGATGTTGGGATTCGATCGAAAGATGTGTCGAGGTCACGCCGCATCCGAAAATATGGTCGACATTCTCGCAGTCAATAGCATTTTAGTGAATGTCAATGTGATCGCGGGAAGTTACGTTGACGGTAGCACTCAGCCTGTGATGTACTCGTTCTTTCCAGACGTTTTGCTGGGTTACAAGATCGTGGAGCGACCTTGAAATCTCGCCTATCTACCCGTGATCCTGGCCATGTTGTATAGCATCGAAACCACGTTGACAGATCAGAACGGTGATCTGTTAGATCTTCGCGGAGAGAGAGCGACTATACGATTTCACATCAGAGAGATATGAGAGAAAAAAAAATAATAAATGTAAATTGAAAAAAAAATAAAAAAAATAAAAAAAAAAACAAACATAATATTAATAATAAAAGAAAAGAAACTTATAATATTAATAATTAAAAAAGTATATATATAATCAAATGAAAAAATAACAAATATGAGTAGTCGATAAATAATTAGAAACGTGAACATATCTGAAGGACAGAAAGCTGAACTTTGCAGAGCATCGAGTAATCGAGGCGACGCTGTTAGATTCAAATTCAGTTATGAAGATCTAGTGAGTGGCGGTCACGATCGGATCACCTGGACTAAACCTCAAAACAAAAGGATGGAGAAAGTGATTTGTAATCGAATGGGAACAACGGTGAGACTGAGTCCGGCTGAATTGAGATACAATCTGAGAATGAAAGGTGGTATCTTACTGCTATTGGAGGAACTCGCCGCCAAAGCATTACCTATTCTCAGGAAGACAGTGTTACCAGCTCTAGGCGTGGGAGCTCTTTCGGGACTCGCTAGTTTGGGAGTCAACAAATTAATGGGTAGAGGATTGTTTTTGAAGAAGAGGGGAAACGGACTGTTTTTGAAAAAGGGAGGAGCCGTGTGTCGCATAGACGTTGAAGGTAAAGGATTGTACCTAGGACCCGCGAGAAAGGGCAGTGGTGACGATGCTTTCCATGGAGACGGTCTCTGTCTGAAGACTGGAGAGAATGTGGAACCGATCGGTGAAGGTTTGTTGTTCAGTCAGAATTCACCGTTTAAGAATATACCCCTTTTGGGTATGTCATTATAAAAAAAAAAAATAACAGTTAAAAAAAAAACAATGAAAAAAAAATGAAACAAAAGGAGAGAAAATATCTTCCAACAGACGTGTTAACAAGACGTCCGTATTATGAAAAGCTTTTAGCTTTTTCCAATATTTACATGAGTATGCATTAGAAACAATTCAATTGGAACAAATCGTACATGACGTGTGTTTAAATGGGTACGGAATGTTGTTTTCGTTTATATTGTTTTTCATGTTCTTAAATCGAAGTTATTTCGAAAATATTGAAACAATGAAGTGTTCGAATAAAAAAAATAGTGTCTTACCAAGATTATGACATGATTATAGATGTCGTAGATCATTTAAAATACGACGTGAAATTTGTAGAACTTTACAATTATAGGAAATATCGTTACATTATTTATTCTGCGAAAAATGTAGTTAATGTATTTGATCGTGGTGATGAAAATATTGCAAAATCCTTTTGCACATGTGTCAAATGTATTCGCAGATTACACTCGTTCGCATCAAATAGATCGTGGATCGAATTTGCTGAAAGGTTAAAAATCATTATGGATTATTTCCCATATCATTCTAATGACGATGATGACGATGTAAAAATGATGGTTTTATTGAAATACGAAAAGCATAAAATCCTTCTTTCGAAAAAAATGTCATCTCTTTCCTATAATAATATATGCGATCGTAACAGATGAGAAGTATACGTTCATTCGTTTGATGATGAGATAAATAGAATGTGTTGTTATAAAAAAACATAATATATTAAAAGAAAAAAAAATAATATGAAAACAAATAATAGAAAAAAAATAATAAGAAAAGAATTTTTTTTATATATATATAGAGTAAAACGAACCATTCCATGGAATCGAGAGCTTGGTTTCTTTGAAGGGCGCTGTGCAGAGCTTATGTGATCTGCGTGAATGAACAATTTCCTCGTGTCTTGCATGGAAGATGTCTCGGTTATCGGGAGGAGAGAGAATTTAACCACATTAATCATTCATGTCTTACAATGGAATGGGATGACATCATCACTATGTGTTTCATGCACGCATTGGAATACGTCCGATGCAGTGACGTGATCAAATGTTGGAATCAATTTGTGTTTTGCATCGGAGAACCCAAGCCCACTAAATTGGAAGAGTTGAAGTTAGCCCATCGATGTTTCACCACCAAAGACAGATGATGCATTTTGGAATATTTGTTGGAAAAGGGGAGAGCACCACTAAAAAAAATATCCGACGGGAGTCACATTTTGAATTCCTTGTTGAAGGGAAGAAAACACTGAAAAAAAAAATCGATAAATAATAAGAAGTGAAAATAAAAAATACATAAAAAATAATAATAGATATAAATAAATAAATAAATTAAAAATAAGATGAAAATGGAACTTCGAAGTAAAAACATCTATCCATCATTAGAGAAATTGGACATCGAGCCCACGGACCTCTTCTGCCACCAGAAAGTAGTGACGACGTGGGGTAGAGGTATCAAATCGAACAAATCAATAGAATTCAATCGTATCTGATGCAAGAGAGAAATTCTTGTCATTCGCTCAATAGGAAATATTTGTAAGTGGTGTGAATTTGACTCTCACCACGGTCCCTATGGGTTTGAACGTTGACGGAATCAGTCTATTGTCGACCGCCATCATTGCTCTTCTAGTCATGTTAGCCATAGAAGGATTGGCTTTGACTGCTCGATTCGTTAGTCCGATCGGAAAATTTCTCACTAAGAAATGATCCGTGAAGGCCACGAAACACGAAAACATCAGCATTTTAGCCGATGCAAAGATCGATACTGTGTCGGATAAGATCTCCCTGGCATTGAAAGATGGTAGGATTCCAGACGGCGAATACATCGACATATTGAACGAAAAACAAAGATACGAAGTCTAGAAAGCGAAGATAAGAATCAAGAGTCATAAGATTATCAAGGAAGAATTGAAGGATTCTCTCGTGGAAAAAAGGTAGGGAAGAAGCGAGATAATCGTTTCGTAAATTATTGGATCCCCAAAAGATTCCAGAATCAATCGATTGAAAAAAAAAAATGATATATAAAAGAAAAAAAATTTAAAAAATTATATTTAAATTAAAAGAAAATACAAAAAAAATAAAAAATTAAATATATACGAAAAACAAAAAAACAAATGTATTGCGTCAAATGCAAGAGAGTTACCGATACGTTTAATGTTAAAAAAGTACTGATGAAAAATAAAAGTCCCATGCATCATGGAACATGCAGAGTGTGCGGTTCAACCAAGATGCAATTTGTCAAACGTGGTGCCAGTCTAATGAATAAATTGATTAATAATCTACCCGTCGAAATGCATATGCCAGGACATCAATTCACAGGACCCGGCACGAAATTAAATAAGAGATTGATTCGAGATCTGACTCCTAAATCTTGGAGCAAACCCATCAATAGGGTGGATTTGGTGCATACCACACACGATCTGTGCTATGCTAAACATCCTGACGTCGAGACTAGTAATCGAATCAGCAATAAAAACATGTTGATGCAAATGAAAAATATACCGAATCCCACTAGAAGAGAGAGACTCGAATGTTCGCTGGTCGGTAAAGTGATCGGTACCAAACGTCGATTTGGATGGGGTGATAAAAAAAATAAAAAAAATTGTCCAGAACAAATTATTAACGAATGCATAGGTGAACGAACTATACAAGCCCGTCACACGTAAATTTCAAAGGAGAAGGGTGTTTGTAAAGTGTCTGGATCAGATCTGGTCGGCCGATCTAGTCGACATGAAATCGGATTCAAAATGGAACAAGGGCATTAAATGCATACTGGTGGTCATCGACGTGTTTTCGAAATACGGATGGATGAGACCTCTGAACAATACATCGGGAGCTTGCGTGGCGAAAGCTAGCGATCCTCAAAACGAAAAATGCATCTTTGCAAATCTCTATCCCGAAAGGATCAAGAGCAGGAAGAAATTCAAACCACCGAAATTTGCAGTCGACGATCGAGTGAGAATCACTTCTTATAAGTCACACTTCGAGAAAGGCTACACTCCTTGATGGACCGAGGAAATCTTTAAGATCGTTAGAATAGTTTACATGGATCCAGTGACTTACAAAATAGAAGTGTAATAGGATGACGAAGATGACAGCAGAGAAATCATTGGAACATTTTACGAACAAGAATTACAGAAGACAGCGTTTTGAAAAAAACAACCCTTCACTTTTTTTTTAAACACATATATAGTAAAGAAAAAAAAGCAAATAAATAAATAAAAAATAATAATTAAGAAACAAAAACAATTTATAATAAAAAAAGCACACGAATTAACACTAACCGAAAAAAACATGATGAATATATTAGATATAACCGAAGGTCTAGTGAGAGATGAAAGCATTCAAGAATACGAAATTCATGAGTACGAACCCGTGACTGGAACCAGTCTGAACAATGCCAGTGAAATAAGAATCAACGTCGAGACTCAAGATATGTTCGTTCAGCCCAGCGAAAGTTACATAGTGATACAGGGACGTCTCACCAAGGAAGATGGAAGCGATTATGCCGACGATGACGTGGTCACTCTAGCCAATAATGGCATGATGCATCTGTTCATTAAAAAATACATGCTCTCGGGACAAGAGATAGAATCCGTGTTTCATCCTGGACAAGCCACCACGATCTATGGACTCTTGACGCATCTGGACGATTTTTCTAAATCTAAAGGACTCAATCAATTGTGGATGAAAGACACCGTCGCCGAAATGAGTCCAGCCAATACTGGTGCCACTCTGAGATTCGACTACGTCGTCAAGACGTCGAAACCCAGAGAAACGTTTTCGTTCAGGATACCTCTGAAAAACATATTCGGATTCACGGAACATTACGATAAGATTCTCTACGGATTCAAACACAATCTGACGTTGATTCGAAAAGGAAACGAAGAAGCCATCATGAGACCCGCCGCGACCGCTGCGGGTAAGATACATCTGAACAAAATATCTTGGTTCGTTCTGTACATGCTGCCTTCAGTTGCGGAGAAAGTACATCTCTACAAGATCATAGAATCGAAGAGTAAATTGCCGGTGGGATTTAGAATGAGACAGCGCGACACGGCTAGTATTCCATCATCCAGTAATCACTTCGATTGGAGATTGACCATGAAATCTGCTTGGGAAAGACCGCAATTCATCATAGTAGCATTTCAGACTGATAGGGATGGGTCTCAAGAGAAAAATCCTTCCCTGTTCGATCATTGTCACTTGAGAAACATGCAGGTATTTCTAAATGCCACGAGATATCCAGCCATCGATTACAACACCTGTTTCGATAGGAACAATTTCTGCAGACTATACGGCGACGTGGCCGATTTCAGAAAGAAATATAATCAACTGGACGAATTGATGGGTAATCCTAACATCACGCCCACCGAATACAAATCGATGTATCCCCTGTTCATATTCAACGTCAGTAAACAGAGTGAGCGTCTCAAGAGTAGCGTCTTAGACATTCAGATCAAGATGTAATTCGACAGGAACATACTGAGGAGAATCGAGGCTTTCACTCTAGTCTTGTCGGATAGAGAGTTAGAATTCGAATCGCACGGACAAAGAATGTCCATCGTTCCGTGAAAAAAAAATAATAATAATTAAAAAAAAAAAAAAAATTAAAATTCCCCCCAAAAAGTAATAAATATAATACCCCCTCCCCTTCCCCCCCCCCCCCAAAAAAAAATATATAATTGGATTTTGAGAAATTGATGAATATTCAATCTCTTAAAATCCAATAATATTTTTTATTTTTTTGGAGTTGTCTCCTCTAAATCACAAAAAAGTGACTATTTCATTTTTTTTTCTCTGTTTGTTCAGAGGATCGAGTTTGATCAATAGAGAGACCACTGAAGTGGCGGCTTCGGGACTATTGGTTTTCATCTTGAAATTGATCCTATCCCCCATCTGCACCTTGAGAGGCGTACTGAAGACGCTAGTGTTCGAGTGTTGCTCCTTCATCTTTTCGACTCTGTACCTCTTATCGGTTTCCACACCATTCACCACGAGATTGACGACTGCTCTATTGCTCAAGTCCGTAGAAGTCAGCCTCATTCGAATGATATCACCTCCCATTGGCATGGGATATCCTATCAGACCGTGCAGAGGTCCGTTACCTCCGTTACCTCGATTTCTGAAGGACCATTCAGCTTTTTCCGCATCTAACGCACCACTCTCCTCGGCCCAGATAGTGATCAATTGTCTGGCGTATTTTATCTTTTCCATGACAGAGATCAGAGTGCAGGCATCCGACATGTGTGTGGGATCCGGCAGATTCGTGAATGAGTGTCCTCCCATGTCCAGTTTGCCTTCCATGACATCAGCTTTTCTCCAAACCATATTTTTGTCCAAGTACTGTCTGCTAACCACACTGGAATCGTATCCCGGTTCATCGACGAGACCGAGTAGTTTGTAACCATTCATGTTGATGCTGGCTTCCATGGTTCCTCCTGATTTTTTATTCATATAAAATTCATCGACTTGAGATTCCAGATAGGATTGAGAATCCTGTAGTGCAGAATCCATGTAGCCTTTGTTAACCACCGTCGAGTCTTCATCCTCATCGTCGATCTGGGATAGATTCAATATCTTGTTGAATCCTGCATCCAGATCCGATTTCATTTCTAACTCGTCGACGTTATTCTTTCTCAGTTCCAAGTCTACGTTTTGTTTGATCGCCGCATTGTTAGGATTCGTGGGATCGGGTACGCTGGTTATCTTTGTAATGGTTGTCGTTTTTTTTAAAGAAATAATTACATACCGAAGTACGTTGTTCTGTTTTGGTTTCGTTTATTTTGGAAATTTACACTTCCTGTTTTCTCCTTGTCACAGATGAATCAACGAATTTCATTGGCTATTTTTAAGTCATCTTCTCGTTGGCTATTTTCAAAACGAGGAATCAATCAGATCTCATTAATTCTACCCCATATTTCCTATATAAGGCTGCTTTCACTCAGTAAAAGTGCCCTTTTCACAAATTGGCGAAAGCATAAATCTTGTTGTGCCGATAACCTTTGAACAAGGTTGGTAGAAGGGAATACCTTTTTACCTACTTCACGGGTTGCTGGGTTGCACTCGTTTGTAGCGAGTGTATTGCCTGGCGCAGGTGACGTCATTCACGGCGCTTGCTCTGGGGGATGCACTAATTATAGACAAGTGCCCCAATTGTAGACTTTTCTACATAGAAATCAGATATATCTGATTTCTATGCTTTTCTACTTCATACCAGTGGAGCAACCCTAGGTAAAATGGCGCCGAGCCATTTCGCCCTTTTTCCTAAAACCTTTGGTACCCGGCAGTAAACAACCCTTTGTAAAGTGAGGGGAATTAGCAACATTGTTTTATTGCTTTCCCAATGTCAGTCTAGGGCAGCCCAAAACTCATAACGTTAAATTGATATAAACCATTGTGAGTCACGAAGGCCGTTTTGGGTTTATCATCCTCTGACATTCCAACCTGCCAATAGCCATTAGCCACATTTTCAAGGTTGATGGAGTTAGTTTTGGGTGGCCTCCAGTGGGCAAAATGCTTGTGCTATTTGGATGATGTTAAAGTGTTTGGGATATCTTTTGAGACAACTCTGGAAAATCTTAAAGCTGTTTTTCAATGTTTAAGAAGTGCCAATTTAAAACTCAAACCCAAAAAGTGTAAACTCTTTTCTTCTGAAGTGTCTTACCTAGGTCATGTAGTGTCTGATCGGGGAATTAGGTGTGATCCAAAAAAAGTTGAGGCAGTGAAAGATTGGCCATCCCCAAGCTCTATAGCTGAAGTTAGGAGTTTTCTTGGTTGTGCTGGATACTATCGAAGATATATACCAAATTTTTCTACCATAGCTTCTCCACTCACCCAGTTGCTGAGGAAACATGTTAGGTTCAAATGGGAGGATGGCTGTGAAACTGCATTCAATACTCTGAAAAACCTATTAACCAGTGCTCCAATTTTGGCCTATCCCACTAGTAAAGACGAATTTATTTTAGACACAGATGCCAGTGCAGTAGCTATAGGGAGTGTTTTATCACAGGTACAAAATGGGGAGGAGAAGGTTATAGCTTATGGAAGTCATACACTTAATAGACACCAAAGAAATTACTGTACAACTTATAGGGAATTACTTGCAGTGGTCACCTTTCTGAAACATTTCAAACACTACCTCTGGGTACACAAGTTCTTAGTTCGAACTGATCATGCTTCCCTAGTATGGTTAAAGAATTTTAAGGAACCAGAGGGAATGCTTGCAAGGTGGATTTCCATTATTGGTACATTCAATTTTGAAATTCAATATAGGAAGGGTAGACATCATGGAAATGCTGATGGTTTATCCCGTCGAGTTCGTAAGTGTAAGCGGGAAGACTGTCCTACCTGTGTGGAGAGCACGAATAGCATTGCCAATGTGGCTGCTGTATTTCATGATAACTCCACAGCAGGTAGTTGTAATTGGGTTGAAACATGTTCAACTGAAACTTTGGAGGAATGGCAGTCTGAAGATCCAACATTAAAACAGTTCATCCCGTTGAAAGAGAAATATTCGGATAAACCCCCAAAAGCCGAAATTTTACCTTTTGGTCATGAAATAAGGGTTTTATATCAGCATTGGGATATACTACATGTAAAAGATGGACTCTTGTGGCGAGAGGGTGAACTTGATCCTCAGGGGAATCCCTATAAGCAAATATTAGCACCAATTAAACTACGAGATGAAATTTTGCATTCTCTTCATAATACCAAAACATCAGGTCATTTAGGGTGTGAAAAAACTCTTAAATCTGTAAGGAAAAGATTTTATTGGATAGGTATGGGAAACGATATTAGGAGATGGTGTTTATCCTGTGACCTTTGTGCAAAGCGCAAACCTGGCGCTGGCAAGGGTAAATCTCCATTACAGCAAGATATAGCCATGCTGCCCATGCAAAGAATAGCTATTGATATTTTGGGAGGCCTTCCTATTACCAGAAATGGAAATGAGTATATAATAGTCGTTGGAGACTACTTCTCAAAGTGGACTGAGGCTTTTGCTGTTCCTAACCACCGAGCTTTTACTGTGGCTGATAAATTGGTCTCAGAAGTATTTGTTCGATTTGGAATTTCTTCAATCATTCATTCAGATCAAGGGAGAGAATTTGAGTCTGAACTCTTCCATGCTGTGTGTGAAAGATTGGGCATTGAAAAAACAAAAACTGCTCCTTACAGACCTCAGTCTGATGGTATGGTCGAACGCTTTAATAGAACATTAGTTCAGATGTTGGCATCTTTTGTTAATGAGAATCAAACAGATTTGGATGACCATCTCCCATATGTTATGATGGCATATCCTTCGACCACTCATCAAAGTACCAATTGTAGTCAAAATCTGGTAATGTTAGGCAGGAAAATTACATGTCCGATAGATTTAATGGTTGGCAATCCGATATCTGAAAATAAAGAGATCTGTCCAGTACATTATGTTCATTGGTTGCAAAATGCAATAAGAAATTCATATGAATTTGTATTTAATAATCTTCAGAAATCGGCATGTCATCAGAAAAAGTATTATGAGAGAGGTCTAAAGCCAAGAGACTTTAAGCGTGGGGATTGGGTATGGAGATGGTATCCCCCAGCCATTGAAAATAAACTGTGTCAGGGTTGGGTAGGACCTTATCTTGTTTTAAAAAAATTAACTGGTGTTAATTATGAAATTCAAAAATCCCTTACCAATAAGTCTACAATTGTACACGTCGACCATCTTAAGTCCTATACAGGACGAAATTCCCCTGAAAATTGGATAACTGTAGATAAACAGCAAGAACCAGAAAAAGATAAACTCAATAAAGGTACTCGTGATGAGGAAATTACAGACATTAATAATGACAGTATTAAGGAAAGTCCCAAAAGAACAAGAAAAGGAAGGGTTATTAAACCCAGGGATGTTTACTCTCCGTAATTTTACTTTCAGACAGATGCGGAATATCACTTCCAGACTGCAAATATATCAATTCGAGTCTGACAGTGTGGTTCAACCTGTGTCTATAATATCAGAGATATGCAGTAAAGGAACATTGATTGTAAGCAAAAGGCAGGATAAAGCGTTTTGTCATGCTGTAACTTGCTCCCTATTTTTATTTTCAGTAGCAAAATGAGTGACATATTTGAAGTGAGAGTTCCAAGACGGGAGATTGATGAATTAGATGTAGATATAAGGCCAGTTTTTCCAGAGGAAGGAATGAGATGTCCTGTTGGAAGCTGTGATGAAAAGGTATATAGTGATTTTTCACAACTGAAGAGACATTGGGATGAGAGACATCTCTATAGACAGATAAGAAAGTTCCAGTGTGAACTGTGTAATTATAGACATATCAAACGCAATCAACTGCAAAGACATTATCATTATACTCATCATCTCAACTGCAATGAAGCAAAAAGTAAATCTACGTCGAAAGAACCGGTGGATATGCACAACAACTTATTTATTGATCCGGGAGAAGTACTAATGCCTACCGCACCAGTTGATCACAGAAGAATAGAATTCCGGGAACGTGCTGCAGCAGATCGGCGAAGGGTAGTGTCAGAGAATGTTCGGACTCAGCCTCTATTCAATAGGACACCAAATCCACTCTCCAGGTGTGATGAAGTGAATGTAGCTGTAAATTCAGAAGGACATGTGAAATGTACGAGGAGGATGAAGAGAAACTGGCAGGAGGCAACTGGAACCCAGGCTTCAGAGACTATTGAGAAGGTAGTAAAGGAGGACTTTGAAAGATTCAAAGAGAATTAATTTCTGTAAATCATCTTCATATTCATCGGCATCTTCATTTCATCATTTACCTTTGCGTTTGTAAATGTAAGTGCCACTCTATATTATACAAGTTCATAGATTGTGTGTGTTGCGGCAGTGAGACATGTTGATTCTGTTACAGGATCAACATGTGCCATTGTAGCAGCACAGACTATCCCTAGTGGCCTTATTTTCTATGGAGTAAAAAGAAATATATATTTCTTTTTCTTTTAGGAGGGGGAAGTGTAATGGTTGTCGTTTTTTTTAAAGAAATAATTACATACCGAAGTACGTTGTTCTGTTTTGGTTTCGTTTATATTGGTAAATTTACACTTCCTGTTTTCTCCTTGTCACAGATGAATCAACGAATTTCATTGGCTATTTTTAAGTCATCTTCTCGTTGGCTATTTTCAAAACGAGGAATCAATCAGATCTCATTAATTCTACCCCATATTTCCTATATAAGGCTGCTTTCACTCAGTAAAGGTGCCCTTTTCACAAATTGGCGAAAGCATAAATCTTGCTGTGCCGATAACCTTTGAACAAGGTTGGTAGAAGGGAATACCTTTTTACCTACTTCACGGGTTGCTGGGTTGCACTCGTTTGTAGCGAGTGTATTGCCTGGTGCAGGTGACGTCATTCACGGCGCTTGCTCTGGGGGATGCACTAATTATAGACAAGTGCCCCAATTGTAGACTTTTCTACATAGAAATCAGATATATCTGATTTCTATGCTTTTCTACTTCATACCAGTGGAGCAACCCTAGGTAAAATGGCGCCGAGCCATTTCGCCCTTTTTCCTAAAACCTTTGGTACCCGGCAGTAAACAACCCTTTGTAAAGTGGGGGAATTAGCAACATTGTTTTATTGCTTTCCCAATGTCAGTCTAGGGCTCATTCTTCACCCCCCATCCTTTCACAGTCATTTTCCATTTTCACACATTTTCATCAAATTCTTAGGTAGAGAATCATTTGTTTAAAATAAATAATGATCAATCATAGCCATTAGAGTTTGTGTGTATCTTCAGAGGTAAATTTTGGTTTCACCTATTGATTTACCAAATCCATTCTGGGTGCCCCAGATCCCTACGAATCTGTGGATTAACAGGAGTTGTGGTTCGTGATTTTGCTCCTGGGGTATTTTTATCTCCCCACCCCATCCTGTTACATCTTGTTAGAATTTGCATTCAATTCAGACTGCATCACTTTAAGAAGGTAGCGATCTCTCAGATGTTTACTGAATCTCCCGTGAGTGTCGTCCGCATATCTTTTAGTGGCAACGTCAGTCGAATCTCTAGGATCCGCTACATTCACCACTCATTTAGATTTCATGTCGAGATCGTCCGTCATGTCTTTATTCACGTAATTATCTATCATCATCTGCCTGAAATTTTGTCTCCTCTATTGATGTATTTTTCAGTCGCGGCATCCGACAGATCGATCGGTTTGGGAAGATTGTAAATTTTCTTATTGTTTCAATTTAAAGGTTCTTCTTGAGGTTCGTATCTCCGTACATATCGATCGTCCAAGTTGGCAATGTCACCACCACCACCACCAACAACTTCAACCATTCTTCTTTTCTTTCTAGAGGAACCTTCATTATCGTCTGTGTGACCAAATTTATCAACTGTCATGTTTGTTTTTGTTTTGTTTTGTTTTTTTTTATTTTTATTATTATTTAAAATTTGTTAATTTTTTTTTATTATTTTAATTATAACAACCAAAAGATTTTATTAATATATCTCTCTATATACATTTCATCAAATATTTTATATAACTTCGTCAAATTGCCGTCATGCTCGGAAGTTTACTTCCTTCTAAGCGGCTTTCATTTTTGACTAACTCTTATTCCGTTACATTAAGTGTCGTACCAATGTGTATCGCGTCATGGGAACGTAACATTTAGCGTCACACAGATCCTAATTGTTGAATGGGAATTATAAAATTGATCGAGATACGCGTACGTCTTACAGATCGATTTATTATTTGGCAAGTGGCCGCCTAGCTCCTAATCAAGAACCCGTCTATAAAATCGCCGATACATATCTTCCTTGGGTAGCAACAAGTAAAGGTATGTTCCGCATTACACGTTGTTCACTGTTTTTAATTGTAAATTATGGACAAACAATACCGTATCAGATCTTCCTTAGGTGGTAACAAGTGGAGATATATTCCGCGTTTTTATGCGCAAATTTTGTTTTCAGCCTTAGAATTAGGAGCATTCAATCATTTATCTCAACCTCGCCCTGGTAACAGAGGCAGAAGCGAGTTCGTATGCAGTATTCACACATTCAGCCATTTCTTGACCCGAATTGTTCAAACGCGTTGTTCTCCATATTCAAGTGTATTGCTTGTAAAATCCCCGTATCATATCTCCTTTGGGTGGCAAAGGTATGTTCCCCGTTTCATGTTATTCCCCGTATCCGAGTCTATTACACGCAGAATAACCATATTATAGCTTCCTTGGGTGGCAACAAGTAAAGATATGTTCCGCGCTTCACTTTGCTTTTTGTATTCAAGTGTAAATTATACAAAAAAATACCGTATAATATCTTCCTTGGGTGGCAACAAGTAAGGATATGTTCCGCGTTATTTCGCAAAAAGCAAATATGAATTAGACACTATTTCTAAAACCTCCCCCTGGTAACAGAGGCAGAGGCAAGTAAGTTCATATACTGTATTCACACATCCAACTACTTCTTAGCCCGAATCATTCAATCATTTAAAAGCGCGCCTCCATATCTCCGCCCCGGTACCCAACCCGCGTCAATCAGACATCAATACCGCTGATGAAAAATATAATCTTTTTATACCGTCCTTGCGTAGTAATAACCTCCCCCCCCCCTCGCCCGATTTTTCCAGGGTGTGTAAATGTTTTGTTCCCACCCACTATTGCAGCATATATATGCCCCCCACCCCCACCACTGATCTAAGTGCAGCCCCTCCTATAACGTCTACACTGACAATCGTAGGCTAGGATTCCATACAACCCCCCCCCCCCCTCCATATACACATGATGTACGCATTGACATATACCCAATGATCATAATCTCACAACACATACATGCTATGTTCAACACGAATGCGTTTTTAGGTGTGATTGCTCTATACACAAATTTATGCACTCCCACCCCCCCCCCCCCTCCCTCCGGTTCAGCAAGTTTATAAATGAGAATATCTGGAATTATTCTTGTCTTTTGAGCCCATTGGGTTCTAGTGTTTGCTTCACGACCCCTCCTGTAAGCTGTATTTTGTTGATTAATTTGTTCAATCCCAATAATCTTAAAATTCTTTATACTATGGTTTTTGGTCAGAAAATGATGTGGTATTGGTTCATCCATAACCTCAAGTTTTATTCTACTCAGATGGTTTTGCATTCTGTCATACAATTTTGTCCCCGTCCCCCCCCACGTACACAACTTCATTGCACTTGTCGCAGAGAATCCCATATATCACTTTCCTGGACATGCAGGTGATTTTTTTGCCTTTGTGGTAGGCCGTTCCGTTCTTGTCTGCGAATTGTTTTGTTTGGAGCATAAACCCACAGATTGCACAATTTCTCTCGCATCTATCAGATCCCGTCCCTTGATTGTTGAACATTTTATTGTGCTTGCTATGGATATCTCCCAAATTTTTCAGTCTTTTGTACGAAATCAGGGGAGGTTTTTCGAATGCCAACTTCATGCGTTTTGAGCGGTGTAAAATGGGCATCCGCTCCAGCGTTATTTTCCCGATGTCGGGGAGGCGCCGCGAGTACGTGACCACAAACGGGACTCTTTCGCCGGTTGATTTGTTGGATCGTTTTTCAAGTAACTGTTTACGCTCGATTTGGTCGACCTTTTTTAGTTGTTCGCTTACAAATTTTTCGTCGTAACCTCTGGCATGCAGGTGTTGTTTTATATCATTTTTGTGGCATTCATATTCAGCATTATCGGAACTAATTCTTTTTACTCTTGAAGCTATTCCATATGGTATCGCTCTTTTAGTGTTGATTGGGTGATCCGACTTTGCGTGCAGGTATTGATGCGTGTCCGTGGGTTTTGTATATAAACCGGTTTTAAGAAATCCGTCTTCAATTTTGACTATCGTGTCTAAGAATTCTATCCCATTTTCAGACCACCTTAAATCAACCTATATTCTTGGGTGTATCGTATTTGCCAAAGAATGATATTGTTCCAGAGACTCCAACCCATGCGTCCATACTCCCCAGATATCATCAACGAACCGTACCTGTTCAATGGGGTGTAACTTCGATGCTTTTGACAGTTTGTCTTCCCATTCACCCATATATGTGCACGCATAATTCATCCCTAATCGCGAACCTATTGCAACGCCGTCCATTTGTAAATAATGTCTTCCTTTAAATGAAAAATCGTTATTGTCCAAAACAGTTTCTATTAGTTAAAGACCTATCTCTGTTGGGAATAATTTTCTTTTTGAGTTTTCTAGTGCTTTTTTACATGCTAATATACCTTCATTATGTGGGACGCTTGGATATAGTTTCTTGACGTCCATACAGTACATTATGCTGTTTTCAGGGAGTGCTTGGGGTATACAGTCCAGTCTGTTCAAGAAATGTGTGGAGTCGCGTATGTAGGATGGTAATGACTCAACGTGCTGTTTTAATTCAGACTCCATCACTTCTGCTATTTTCTCTGTTGGGTGGTTTATTCCCGAAATTATTGTTCTTAAAGGGGCTTCATTTTTATGCATTTTGGGGTTACCTTTTACTCTACCAGCCTGTGGCTGCTTAGGTATCATGCACGCTAATACTTTTTTGTCTATCAGTTTGTTTTTTTCTAGTTTTTTGAGTTGGCTTTTAATCTTGTTTGTTATTTTCTCTGTCAGATTTACAGGTACTTCTTTGTATGTTGTTTGGTCCCCCAACTCCATCAAGATCTCATTTTCATATTTACTTGCATCCAAAACGGTTATTCCAGACCCTTTATCGGCTGGCCGCACGACTATTGTATTAACATTTAACAACTCTTTCAGAGCCTTCTCTTCCATTTTTGTTATGTTGTTTCGCACGCCTTTTTTTATGCCCTTCAAAATATCTTCCCGTACAATCTCTAAATAAAGGTCAAGGTGCTTATCTCTACCTTCTTTGGGAGTCCACGGGTTGCGCTCTTTAAATTTATCATTAATATATTGCTGTTTATTGTCTAGGAAATACTCACATAGTCGCACTCTGCGCTCCCATTCTTTCATCTCAACGATAAGGTTCGCTATATCCAAAGTTCTTTCCGTTCAGACAAACTTGAGACCCATTTTAAGTAATGTTCTTTGGTGTTTTGTTAGTTTCTTACCGGATAAATTAAACACGTTATTTTGCTGATTTATTTTAGTTTCATTGTGCAAAATTTTACTCTTTATATCTACATAAATGTTATTTTGATCATCGCTGATATTCTTAACTTCTACAGATTCATACTTTATGGAGGGTTTCTCAGACTTTTTGTCAGTGATTTGTTTTGAATAACCCCGGGGATTCACAGATTTGTCCTTTTTGGAGGATTTCTCAGACTTTTTGTCGGTAATTTTTTTGGAATAACTCCGGGGATTCAGTTTTGGTTCATCCCTACGGAACGCGGAAATATTTTGTGACTGAAGTATTTGTATTTGATTGTTTTAGGCCCATTTGTCTTTTTCATACTTCCAATCATTTGTTCAACCTGAAAATGAGAATCATTCAAAAAGAGATAGAAAATTAATTCATTTGTACTCACCGGTTTTTCAGGTTCGAATCGCACCCACCTGTAATTTTGACCATACTTACAATATACATAAATTCCTATTCCCAGCACATTCACCAAACCTATTATATCCTCATCTGTTGCCCAGCTCTCAATACTACCATTCGTTTTTGATCTGTTTCTAATGAATCCTGATACTGGCCCATCTATATATTTAGACATTATTTCCTCGTGGTGTTCCACATACTACATTACTCGTTTCCGTATTACATGATGATATTCCTCATCGCCTGTACAGATTTTGCTGATGCATCTATAAAAGCAATTTCCATCAGCTCTAACATTTTGTAATCCAAACCCTTGCATTCTCAGTTCAATGTTGTGTGTTGCGATATCAGTGTGGCCGGGAAGTTTCTTCTGTAGTTTTATTCCTAATACTTTTAACACATTATTTATTTCCGACAGCAATACATTCTTTCCAGGTTGGTCAGTACCGTCTGAATCACCCAGTCCCACTATCTTCTTATCTTTTGTTTTTTCAGTAAGAACTTGGATTTTATCACCATGGTTCTTTATTATCTTCAGAATTGTCTCTTTATCCGAGATGTTGAAACGGGAATTTATCGAATTTTTTAACTTCGTGAACTCATCCCTCAGAAGACCCAACTGTTCCTCGAATTCTAATCGCGTAATATCTACCAGTCCCTCTGATATATATATATATTTTTCTCTCTATATATATATCAAATTTTTTTTAATGTACATTATTGAGAATATCCTGAAAATGATCTCCTTCCGACCATCTCTTGAGAATGTAGAGGCACAGATGACAGCAAAACACTTGATCGGGCACTTGTACTCGTTCGGTATTGTAAATAACTGGCGTTAAATAGTTCCTTATTTCTATTGGTGGTGAGATTCCATAGCTATTGAAATAATAATTTTTATTCCAATTCGAAAACCACACGACCCAATGCATACCCTCACATCCGATATCGTCCAGATTTAAAATTCCACATTCCGAATCGTCGTCTTTTTGTTCTCGGTACAGCATCACTAGAAAACACACCTCGAAAATGTTTGATTTTTAAATCTTTTGCTGCTTTCAACAGATCAATGTTGGATAAGGGTTCGTTGGGTAAGACGGCACCTTCTATGGATGTGTGTTTTATTTTCTTCTTATTCATAAATATGTTTTGTTTTTTGTTTTTTTTTTTACTTTTTATTCTTTAATTTATAAACTTGCGAGTATTTTTTTTAAACTTACAACATTTTGATGTCTTCAGTCATACTGTATTCATCATCCTCTCGATTTTGTTGTTGTTGAAATATCATGGAATAATAATGTCCGAGTGCGAAAGTATGTATTTTATCCTCACATATAATTCTCTTATCGTACCTCTCATGCTTTTCGCTTTGAATCACAGTCATCTTTTTACACACCATCAAACCTTCAAAAAGAACTATTTATACTCTTCGAAAGTGATGCTTTTATTTGTCACACACGCTTGAATGCCTTTACATCTCTTGATCACTTGACCGTCGATGAGATAAGCGTACATTTTTTGTCCCAAAATCACGAATTTGGTGATCTGTCTTCCACCGCTCTCGTCTTTGAATTTACCCAACACCTTTTTATTAATGCCCTGTGAAATCTTAGATGGGTGGTCATCAGGATAATTACTCATGCCGAACCATTCGTTCACGTCTGGCACTATGTCCTCGTAGATGTCTGTAGTCTCTATCTCATAAGCTAGACACTCCGTGTCGGTGAACAATAGTTTGGCTTTTGAACCGAATTTTGCTTCGGCAAAATTGTAGTGAAACTCGTACATCAACTGCTTGCTGACATCTGAGATGTTCGCTCTGAGATAACAGGGTTTGTCGAACTTCAGATGTGTCTTTTGCATGTGTACGGCCACTAGATTTTCGTCGAATATGATTCTCTGTTGATAATTGGGTTTCGCGATTAATTTTCTAGACCTCCCTTTGGACGTGATGAGTTGAACGTCGGTTCTATTCCTAATGTTTCCATAGATTTCCCGTACACGCAAGTGTTCATGAGCTTGAAGAAATCTTTTTCGAAGTCACTCTTGGTCTGCATTCTCAAATTCGTGTTGAGATTGATGTATTTTTTATCCAAGGCTCCTCGTACAATTTTATATAGGAAGACGCTTTCAAAGGGTCGTGTCTGTCCACGTGAATCTCGAGATTCAATACCTCTTCGAACGTCCAACCACTTTCCTCCCCTTGATAAATAGCCATAGATTCCAACATCTTGTCTTTCATCACTTCGTAAACGTCGGCTAATTCGTCGTTTCTGAACACAATCTTGTTTTTAGATCGGAAATAGGTATCTTCCACCAGGCTCTCACCCATGTTCGAGTTGACCTTTTTCATTAGACAATGCAAGATCATTTTTATTTTTAAACCCTTATCTAGATGTTTTCGAAATACGTCCAACACTTCACCCTTTGCCCGTTCCATGAACGATTCGGGATCGAGTTTTGCGAGACCGGGTTTTGCGTCAAAAGTTTTAAACCATCCTTTATTGTCTTTGTCTCATTCTATCAGAATCAATGGTGACTGCAACACTTTGATTACAATTTCCTCTATCGTGTCGAATCCTTTTTTTTCATTCACCGCTCTCGCGATTGCATCCATCATTTTTTTTCCTAACGAATCATCATATCGAACCGCGTCGCTTTTCATTTTTTTTATCATTTTCTTTCGAAACCTTCTGCTGCTCCACCACTTTTCATTTAATGGTCGCCTTCTTCCTCTTAGTTTCTTCCATGGTCGTTTGTTGACGTTGTTTTGTCATCGCTGTCTTCTCGTCTTTTTTTTGCGATTCGAGTTGTTTTTGTTGCTGTCTCATCATTTTTGTTCACGATTCGAGTTGTTTTTGTCACTGCCACAGATCTTTCCTCCATTCCCTTTCCATCAAGCAAATCACCAATGCATTAGTCAAAGCATTATGTATTTGACACCTTTCAATTTCAATGACTGACGCACTTTGGCTCGTAATTTCACCAGTGATAGATCACAGGTCTCCTCACGCTCGGCTTCGATCAATCTTTCTTTTATTTTGTGATGGTTGTAATTTTTAATTCCTAGATTTCTACAGTACTTTTTCAACTGGGGTGTGGTACACAAATATAATTTTTTTCCACGATATACGTTTTTATTTTTGGCATTTTTTGTATGTGTGAAACTTCTAAATTCTTTTGTGAATTGCTAAACTTCTTATTAATATATATATTTCTTTTGTGAAAAAAAAACAAAAAAAAAACAGAAAATAAAGAAAAAAAAAAACAGAAAAAATACAGAAAAAAACGAGTACTACTTCATGATAAGTACTTTAATGAGCTTTCGAGTCGAGATTTAAAATTAGTCTGGCCGCCGAGGCAGTGAACCTGGTTTTGTTGTATTAAGTTTTTTTCTCCACAGATTATTATTCTATAGGGTCTCCTTGATGAGATTTTTCTTACTGGACAGCTGACAGTGTTGAGCAATTTTTTTTATTTGACAAAACCCAAGATGGCCGCCAAGGTGGCCGCTATGAAAAAATACACTATCAACATATAAATTAGATCGAAATTTTTTGTAAGATAATATGGAATTTTGAAGATTTTTCTTCTTGATTCATCGTTCACATATATAATTGTTACTTATTGGCCAAAATAAGATTACCAAAATCCAATATGGCGGCCAAGATGGCCGCCAATGTGTGACACTTTTCTCATTTTTTTGAGATTTCACCACGTATCCATCATAATGTTGCTAAGATGTTCCACACAATTCGCTTTGCTATCACGTTCATTAGAGGGTCTTTGCTCCTCAATTCAGCACAACCGAACGTGGTTGAGAAAAAACAAGCATCTGACATGACGGAATTAGTCTATGTCGTTTCAAAGCAAAGGTCGTCCAAACCTGATACTATATCGAACACTAATGATAAAAGATGAGACAAAATTGTAAGTTTATGAGGTGTGTAGTGAAACACAATTGCCCAGTTTCAATAATGCGTCCTCGCTCTAAGAAATCAAAGAGAAAGAACAGTTGTATGACGTAATCTCCAAACGCATTCACATATAAAGAGCATTGTTAGATATAAATAGCGGTGTAATATCCGTTCAATTTTTACCAAATACCCAATGCGGATGTAGTTACTATATCGAAACACAATTACATCACGTTTTGTGCTTATACAGTGAGTTAAGATGAAATAATCATTCGGATCTGTAATTTCCACATTAATTTTCGACCTCTTCAACAGTACCTCACTTTAAGGCCCAATTAAAAAAATGCTCAATGCTGTCAGCTGTTCAGTAAGAAAAATTAGTAAGAGGGGTGTCTGAACTAATAAAAACCGTTGAGAAAAAAACTTAATACAACAAAACATGGTTTGGTGAAAAAATGGCGTTTGGCGGCCGGACTAAATCTATCTATAATGAACTCTCTCTTTTTTTCATAATTTTGCATTCGTGAGGAGCATGTTAACTTTAAAGCTATCATCTCATCGGTGATAAATCCATCAGAAAACCAGATTCACCCTCTCGAACGTCCGTTCTTCCCCGGTGATCAAATTCAATTTGTCGACCACTTCTTTATTGATGTTCGGATATACATTACTCCCGACAGATCGACTGGATCGAAATTTTCTATCTTCTCTGAGAGGATGGTTAATAGTTCGTCTTGACATTTGCACATTAATTCCAGGGCGGTCTCATTCAATTTCAAAGGCAGTGCATATTTGTTGTATTCCACTCTCAACCCACTCATCTCTGCATCCTTCAATTCAATGGCATCGTGCGATTGTAGATTATAAATTTTACTATCGAACTTCGAATATCTCGTGACTCTCTTCAATTTTAATGTGGATTGTTTAGGTACTGTCGATTTCATGACTTAATTTTTTTTTTTTGTCGTCATTTTGTTGAAAAAACATTTTAAGAAAATATTAAATTTTGTGTGTGTTTTTTTAAACATGATAATAGTTATTAATTGTAAAAATATTTTTTTGTTTTTTTTTCTTTTTCTTATTATATATGTAAAAAAATAAAATATCAACTATTTTTTTTACAGTTTTTTTACTTCAGTGACAAAAACGGTTATTATAAATTATACGTGTTTTTTTAAAATGATAATAATTATTAATTGTAAATTTTTTTTTTTTTTTTTATTATTTTTTATGTAAAAAAATTAAATAATAACTTTTTTTTACAGGTTTTTTTCTTTACTGACAAAAACAATTATTATTATTACTGATTATTTTTGTTGTCATCATTTTGTTGAAAATGTTATTTTCGTAATCTACTCGTCGATACATTTAATTTGATAGGTCACATGACTACCTTCTTGAAACCTTTGATTTTCTGATGGTCGTGACCCCCATCCCAAGTAAAATGGAAAAGAAATGTCATTTTCGTAATCTACTCGTCGATACCTTTAATTTGATAGGTCACACGACTACCTTCTTGAAACTTTTGATTTTCCGATGGTTGTGACCCCCATTCCCAAGAAAAATGGAAAAAAATATTATTTTCGTAATCTACTCGGCGATACCTTTAATGTGATAGCTAACACGACTACCTTCTTGAAACTTTTGATTTTCTGATGGTCGTGACCCCCACCCCCAAGTAGAATGGAAAAATATCATTCTCGTAATTTCGTCGACAAGCCCTTCGAAATGATACATCACATGCCTGGCTTTATAAAAAGGAAGACGTTTCTCAGCTCTAGTCGTGACCCCACCCCCACGGCGAGGATTGAAAATATTAGTTTCGTAATCTACTCGTCGATACCTTTAATTTAATAGGTCACATGACTACCTTCTTTAATACTTTTGTTTTTTGATGGTCGTGACCCCCACTCCTGATTCATATTTTTTTTTTTGACTCGGATGAGCGATCTCTCTCTCCATGCCAAAAAAACCTCCTACATCATCGCAAGCCATTCTAGTACACCAAAAATACCTCCTACATCATCGCAGACCAGTTCTCGTACACCAAAAAAATTCTTCGCTCGATTTGGACTCTATTTTTCCCATGGGAATTGACCTTAGATCGCGCGTCTTCAATCCATGACGGCAATGTTTTTTGGGAATTTTTGTCAATGGGAATCTCACTGCTAATCTTGCCTCCGGTCACAATCGTGCAAAATCCGTAGCATCGATATTCGAAAAAAGTCACCTAAGTGGCGTGTCTGTGTTACCTCTGTGAAAAGGTGATTGTTTTTGCAGAGAAAGGTGTTATGAAAAATTTATGAAAAGTGAATTTTTAAAGTCGGTGAATTTTAAATTTTTTTAATAAAATTCCGTCAAAATTTAGTCAAACGTGAGTCAACTGTTAGAGAAATTGAACGTTGAACCCACGACACCTTGTCTAGCACCACCACTGTAAAAACGAGGAGAAAGTGACGATGTGAAAGCAGGCGTGTCGTACCTAACAAGTCAGTAGAATTCAATTGAGAATAACACAATTTTCTGGCACACCTAACTTTCTGGTGCGACAAGATTCGTGACAACGAAAAGTGCGCTGGTATCGGCCATTTCCCCCTACTTAGACCGGGTGATGTAAAATAGTGGCGTGAATCGAGTTTATAATATTGCATACACGTTTTTCTGGAATTCTCAAATACATCAGTTAACGATAACACATATGTTTTAAGATATAAGTCATGATATTCTCACATATTCTTTAAATTGAATTTTTTCCATATATTTTTAGCATGAATATAAGACTCATCACTTATATGTCCATCAGAAAGTATACTGTAAAATTCACCTTTAGATGGTAGTTTATTTTCATTAAATTTTTTTAAGCTGTCCATATAGTCATACGGATATACACCCTTTTTCTTAACTACCTAGAGTTTATTATCTCCAAATTCTTGTGATGTATTTTTGAAAGCATCTGCTGGTAAATTATTGACTAAACTATCCAATCTGCTGCTCATAAATTGAAAGCTATCTAAAAAGGCTAACTGCTTACCTAACGTGAATGACATATACTTCTCCATATTGTTAGGAATAACGCTGATATTCTGATTGAGTTTACCAATTTCTTGCATAATAAAATGACTGTCATAGCCTCACTGGTTTACTATATTTATCATCATAACAACAACAAGTTTATAACAATAACTACGATCTGTATGCTTTTGATATTGATTTGTGTATGATCTTTTATTAGGTGGTGTTGTAGTATATACTTACTCTTTGGTCGCCTCAACATCTGCATATATAACAAATGATACTGGTAATTGTTTATGAAAATTATTGAATTTCAGTATATTATTATCTATTGTAGGCATTTTTTTTTTGCTTGAACATTAATTTGTATACAATTGTCTTTATATTTATTTAAGATTTGCTCACCAGAAAAGCATTGATGACAATACATGCAAAAATATTTTCTCTCTCTATGCTTTGTTTTGTTACACATAAATCCATTGAAGTCTTTGATTAAGCAATAATGTTGTTTATCCTCCTCATTTATTACCAACAGGTTTAATTTACATTGGCATGGCGGGGGTCCGAACCCACGCCGAGAGAGTTCCCTTTGGCACCAGCCGCCTAGCGAAACTATACTAAATCATGCACACCACTCGGCTACTGACAGACCCCAAAAGGGAATGCTAGTTAACCAAGTATATACGAGGCCAGTACAGAACACACGAAATACTCAATTATTCAATTATTCATCAAATAGTTGCATCTAAGTACTTAATTCTATGAACTCCACTTCACTTGGTTAACTAGCATTCCCTTTTGGGGTCTGTCGGTGGCCGAGTGGTGTGCGTGGTTCAGTATAGTTTTGCTAGGCGATTGGTGCCGAAGAAAACTCTCTCGTCGTGGGTTCGACCCCCCGCCATGCCAATGTAAACAAAACCAGTGTCCTTTCTTAATTCTATGGCATCCGGGAAATGTGAAAAAGACAAGTGTCGCTGATTTCTTCTGAGGTGCAGTTCATAGAATTAAGTACTTAGATGTAACTATCTGATGAATAATTAAATAATTGAGTATTCCGTGTGTTCTGTACTGGCCTTGTATATACTTGGTTAACTAGCATTCCCGTTTGGGGTCCGTCGGTGGCCGAGTGGTATGCGTGGTTCAGTATAGTTTTGCTAGGGGGTTGGTGCCAAAGGAAACTATCTCGGCGTGGGTTCGAACCCCCGCCATGCCAATGTAAACAAAACCAGCGTCCCTTCTTAATTCTGTGGCATCCGGGAATTTTTAAAAAGACAAGTGTCGCTGATTTCTTCTGAGGTGCAGTTCATAGAATTAAGTACTTAGATGCAACTATCTGATTAACAGATTTAATGTTTCATCGTTTTTCTCAGTAGATATGTGGACTGGGTAAGGCTGTTTATTTTTATATCCAAAAACATTTACATTGATATTGTTCTGTTTTTCGATTTTCTTATATTGTTTTTGTGTAACTGGAAATTAAATGTCATTATAATTAACACTACTAACAGTTTCTCTTAATTGTTTTGTATTATGCTGGGGATTTTTCTTGACTGGTTTTAAGTATCGAAGATGACACCACTAAGACATTCATTATCATTATTTTTCATATTAATAATTCCTTTACGAAAATGTCTAAGTTCAATTGGTAAGTCTATGTATGATGAACCTTTTAAAGGTAGATATTCTACAATATTAACATAATGCACGTCAATAGATTCAATTTTACAACTAGAAGCTTCTGGAGGCCATTTTGCTACTCTTTCCATAATCACATCTAATGAAGATTAACTGCTTGTTCAATATCATCATTCACCAGCATTTATTATCGTTTTGCAACGTTTTCTAACGTATGGAGTTTGAATAATTGTATCATCACTAGCTTTTATCATGAATGTTACCTTCATTACCTGCCCACACTTTAAGCTGTGCATTTCTTGTAATTCATTTTCTAACTTAGAAAATATTATGCTTTTAGTTTTATGTAATTGTATTAATGGGTATTTTTTATTAACAACTTCTACTTAGAAAGATTTTATACTACCCTTTAAAGCTTTTTGTAGTTCAGTAATTTGTTCTTTAGTAGACTCACATGGCATTGCCACTGGTTCCAATGTCAGTGGCTTCTTATTTTCTGTAAGGATATCTTCTTCTAATTGTTTCAATTTAAGTGTTTTTTTTTATTTTCTGTAATGATATCTTCTTCTAACTGTTTCTTTAATTTATTGATATCTAACTGTTTTATTAGCATTTTATTTCTGTTATTATTAATACCATCTATTACAGTTTCTCTGGTTGTTTTCCTAAGAAGGTCTAACCATGTCTACTTTATACGTTTTGCTTCATGTAGATAATGTTTTGCAAGTTGTTTTAGGCTTGTATTACTCATATCACTCCTAGGTATTTGTTTGATAGATTTACATGGTGATATAGGCTTAGTAGACTCCTTTATTTTTTTATCTTTATTGGTAGCTTCAATAAGCATTTTAATTAGATCTGGCTTAGTCAGTCTGTTCAATTTTTGTGATGATACTGTGACGAAATCGCCTTAGCTGTCGGCTTTCGTTTTTATAAGCGGCGCTCGGATCTTCTGAACGCCACTCTTGTAACAACGACAAGCCAATTTTATTTATGTTGCAATTGGCAACCTGTAATTCGCCAGCACGTATAACCCGACAATTTGAAGGTCAAATTGGCGTCTGTTCATCGGAGTGAAATTATCCGTATAAATCACTTTGACACGAAAACTCACTTCGCAACAAATTCCTAGTATCACATCCTGCATCTGTCCCAGTTTCTGAACGCTATTCTTGCAATTGTACCTACGAAGTATTGACCCATTTACAGCGAGCTGGCTTATTAACTCAAATAACCGTGAAATTGTTTCGTGGTGATGCTGAAAAATAAATAATGCTGCATGTGTTTTGGGATTTGCATTCCTATTTGAATGCAAATGCTGCAAGATGTACGTTTGGAAAACTGTGTTGAGTATGAGACTATATCACGTGATTCACATCCAACGTTGTGGATTTTCCTTACTGTAAAAAGACGCGCAGACGTTGATCAACGCTTTTGACGCCGGGTTACTCCCAGCTGCAACAACACATCCGAAACGCTCACACAGCTCTCTCAATATTTAACAAAGGTGTATATACTGGATAGAAAAATTAGCAGTATAACTATATTGTCATTTGGCTTCATTTATTAAGAAGGTAGAAATTATGAAAGTGAAATATTTCAAGAATACAACTCCACATAACCCCAAATGTAATGGCCAGGTTGAAAGATTTAACCGAACGCTGTTACGAATGATAAAAGCCTACTTAATGGGTCAACAAACAAATTGGGATTTGGACCTCGGGTGTATAGCAGCAGCATACCGTGCCACGCCTCATGAGTCGACAGCGTTTACTCCCAATTTACTTATGCTAGGGCGAGAGGTTAGACTCCCATCCGAAATCATATTTGGCAGTAGAACAATTCAAGATAATGAGATAACCACTTATGGTGAATATGTAGCCCTACATAGGGAGAGAACCTGGGGGGTTTGATCATCCCCTACTAGACGGGTCCTCAGGTGGCTGATAGAGGACGGCCTGCTCAATTGGTTTGCTAATTTTTAATTGGCAGGTTTGCTCAATTGAGCTGGTTTGCTTCGAAATACACGAATATGCAGCCCCAGACCAAAATTATCAACCCTGCTAATACCATCTGGCAGGCACCTTGTTCTCCCGTGAGGTGCGTTCCGAATGCCCCAGAAGAAGGAATCCTGGCAGTTGAGGACTCGTGGCCCCGGTTAGGGCAGTCTACCAAGATGGAGATCAGGTCGTAAACCCAGTTTGGCCCTGGTCTCCATTTTTTCAGATAATGTCCAACACACTGCTTTGGCCCCAATTTCGGGAGTAGACGGATGGTCGGATGACCCGTTCTGACTAATCGGGAGCCCCCAACCCCAAAAATATCGGGTGTAACGTCGAGGGGCATTGGGTAGTCATTCAATCAGTTATTTCTTTTAATTCAATTTTATTTTTTTACGGTATACTGACTTTTTAAAGAAATTCCAACTTTTTAAAATTATATGGTTTTATTGCACTGTCTGCATCAGTCATCCGTGGTAAATATTTTTGTACTGATTTTACGAGATGGTTGGTTGAATGACCACCACGACCTGGCACTTCCCATATACATTCGACGGGTCAATCCTCCAGCGGTATGCGTTTGCATCAGCGTTGGTGGAGTATTCTCCATATGTACTTCTGGTGCTGTTCTCTGGATTTACCGCGACATAACCCCCTAAGTTGGGTTCGGAGTAAGGGAGGAAGCCATATGGTGAAGAATGTAACAATAATATACTATGGATATCCCACAAAAACAAAAACGAGGTGGAGAGTTTAATTTAACAGATGCTGATTCAGATACAGAAATAGTAAATATTACAAAAATGGCCTAAATTCATAATAATCTGTGCAACAGAGGAAGGAAAGAAACCGTCAAATATTAACAATCAAAGGAATAGCTGGGACAGTAAAAGAAGTAAAAAAATAAGATAAGGGGCTTTATTGGTTGAATGCAGTACAGAATTTCAAGCTATAAATTTATTAAAAATTGAAAAAATATTGGATATGGAAGTTAATGCTTTTCCACATCAACAACTAAACAAGAGCAAAGGTGTACTGAGAACAAAGGAATTATCAGGGATAGATGAATCAGAAATCAGAGACGAACTTAAACCACAGGGTGTCACTGACGTTAAATGATTCAAATCAAAAAGGACGGTGCCATCATAAAGACTAATAGTTACATTTTAACCTTTGACACCACACGTCCTCCAAAGTCTATAAAAGTTGGATACATGAATATCGCTGTGGATTTGTATATCCCAAATCCATTGCGATGCGTCAGATGTCAAAGATATGGCCATGGGCAGAATAATTGTAGAGGTGAAGCAGTTTGTTACAGGTGCGGTCAACACCATCAGGATCCCTGTACCAATCCTACTAAATGAATAAACTGTCAGGGTAATCACATGTCGGCATCGAAAGATTGCCCAATATGGCAGAAAGAAAAAAAAAACATACAGAAAGTGAAATGTGAGAGGCAGGTGAGTTTCAAAGAGGCCAGAGAAATTGTTTCATCTATGCCTGGCATGAATATATCAGCACCTTCCTATGCTGCCACAGTGAAACAAAAATTACCAACACGATCGGTCGAATGTCAGACACCGTGGACATGGCTCAGCAATAGCGCCATTCCATCTTTATTACAGGCCTTTACAATACAGCATTCAGAGCAAGTAGAACCTAAATCAACACAGGCACCACCAGCAACTTAAACAACAACATCACAGGAAAAATCAAAAACAAATCTGCAGAAAAAACAGGAACAGATTAACCCAGAAGTCAAAGTAAAGGAAACAAACTCTGAACAAAAAAATGACCAAACTAAACCAAAACCGAAACCGGAATCACAAAATCTAAGTCAGAGTCAGAGAAGAAAGCTAAAAAGAAACAAAAATAAAATGGAAAACAAAAACAGTTCTCAGAGAGAACACCTAAGGCTCTTCAAGACCCTGTGGCCCGCAACAGGTTTGAAGGCCTTGAATAGATGGAGGTCAGTGAATGCATTAATGAAACGTTCGAGCTCTTACGCTCGAACCCCTCTCAGAATAAGTCCCCAAGAAAAAACTCACCGAAGAAACATACTGGGGCTATATCGACCATACGTCCACCATCCCAATCTCCAACCAAATATGGATAACACACAGAAAAATAATATAATACAGTGGAATTGTCGAGGGTTTAGAGCTAATTTTAATGAACTTGGTCTTCTAAGCCAAAAATATAAACCTGCAGCCTTTTGCCTGCAGGAAACTCTTTCAAAGAAACCTGAAACTTTGGATCTTTCAGCTTTTAAGCATTATGCAGATGAAACTGATCTTCATATTCGTGGAACGTCCGTCATGGTTAGAAACGACATTATTCTCTATCTTTGCATTCAAATTTACAGGCTGTAGCGGTACGCCTAACCTTAGACAAGACAAACACCTTATGTTCTATTTACGTTTCACCGAGTAAAACGCTACAACTGAATGATCTTGAGTTACTAGTCCAACAACTCCCAACTCCGTACATTTTTGGGCGATTTTAACGCGCATGACCCTATTTGGGGTGATTCCTGTAGTCAGGTAGATGCAAAAGGTAAAACTGTAGAAGAGTTTCCTAGGGGGGTTTGATCATCCCCAACTAGGCGGGTCCTCAGGTGGCGGATAGAGGACGGCCTGCTCAATTGGGCAGGTTTGCTAATTTTTAATTGGCAGGTTTGCTCAACTGAGCTGGTTCGCTGCGAAATACACGAATACGCAGCCCCGGACCAAAATGATCAACCCTGCTGATGCCATCTGGCAGGCACCTTGTTCTCCCGTGAGGTGCGTTCCGAAGGCCCCAGAAGAAGGAATCCTGGCAGTTGAGGACTCGTGGCCCCGGTTAGGGCAGTCTCCCAAGATGGAGATCAGGTCGTAAACCCTGTTTGGCCCTGGTCTCCATTTTTTCAGATAATGTCCAACACACTGCTTTGGCCCCAATTTCTGGAGTAGACGGATGGTTGGATGGCCCGTTCTGACTAATCTGGAGCCCCCAACCCTAAAAATATCGGGTGTCACGTCGGGGGGCATTGGGTGATCATTCAGTCAGTCATTTCTTTTTATTCAATGCTACCATTGATACGGAGTGTTGACTCTCAGTTTCATTTTTAACCTTTTTAACACACACTGTTTTGTTGCGCTGTCTGCATCAATTCTTTGTAGCCATTGTTATAGCTAAAGTTACACAGAATGATTGGTTGAATGACTACCACGACCGGGCACTTCCCATAAACATTCGACGGGTCAATCCTCCAGCGGAATGCATTAGCATCAACGCTGGGGGAGTATACAGTTCATGCACTCTTGATGTTGTTCGCTGGAATTCCGCGACGTAACCCCCAAGGTTGGGCTCGGAGTAAGGGTGAGAGCCATGAACAGAAGAATTTTTAAACATACACAGGGATAATCAACCCAAAAAATTTAAAAAAACGAGGATATACAGACTCTGACTCCGACTCAGAAGAAGTAGTCAAGGATTGCCATTCTTGGCCAAAATTTGTTATTGTACACTCTGACGAAGAGGGGAAACAGGCTACCAATATCAATCCATTTGCTCTAGAAAAAGCTGTAAAAGGTATAGCAGATACTGTCAATAGTGTTGAAAAAATACGATCAGGAGGACTATTGATAGAGTGTAATAGAGAAAACCAGGCAAAAAATTATTACAAACAACAACGCTAGTTGATTTAAAGGTCAAAATCTTACCACACAGAACACTCAAAAGCAGTAAATGTGTAGTACGAACAAGAGAACTCTCTGGCGTAGATGAACTAGAAATTAAATCAGAATTAAAACCACAGGGTATAAGTGACGTGAAACGAATCGAAATACAAAAAGACGGCACCACAATAAAAACAAGCACTTACATTTTTACATTCAACACTGTACAACAACCGAAATCTATCAAGGTTGGTTACATGAACATCAAAGTGGATTTATATATTCCAAATCCACTTCAATGCTTCAAATGTCAAAAATATGGACACGGACAAAATAGCTGTAGGGGAAAAGAAACATGTTTTAAATGTGGTCAACAACATCTGGACCCATGTAATAACGCCGTGAAATGCTGTAACTGTCAGGGCAATCATACTGCATCTTCTTAGGATTGCTCTGCGTTGGAAAAAGAAAAATATATACAAAAGATTAAATGTGAAAAGCAGATAAGTTTTAAAGAAGCCCGAGATATAGTTACAGCAATGCCTGGTTTGAGTTCATTTACCACATATGCAACCAAAGTAGCTCAAAAAGTTCCCACTAAATCTGTTGCGTGTCAGACCCAACATACTTGGTTAAATGACACTGTATTGCCAACCTTGATATAGCCTTTTACTATTTCACTACCTCAAGAAACTGAACCAAAATCAACTCAAACTACAACCACTACTCCAATAACAGAAGACAAATCAAAAAATGTTCCAAAAAAGATCAAAATAAAACTAAAGTAAACGAGATTAAAGGAAAGGAAACAAAATCAGACCAGAAAATCGAACAAACTAAATCGAAACCAGAACTACAAAATCTAAGTCAGAGTCAGAGAAGGAAGTACAACAGAGAGCAAAAGAACAAAGAAAAAGAACAGCAACAGTTAAACTCAAACCGAACTCCCAAATTTCATAAAAATGTTAATTCAAACATATTCGAAGGTTTGCAAGAAATGGATGTTGATGAGTGCATCAACACCACTTTTTCCAACAAAATGCCCCTGAGTTCGTCTCAGGGAGGGTCTCCTAACGGAAAATCACCTAGGAAACCTTTTGGGGCAGTTTCGCCCATACGTCAACCATCCAACTCACCAACTAAACATGGATAATACCAATAATACTGAAATTATACAATGGAATTGCCGAGGTTTAGGGCAAATTTTAATGAACTGGGTCTTTTATGTCAAAAATATAAACCTGGTGCTTTTTGCTTGCAGGAAACACTCCTGAAGAAACCTGACACTCACGTTCATCCTGTCTTCAAGGTTTATAATTCATATAATGATTGGGCAGATGAAAATGACCTTCATGTGCATGGAACGTCTCTCTTGGTCAGAAACGACATTATTCACAGTTCTGTATCTTTACATTCAAATTTACTGGCTGTAGCGGTACGCCTGACTTTGGACAAGACAGTCACGTTATGTTCAATTTATGTGTCTCCAAATAAATCACTTCAGCTGACTGATCTTGAACATCTGATTCATCAGCTCCTAGGGGGGGGTTGACCATCCCCTACTAGGCGGGTCCTCAGGTGGCGGATAGAGGACGGCCTGCTCAATTGGGCAGGTTTGCTGGTTTTCTAATTAGCAGGTTTGCTCAATTGAGCTGGTTTGCTGCGGAATATATTATTACGCAGCCCCAGACCAAAATGGTCAATCCTGCTTATGCCATCTTGCAGGCACCTTGTTCTCCTGTGAGGTGCGATCTGCAGGTCTCGGAGGAAGGAATCCTGACAGCTGAGAACAGACTGGGTCCCGGTTAGGACAGGTCTCCAGGGTGGAGATCAGGTCGTAAACACTGCTTTGACCCTGATCTTCATCGTTGAGGTTACCTGTTCAATACACTGTTTTGGCCCTAACTTCGGGTGTAGAAGGATGGTCGGATGGTCCGTTCTGGCCAATAGGGAGCCCCCACCCCAAAAAGTACTGGGTGTCACGTCGGGGGCATTTGGTGGTCATTCAGTCAGTCATTTCTTTTAAGAACCTAACATAATTGCCATTGTGTATTGTTTTTAAACACTTTATATTTTAACAACTACTTAGTTTTGCTGCACTGTCTGTTTCGGTTATGCATGGCAACCTTTATTACAGAGTTTTATAAAGTGACTGATTTGATGACCCTCATCTGAAGACCTGGCACTTCCAGACACGGGCCAATCAGTCAGTGGTATGCCTTGGCATCAACACTGACTGAGTATACTGCCTCATACCAGGTATGTGGGAATACCGGCAACCCGGCGGGCTCATTGCATGGCAGTACCCCTACCCCTTGTTGGACTCCGTGGTGGGTGGGAGCCGAGGCAGTTAACGATTATCAAAATAACCATGGCAAACATACCCCCCAAAAAGCAAAAACGAGAGCACGAGATATATTTAACTAACTCTGACTCTGACTCAAATCATGAAACAGTACCAGCTAACATAAACATCTGGCCAAAATTTATTATTATTTATGGGGCAAACGATGGTAAAAGGGCTACAGATATCAACCCTTTTGCACTGGAAAAAGCCATTACAGGAATTGCTGGGAATGTAAAAAGTGTCAAAAAACTAAGATCAGGTGGAATATTAATTGAATGTAAAAGAGAAATGCAGGCCATCAATTTGCTCAAAACAGATAAACTGGTGGATCTAGAAGTCAACGCCTTTGCCCATAAGACTCTCAACAGCTGCAAAGGCGTTTTAAGAAGAAAGGAACTGTCTGGCATTGATGAACTTGAAATACAGAAAGAGCTGAATTCACAGGGTGTTGACAATGTCAAACGAATATCAATCAAAAGTGACGGAAACGTAATACAAACCAATACATATATTTTAACATTCAACTCTGCACAACCACCAAAAGCTATTAAAGTGGGTTACATGAACATCAAAGTGGATTTGTATATTCCAAATCCACTTCGATGCTTCAAGTGTCAAAGGTATGGACACAGTCAAAACAAAGAGGACAAATGATATGTTTCCGATGCGGCCAACAACATCACGAGCCATGCAACAACACAATCAAGTGTGTCAACTGTCAGGGCAATCACATATCATCTTCCAAAGATTGCCCTGTCTGGAAAAAAGAAAAAACAATCCAAAAAATAAAATGTGAAAAACAAATTAGTTTCCAGGAGGCCAGAGTAATTGTTGCGTCAATTCCTGGCATGAAAACATCAGTACCATCATATGCTACAGCAGTTCATAAACAAAAACTAACAAAATCTGCAGAATGCCATACAGAATTTACATGGCTGAAAGGCACAATGCCATCATTGCTTCGAGCTTTTACAATAGACCACAGTGATCAAGTAGAACCAAAGTCGACTCAGACACCACCAGTCACACGTATAACATGGAAGAAAAATCTAAAATAAATCAGAAAAAGAACAAGATGAAACTAAAACGGAAGAGAAAAAAGTTTTAGAGCGAATTTTAATGAATTGGGTATTTTAAGCCAAAAATATCAACCTGCTGCTTTTTGCCTGCACGAAACTCTTTTAAAGAAACCCGAGGCTCAGGATCATTCAGCTTTTAAGCATTATACATCGTATAATGCCTGGGCAGATGATAATGATCTTCATATTCGTGGAACGACTGTCTTGGTTAGGAACGACATCATTCACAGTTCTGTACCATTACAGACAAATTTACAGGCTGTGGAGGTACGCCTAACTTTAGACAAAACAGTTACACTTTGTTCTATTTACGTTTCACCAAGTAAAGCCTTACAGGTGAATGACCTTGAGCTGCTGATCCCACAACTCCCAACTCCATACATTTTGTTGGGAGAATGTAACGCGCATGGCCCTATTTCGGGTAATTCCTGCAGTCAAGAAGATGTAAAAGGGAAACTGTGGAAGAGTTCATTACCAAATATGACTTGTACTTGTTCAATGATGGGTCAGACACTTATTTGCACCCCGCATCTGGTTCTTATACTTCAATTGATCTTTCAATTGCAAGCCCTTCCCTCTTTCTTGATTATTCTTGGAAAGTGGAAGGCGACTTGTGCGGGAGTGACCACTTTCCGGTTGTGTTGGAGAGTGTAGTTCCGGCAGACGATGGGAGGGTGCCCCAGTGGAGCTTTAACAAGGCCGACTGGGAGACCTTCATCTTGCTCTGTTCTGAACGCCTCACACTGGAGAAATTTAGTGAAAGTGCTGACCAGATTGAACATTTTACAAACAGAGTTACTTGACATTGCAAGCCAAGTCATTCCTAAAACCTCGACAAATCCTAAACGTTTCACCAAACCATGGTTTGATAACGAATGTAAACATGCTATAAAGGATCGCAAAACTCAACGGGAATTCAAAAAATCACCATCAACAATTAATTTATTTCTTGGGAAACATATGTTTCAAAGCTTAACCAGAACACCCCTATCAACAAAATTTGGAAAATGATAAAAAATGATTAAAAAAATTAAAGGCAAAGAAACCAAATCAACTGTACAACATCTGAAAGACAACAACACGCTTATCACATCAAAAAAAAAAGAAGAAATTTCAAAAAAATTACCCTCTACATTTTCAAAACATTCGTCGTCTGAAAACTGTAATCCAGAATTTCTAAAATTAGAAAACAGCAAGAAAAACAAAAGCTCAAATTTACCTCCAACAATTTAAAAGATTACAACGAACCTTTCTCTATGGAAGAGTTAAATAACTCTTTGCATAGAGCAAAGGATACTCCACCGGACCCGATGGAATACATTACAAAATGTTGAAGCATCTGCCACAGCCATCACTTGAACTTTTACTGTCAGTTTTCAATGACATATGAATGACTGGCCAGTTTCCACCGTCTTAGCATAATGCTACAGTAGTTCCCAATCTAAAGCCTGATAGAGATCACAGCAACCCAAGTAATTATAGGCCTATCGCTTTAACAAGTTGTCTGTGCAAAACCATGGAAAGGATGATCAATGATCGACTTGTCTGGTTTCTGGAATCGAACAATCTACTTGCGAATGTTCAGTGTGGTTTCAGAGACCAGAGAAGTACTGTGGATCATTTGGTTAGATTAGAAACGTTTATAAGAAATGCCTTTGCCAGAAAAGAACATGTGGTCGCCATCTTCTTTGACTTGGGAAAGGCATATGACACAACGTGGACGTATGTGATTTTAAAAGATCTTTTTAACATGGGGTTGAGAGGGCGTATGCCTCTTTTTATTGAAAACTTTTTAAAGGACCGCCAATTTCAGGTTCGTGTTGGGTCAACGTTATCTGATCCTCACGAGCAGGAATTGGGGTCCCTCAGGGTAGTATTTTATCCGTTACCCTGTTTTCAGTTACAATTAATAGTATCATCGATGCAAATGAGAATATGGTAGATTCTTCATTGTATGTCGATGATTTTTTAATCTATTATAGCAGTAAAAATATGAATGCTATCGAGCGCAAACTTCAGCTGTGTTTTAATAGGATTCAAAAATGGGCCACAGAAAATGGTTTTAAATTTTCCAAGTCAAAAACGAATTGTGTTTATTTTTGTAAACTTCGGAGACATCACCTCGATCCGGAGTTAAAAATTGGTGGGAGTCTTATAAAGGTTGTTAAGGAAGTGAAACTCTTAGGTTTGTTGTTTGACAACAAACTGAATTTCACTTCCCACATAAAACAACTAAAAGTTAAAGGTAAGAAAGATCTGAACCTGCTGAAAGTTGTTGGTAGCGCCGATTGGGGTGTTGACCAAAAAACTTTGCTCCATCTGTATAGATCACTTGTTCGGTCAAAATTAGATTACGGTTGTGTTCTTTACGGTTCTGCAAGGAAATCATATCTCAAACCACTTGATGCAATTCATAATAGTGGTATTAGAATTAGTCTAGGGGCTTTTCGAACACCCCCTATAGACTCGATGCTTGTTGAAGCAGAGGAACCTTCTCTTGAGAAGCGCAGAATTAAATTGTTTCTCCAATATGTGTCTAAACTTTTAGCCAATCCTTCAAATCCTGCTTATAATTGTGTTACAGACCCTCAACATGTTGATTTCTTTAACCGCCACCAGAAACATATTCCTCCATTGGGAATTAGAATTAAACCCCACCAAAATTTAACCACATACAATCAAAGAAAATCGTAAAACAAAAATTCCTCCCTGGCATCTTAAAAAACCTACAGTTATTTTGGACCTTGCTTCTACCAAAAAATCTGATACCAATTCCTTGCAGTTCAAACAAAGATATGCCGAAATAAAGTCCAAGTATAGTACATATACAAGGATCTATACGGATGGATCTAAGGATGGTGACAAAGTATCATCAGCTGCTGTTACTGGTGATCATGTCATCTCAATCAGAATACCGAATCAGAGTTCTATTTTCACAGCTGAAGTTAAAGCTTTACAACTCGCTCTTAAACATATCGAGAATGCACAGGAAAGAAAGTCGATCATCTTCTCCGACTCTCTTTCATCTTTACTTGTTTCACTCAACCCCAAGTTGAAGAACCCTCTCATTTTGGAACTTCGTGAGAAGTTAACAACTCTAATGTCTGACCAATATGATATCGTGTTTTGCTGGTTACCCGGACATGTAGGTATCTCTGGTAACACCAAAGCAGATAGTACAGCAAAACAGGCTTTAACAAAGCCTCTCACTGATTTTAACATCCCTTTCAGTGATTTCAAACCACATATTAGTAACTACATCAGATCTATGTGGCAGGCGGAATGGGATGGGGCGACAAATAACAAGCTCCATCGCTTCCGACCAACTATTTCTGATCACTACCCTTCCAGTAACCTTTGTAGAAAAGATCATGTTATTCTGACACGATGTCATATTGGTCACACACGACTTACACATTCCTTTTTGCTAGAGGGTAATATGCGACCAGAATGTTTTCCCTGTCAGCAGGTGTTGCCAGTGGAACACATTCTTTTGAGTTGTACTGATTTTAGTCATGTTAGAGGGCAATATTTTACAGTCGGATCTTTGAGAGATTTATTTTATTATACGAGCCTGCAAAAAGTCATCTCATTCTTGAAAGTAATCAACCTTTTCAATAAATTTTAAATTGTTTTTACCATTTTAATTTTCATCGATCCATATTTTTTTCACAGGTCGATTTACACAGTATTTTTTGTACTACTGGTCTTACTTTCTCATTGTGTTTCACACTCATCATTTTTAAACCTTTTATTCCATTTGTTTCATATTTTAATCAATGTTTTTTTTAAATATACACTTTCATCGTCATATAGCCTAAGCTGCTGATGTGGCGTAAAGCACCAATAAATAAATAAATAATAAGAGAGCTCTGAACCTACTGAAGGTCGTTGGTAGCACTGATTGGGGTGCTGACCAAAAAAACTTTGCTCCATCTGTATAGATCACTTGTTCGATCAAAATTAGATTACGGTTCTATAGTTTACGGTTCTGCAAAGAAGTCATACCTAAAACCACTTGATGCCATTCACAGTAGTGGTATTAGAATTAGTCTAGGGGCTTTTCGAACATCCCCTATAGACTCGATGCTTGTTGAAGCAGAGGAGCCTTCTCTTGAGAAGCGCAGAATTAAATTGTCCCTCCAATATGTGTCTAAACTGTTGGCCAATCCTTCAAATCCTGCTTTTAACTGTATTTATGAACCTCAAAATGTTGACTTTTTTAACCGTCATCAGAAACATATTCCTTCAGTGGGAATTAGAGTTAAACCCTAGATGGAGTCTGCAAAACTTGATTATGAATCCATAAAGGAAACCGTAAATTACACATTCCTCCTTGGCATCTTAAAAAACCTACAATTATTTTGGACCTTGCTTCTACCAAAAAATCTGATACCAATTCCTTGCAGTTCAAACAAAAATACGCCCAAATAAAGACCAAGTATAGTACATATACGAGGATCTATACAGATGGATCTAAAGATGGTGACAAAGTATCATCAGCTGCTGTTGCTGGCGATCATATCACCTCAATCAGAATACCGAATCAGAGTTCCATTTTCACACCTGAAGTAAAAGCTATCCATCTCGCATTTGAACACATCGAGAATTTACAGGAAAAGAAGTCGATTATTTTTTCTGATTCTCTTTCCTCTTTACTTGCTTTACTCAACCCCAAATTGAAGAACCCTCTCATTTTGGAACTTCGTGAGAAGTTACCAAATCTCATGTCTGACCAATATGATATCGTATTTTGCTGGTTACCCGGACATGTAGGTATCGCTGGTAACACCAGAGAGAGTGCAGCACAACAGGCTTTAACAAAGCCTCTCACTGATTTTAAGATGCCTTTCAGTGATTTTAAGCCTCATATTAGTAGTTACATCAAATCTGTGTGGCAGGCAGAATGGAATGGGGTAACTAATAACAAGCTCCATCGCTCCCGACCAACTATTTCTGATCACTGCCCATCCAGCAACCTTTGTAGAAAGGATCTTGCAGTTTTGACGCGATGTCATATTGGTCATACACGACTAACACATTCCTTTTTGTTGGAGGGTTCTGTGCGACCAGAGTGTGTTCCCTGCCAGCAGGTGTTGTCAGTGGAACACATTCTTTTACATTGTACTGATTTTAATCTTGTCAGAGGGCAGTATTTTTCTGTAGGATCTCTGAGAGATCTTTTTTTATCGTACGAGCCCGAATATAATTCTCTCATTTTTGAAAAAATCAACATTTTTAGTAAATTTTAAAATTGTTTCTACCATCTTAAACTAGAGTTTTTCAGACTTATCACCAGGTTGATTTGTGAATTATTCATATTTCTTTTTTCTTCACGCATCACTCTTCACATTACATTGTCTATCATTTTGATTATAGTTGTTTTTTACTCATCTTTGTATTTCGTTTCTGCCATGTTTTTCTTTAGACGTTTTCTCGCCACGATATAGCCTTAGCTGCTGATGTGGCGTTAAGCACCAATAAAAAATAAAGAAATAAATAGGGAGAGAATGCAGAAGGCCCATGTAATTGCTAGAAATCATTTGAATAAAACAGCCAAAAGACATAAAGATCTGTATGATGCAAAACAATCTGTGAACCATTACAAATCAGGTGACCTAGTTTGGTTCCTAAATGAAAGCCGTAAAAAGGATACATGTCCCAAGTTACAAGCTTTGTATACAGGCCCTTGCTTAATTTAACAGAAAATAAATGAATTAGATTTCAGGATTCAACTAGATAAGCAAGGTAAGCAAAAGGTAGTACATCACAACAAACTGAAGCCTTATGAAGGAGAGGAAGATTTGAAGTGGAAGAAACAGGCTTTGAAGAAGTTCAAGATACAAAAACTATAATTTGGTAGGAAGATGTAAAACTGAATCCTTTAGCCAAAACCTATAGCTCAAGGAAAATTTCTTTTTATTTTTTCTCAGAAAGATATCCACTGACAGCTTCTCGTGGAAGAGCGTACAGGTGTAAACATTGCAAATATGATGCAGAGAAGAAGAGAGTTGAGAGTAACATATTAAAATATCACACCAAGTTAGAAAATGTTCCTTTCTATTGCACGTTATGTTTATTCAAACGCACCAAGGAGAGAGACTTGAACAAACATGTGACAGGATACACTACACATATTTTAAAACTAAAGGAAAAAGAAGGTCAGGGCCAGAAGCTTAACAGTGAAGATTACTTGAAGAAGAACACAAATGTTTCTCTTCATATGACTCAGCTGTTACCTCTACAATCAGAGAATTTTTGGAAACTGAGAGTGAGTGTTACCCAAGAGCAGCAGCATGAATTTCAGAATACTGATATAGTACAGAAAGCACTAAACGAAAGTGGCGTTGAGAACGTCTTACACCAGATTCTTCCCCAAAACAAAGAAGAAATGAGTGAAGAATTGTTTGCTCCAGCACTGAAACCAACAAAGAAAATCAACCATCTACCAGTAATAAAATAGCCACTACTAATTATACCCCAACCACTTGCACAACAGAAGAAAACATCAACAGAAACAAAAGTAAAGAAGAACCGAACCAGGCAAGTAAGACACCTAATGACCACTCATGCCATACTGGTGTACAAGAAGAACCACTGGATCTCTGGAAGGTGGTAGCAACATCAGAACAGTTTGTCGATTTGGAAGGGTGTGACGAAACATTCAGAGACTCTGAATGCAGTGATTCAGAAAGTGAAATTTCTTCGGGTGAGGAAGACAAATCAGAAGACTGTGCTCCTGAACAGAGAACTGTAACAAACGCAAGTAAATGTGAAACAGAGAAAGTGTCAGAAGTTTTAACTAAATTTTGTTCAACCGTGGCTCTGATGACAAAAACATTAGAAATGAGCTCCACACAACTTTTGACCTACCATTCTGGAATAGAGTTAATGGCAGAAAATGTTAACAATTTCACCAACCAAATGACATCTATGGGCACTCAACTGGAAGAATTGACAAAGCAGGTGGTGGATAATACCAAAGCCATTAAGGGACTAGAAAAAACATTGCCCCAAACACACTCTCGGGAGAAGCAGCACAATTTCGACAGAGACTGTCACAGAACATATCAGACCCCCACTTAAGTCATTTGTATCAAAGGAGAACAGAACCAGACCACATTCTGCAAAACTATATCACAGCCTTCGATGCAGCCATCAGTATTGATATACAACACCAAACCAAAAGACAAGAAAAGAAAAAAAAATTGTGTTTTAAACATTATTTAAAAAAAATTATTACTTTCATATTGGCTGGTATAAAACTAAATTTATTCACTTTCGGTCCTGACAATGGTGAGCTTTGCTCGCCATTCTCATGACTTGAAGGGAACCAATTTGGCTGTAACAAGAGGAAATGGCTCCCACTTAAAAGAAAAAGTAGCCTCCCTTTTATTGATGGGCTAGTGCATTTGGAAATGGAAATGCAGCAGTGCACATTGCCATGGCCAAATGGGACTGGGATATTAATTTAAGAAGTTGAAACAAAATTTCACTTCGGTTTATATGTAAATTGCGGTAAATATGCAATTTTAGTACTTGCATCATTGAGACGATTGCACTTCGAGGTGAGAACAAAATTTCAAAATTACTTCCTTTTGGCCTGTATTTCGGAATTGGTCCAAGCCTTCTTGGCATCAAAAACTTACCCTTTTTGTCAACCTACAGTTGGCCGATAGTGATTTGTGTTCATGAGGACAATGGACACCTTCGGCGGAGGGTAGTGTGATGAAATCGCCTTAGCTGTCGGCTTTCTTTTTTATAAGCGGCGCTCGGATCTTCTGAACGCCACTCTTGTAACAATGACAAACCAGATTTATTTATGTTGCAATTGGCAACCTGCAATTCGCCAGCATGTATAACCTGACAATTTGTAGGTCAAATTGATGTCTGTACATCAGAGTGAAATTATCCGTATAAATCACTTTGACACGAAAGAACTCACCTCGCAACAAATTCCTAGTATCACACCCTGCATAAATTAATCCCTTTATATCCGAAACAGGAATTATCCTTTGGAAGAATAGCAATTTTAGGCCGTAAATATACACATTGTTTTTCGGGAAACATCCTGGGGAAGGGGGGGGGGGTTGACAGTCCCCTACTAGGCGGGTCCTCAGGTGGCGGATAGAGGACGGCCTGCTCAGTTGGGCAGGTTTGCTGGTTTTTTAATTAGCAGGTTTGCTCAATTGAGCTGGGTTGCTGCGGAATATGTGAATACGCAGCCCCGGACCAAAATGGTCAACCCTGCTTATGCCATCTTGCAGGCACCTTGTTCTCCCGTGAGGTGCGATCTGAAGGCCTCGGAGGAAGGAATCCTGACAGTTGAGAACAGACTGGGTCCCGGTTAGGACAAAATCCCCATGATGGAGATCAGGTCGTAAACACTGATTTGGCCCTGGTCTCCATCATGGAGGTTACCTGTTCAATACACTGTTTTGGCCCCTACTTCGGGAGTAGAAGGATGGTCGGACGGCCCGTTCTGGCCAATCGGGAGTCCCCACCCCAAAAGTACTGGGTGTCACGTCGGGGGGCATTTGGTGGCCATTCAATCAGTCATTTCTTTTAATAACATATCATAATTGCCATTGTGTACTGTTTTTAAACCTATTATATTTTAACAACTACTTAGTTTTGCTGCACTGTCTTTCGGTTATACGTGGCAACCTTAATTATAGTGCTTTATAGAGTGATTGGTTGGAAGGGCGCCATCTGAAGACCTGGCACTTCCACATACGGCTCAATTAGACAGTGGTATGCTTCGGCATCAACACTGACTGAGTATACTGCTCCATGCCAGGTATGTGGGAATACCGGCAACCCGGTGGGTTCACTGCATGGCTATAACCCTACCCCTTGTTGGACTTCGTGGAGGGTTGGAGTCGGGGCAGTGAATCATAAATTCTCTACAATATGGCTACCAAAAACAAAATAAAACGACCTTTGGATACGACTAATGATAAATCTTCTGACTCTGATTCGGATACTGATTACCAAACAGATGACTGGCCAAGATTCATATATATACGTCCAGCAGATGAAAATAAAAAGGTTAATTTTTACCCCTTTGCACTAGAGAAGGCAATAAAAGAGATCGTTGGCTCTGTCAAAAGCATGAAAAAGATACGATCAGGTGGCATATTGATTGAATGTGCTAGTAAAATCCAGTCATTCAATCTCTTAAAAATAAAGAAACTTTTAGATGTTGAAGTAAAATCGGAGGCTCACAGAACCCTCAATACCAGCAGAGGCGTTGTTCGAACCCGTGAGCTTGCCGACATTGATGAAATAGAAATAGTTACAAAAATGAAAACACAGGGAGTAACAGGTGTTAAACGAATAAAAATAAAGAAGAATGGCAATGAAATCAGTACAAACACTTATATATTTATTTTCAATACTCCCCAGCCACCAAAATCAGTCAAAATAGGTTACATGAACGTCGGAGTGGATCTATATATCCCAAATCCACTTCGATGTTTCAAATGTCAAAAATACTGTCACAGTCAGAACTCATGTAGAGGCCAGTCAATCTGCTACAAATGCGGCCAAAACACGACGAGCCATGTACCACCAATATTTTTAAATGTGTAAATTGTCAGGACAATCATATGTCATCATCAAAAGATTGCCCCATCTGGCAAAAAGAAAAAAACATACAAAAAATAAAAAGTGAAAGACAGATAAGCTTCAAACGGGCAAGAGGAATTGTTTCTTCGCTTTCTAGCATGCATACTTCAACGTCATCATATGCTACAGTAACAAAACAGAGAGTTCCAACAAAGTCGATAGAATGCCAGACACAATCTACATGGCTCGTAGGTTCAATACCAACCTTACTACAGGCCTTCGCAATACAGCACAGCGATCAACTTCAACAACAGTCAACTCAAACACCACAAACTTCTAAAACAACACCAACTTCTCAAACACTATCAAAAGAAAACTTGAAAGAGGGTCAGGAAAAAGAACAAGCCAAACTTAAACCAGAGGATGACAAAGCAAAGGAATCGAAACCCGGAAAGAAAAATGAACCTAACTCAAAGTCGAAAGCAGAACCTCAAAATCTCAGTCAGAGTCAGAAAAAAATCAAGAAAAGCTCAGAAAGAAATTAGAAAAAGAAAAACAGAAAAAAACTTATCGAATAGAACACTAAAAGCCCTTCAAGAACCCGATACACGTAACAGGTTTGAGGGCTTTGAATTGATGGACGTCGGTGAGTGCCTTGACGAAACGTTCGGGCACTTACGGTCGGACTCATCGCAAAATAGACCCCCACGTAAAAATTCACCAAAGAAAAATACGGGGGCAATTTCGCCCATACGTCCACCATCCAAATCGCCACTCAAACATGGATAACACATTCAAACACAATATTATACAGTGGAATTGTCGAGGTTTTAGAGCGAATTTTAATGAGTTGCCTCACCTAAGCCAAAAATATCAACCTGCAGCTTTTTGCCTACAGGAAACTCTTTTAAAGAAACCCGAGGCTCAAGATCATTCAGCTTTTAAGCATTATACATCGTATAATGCCTGGGCAGATGATAATGATCTTCATATTCGTGGAACGACTATCTTGATTAGGAACGACATCATGCACAGTTCTATACCATTACAGACAAATTTGCAGGCTGTGGCGGTACGGCTAACTTTAGACAAAACAATTACAATTTGTTCGATTTACGTTTCACCAAGTAAAGCACTACATCTGAATGATCTTGAGCTACTGGTCCGACAGCTCCCAACCCCATACATTTTGTTGGGTGATTTTAACGCTCATAACCCTCTTTGGGGTAATTCCTGCAGTCAAGAAGATGTGAAAGGGAAAACTGTGGAAAAATTCATTACAAAATATGACTTGTGCTTGTTCAAAGATGGGTCAGACACTTATCTGCACCCCGCATCTGGTTCTTACACTTCATTTGATCTTTCAATTGCATGCCCTTCCCTCTTTCTTGATTATTCTTGGAAGGTGAAAGGCGACTTGTGCGGGAGTGACCACTTTCCGGTTGTGTTGGAGAGTGTAGTTCCGGCAGATGATGGAAGGGTGCCCCAGTGGAGCTATACAAAAGGCTGACTGGGAGACCTTCATATTGCTCTGTTCTGAACGCCTCACACTAGAGAAATTTAATGAAAGTGCTGACCAGATTGAACATTTTACAACAGAGTTACTTGACATTGCAAGCCAAGTCATTCCTAAAACCTCGACAAATCCAAAACGTTTTCCCCTACCATGGTTTGATAACGAATGTAAACAGGCTATAAAGTATCGCAAGAAAACTGAACGGGAATTCAACAAATCACAATCCACAAATAATTTAGATAAACTACGTATAAATCGGGCAAAAACAAGACGACTAATAAAACAAAAAAAGAAATCTTCCTGGGAAAATTATGTTTCAAAGCTGAACCAAAACACCCCCATCAACAAAATTTGGAAAATGATTAAAAAAATTAAAGGCAAAGGAAACAAATCAACTGTACAACATCTAAAAGACAACAACAAGCTTATCACATCAAAAAAAGAAATTTCAAACAAATTGGCCTCCACATTTTCGAAACATTCGTCGTCTGAAAACTGTAATCCAGAATTTCTAAAAATTAAAAAACAGCAAGAAAAACAAAAGCTCAAATTTACCTCCAACAATTTAGAAGATTATAACGAACCTTTCTCTATGGAAGAGTTAAATAACTCTTTGCATAGAGCAAAGTGTATATTGCCACGGGACCCGATGAAATACATTACAAAATTTTAAAGCATCTGCCACAATCATCACTTGAACTTTTACTGTCAGTTTTCAATGATATATGAGTGACTGGCCAGTTTCCACCTTCTTGGCATAATGCTACAGTAATTCCCATTCCAAAGCCCGATAAAGATCACAGCAACCCAAGTAATTATAGTCCTATCGCTTTAACAAGTTGTCTGTGTAAAACCATGGAAAGGATGATCAATGATCGACTTGTCTGGTTTCTGGAATCCAACAATCTACTTGCGAATTTTCAGTGTGGTTTCAGAAACCAGCGAAGTACTGTGAATCATTTGGTTAGACTAGAAACGCTTATACGAAATGCCTTCGCCAGAAAAGAGAACATGTGGTCGCCATATTCTTTGACCTGGAAAAGGCATATGACTCAACGTGGACGTATGGGATTTTAAAAGATCTTTTTAACATGGGGTTGAGAGGGCGGTATGCCTCTTTTTATTGAAAACTTTTTAAAGGACCGCCAGTTTCAGGTTCGTGTTGGATCAACGTTATCTGATCCTCACTAGCAGGAATTGGGGGCCCTCAGGGTAGTATTTTATCTGTTACCCTCTTTTCAATTAAAATCAATAGTATCATCGACGCAATTGAGAATATGGTAGATTCGTCATTGTATGTCGATGACTTTTGATCTGCTCTAGCAGCAAAAAGATGAATGCTAAAGAGCGCAAGCTTCAGCTGTGTTTAAATAATAGGATTCAAAAATGGGCTATTGAAAATGGTTTTAAATTTTCAAACACAAAAACGAATTGTGTTCATTTTTGCAAACTTCGGAAACATCACCTTGATCCGGAGTTGAAAATTGATGGTAGTCCTATTAAAGTTGTTAAGGAAGTGAAATTTTTAGGTTTGTTGTTTGACAACAAACTGAATTTCACTTCCCACATAAAACAACTAAAAGTTAAATGTAAGAGAGCACTGACCCTACTGAAAGTTATTGGTAGCACTGATTGGGGTGCTGACCAAAAAACTTTGCTCCATCTGTATAGATCACTTGTTCGATCAAAGTTAGATTACGGTTGTATTGTTTACGGTTCTGCAAGGACATCATATCTCAAACCACTTGATGCAATTCATAATAGTGGTATTAGAATTAGTCTAGGGGCTTTTCGAACATCCCCAATAGACTCGATGCTTGTTGAAGCAGATGAGCCTTCTCTCAAGAAGGGTAGAATTAAATTATCCCTCCAGTACGTGTCTAAACTTTTGGCCAATCCTTCAAAATCCTGCTTATAATTGTGTTTCAGATCCTCAAAATGTTGAATTTTTTAACCGCCACCAGAAACACATTCCTCCATTGGGAATTAGAATCAAACCCCACATGGAGTCTGCCAAAATTGATTCCGAATCTATAAAAGAAAACCGTAAATCACATATTCCTCCTTGGCATCTTAAAAAACCTACAATTATTTTGGGCATTGTTCTACCAAAAAATCTGATACCAATTGCTTGCAGCTCAATCAAAAATATGCCGAAATAAAGTCCAGGTATAGTACATATACAAGGATCTATACCGATGGTGACAAAGTATCATCAGCAGCTATTTCTGGTGATCATATCACCTCGATCAGAATACCGAATCAGAGTTCTATTTTCACAGCTGAAGTTAACGCTCTTCAGCTTGAGCACATCGAGAATGCACAGGAAAGAAAGTCGATCATCTTCTCCGACTCTCTTGCCTCTTTACTTGTTTTACTCAACCCCAAGTTGAAGAACGCTCTCATCTTGGAACTTCGTGAGAAGTTAACAACTCTCATGTCTGACCAATATGATACCGTGTTTTGCTGGTTACCCGAGCATGTAGATATCGCTGGTAACACCAAAGCAGACAGTGCAGCAAAACAGGCTTTAGCAAAGCCTCTCACTGATTTTAACATCCCTTTCAGTGATTTCAAACCATATATTAGTTACTACATCAAATCAATGTGGCAGACGGAATGGGATGGAGCGACAAATAACAAGCTTCATCGCTTTCGACCAACCATTTCAGATCACTACCCGTCTAGTAATCTTTGTAGAAAGGATCTTGCAATTTTGACACGGTGTCATATTGGTCATACACGACTAACACATTCTTTCTTGTTGGAGGGTACTTTGCGACCAGAATGTGTTCCCTGCCAGCAGGTGTTGTCAGTAGAGCACATTCTTTTACATTGTACTGTTTTAATCTTAGTAGACGACAGTAGTTTATTGTAGCGTCTCTTCGAGACCTATTTTACAGAACAAATCCTCATAAAGTTCTGCCGTTCTTGAAGGAAATCAACCTTTTTAATAAATTTTAAAATTGTTTTTAATCTTTTAATCAAGACTCTTCAAGACTCAATTCATCAGGTTGATTTAGAAGTTATTACCATCTCTCCTTTCATTACCCTCTGTTGTTTTAATCACTTTCGTCTTTGACAGATCTCTTGTAGTTGTTTTCTATTGTTATTTAATCTTTTTACTTCATAATTTCTAGGGGGGTTTGATCGTCCCCTACTAGGCGGGTCCTCAGTTGGCGGATAGAGGACGGCCTGCTCAATTGGGCAGGTTTGTTAATTTCTAATTGGTAGGTTTGCTCAATTGAGCTGGTTCGCTGCGAAATACACGAATACGCAGCCCCGGACCAAAATAATCAACCCTGCTAATTCCATCTGACAGGCACCTTGTTCTCCCGTGAGGTGCGTTCCGAAGGCCCTGGAAGAAGGGGTCCTGGCAGTTGAGGACTCGTGGCCCCGGTTAGGGCAGTCTCCCAAGATGGAGATCAGGTCGTAAACCCTGTTTGGCCCCGGTCTCCATTTTTTCAGATAATGTCCATCACACTGCTTTGGCCCCAATTTCGGGAGTAGACGGATGGTCGGATGGCCCGTTCTGGCCAATCGGGAGACCCCACCCCAAAAAGTACTGGGTGTCACGTCGGGGGGGGGGGGGGGGCATTGGATTGTCACTCAATCAGTCATTTCTTTTAGTTTTCTTTTATCAATTACTACCCAAACTGACTTTTGATAATTTTAATACCTTTTTAACATCTTCCGTTTTGTTGCACTGTCTGCATTAGTTGTCAGAAGTAGTGTTTGTTATACATGTTTTTAATGAAATGGTTGGTTGAGTGGCCATCACGACCTGGAACTTCCCCCCAATCTCTGACGGTCAATCCTATGGCGGCATTCAATAGCATCAACGTCAGGGGAGTATACTCTTCATGTACTTCTGGTTTTGTCACCACCTCTTGTTAGGCTGGGGCATACCCCCTAAGTTGGGCTGGAAGTAAGGGTGGGAAGCCAATTAATCTTGATACCCTGAAAGTGGGTTATATCAACATTCAGGGTCTCCACCGGAAAGTAAGTGAAATTGCAGAGGAGTTTGACGTCATGGGCTTAAGCGAAACGTGGGTAAGACACGAGGAACGGGTAGACCAAGTAATGGGTGCGTGTGGATAGGTGTAGGCGTGTGGATAGGTGTAGGGCGAACGGAAGGCCAGAAAAAAGGGGGAGGGGTAGGCATGTACTTTAAAGAGGATTTAAAACCATCGCTTATCACAGACTTGGCAGTCGTCAGCACCTCGGCTGAGGTATCAAAAGAAATTGGATGGGTCAGGATCAATCTGAGAAACAAAAGTATTGCCCTTGGGATTGTGTACTGTGCGGTGGAGGGTAGCAAACCCGAGTGGAATGACTCGATATACTCAACACTAAGGTCCAATATCACAGATCTACAAAACAAGGGGATCGGTATAATTCTGATGAGTGACTTTAATGGACACATAGGTGATAATGAAGAAGGCATAGCGGGTGGGGACAAGAAAGTCAACACGGATGGAAGGAAGCTGTTGAACTTCACAAATGAGCTCGGCCTGAAGATTCTGAACAGGGACGCGAGGTGTAAGGGGAAATGGATCTGGGAGAGGAACGACAGAAAATCAATAATCGACTACATTCTCACAGATTTTATTCTATGGCGGGAGGTATAGGGTTAGAAGTGGATGATGAGGGTAAAATGGAGGTGGATAGTTATCACAACTTGATTACAGTGACGATCAGGGCCAAAATCTAGTAAAATGCAAAGGAAGCTTTAAGGAGATTTGGGAACTCAAAAAGGATGCTGACTGGGCGAAGTTCAATAAAAAACTGAAACCAAAGCCTGCAACCGTATCCAAGGGAGGCAGTGTCCAGAAGATGGCCGACACCATAGTTGCGAGCCTAGTGGAGGCAGGGAAGGAAAGTGTAGGGAGGATCAGGGTGCCAACACGTGAACTTGGGTACAGAGTGAATGAAGAACTGAAAAGGGCCATAAAGGGTAGAAAAGCTAAATGTGCTGCATACAGGAGAAGTAGAAAACTTAAGGGGGCGGAAAGCAACGAGGCCACAGTAGCAAAGGAAGAATACCAACAAGCACGAAATAAAGTAAATAAGATTAAAGACGATAATCGGAGAGTGCGAAGTAGTAGTCTTGTTAGGACGATAAGAACGACAGGGAGGTCGAGTTCGAACGTATTTTGGAAATAGGTGAATAAACGTAACAAAGGAAGTAACCCACAGAGTATTAAAACAGACGAGCAAGATCAAGTCGCATCAGAACTAGTCAAGCACTGGGAAAAGGTAAACGATAAGCGATGGGGCATGGGGAGCCCACCTGAGTGTCCGAATCAGGTCGAGGAAAACCTATCGAATTTCGTGTGCAGCGAAATTAAAACAGAGGAGGTGCGAAAGGTGATCTCAAAATGAAGGGATGGAAAAGCGGGAGGAGTGGACGAAATTCCTAACGAGTTTATCAAAAAAGGGGGAGAGGAATTAGTGGAAAGCCTAACTGCCCTATTCAATCTAGCCATAGAAAATCAAGAGGTCCCAAAGGAGTGGAGAGAAAGCAAAGTGACATTTATTCACAAAAAGGGAGAAAAAGACGTTTTAGATAACTATCGAGGAATCTCTGTCAGTAGCAACATTGGAAAAGTTTTCTGTAAAGTCCTGTATGGGAGACTAGAGGAGGTGATTGAAGAGAAGGGTTTTTTTGGGAGAAATCCAGAATGGCTTCAGGAAGGGAAGGAGAGTTACTGACCATCTTTTCACGCTATCCCAAATGATAGAATCCGCGAAAGCAAAAAAGAAAAAGGTGTTTATGGCCTTTTTGGATGTCAAAAAGGCATACGAAAGAGTATGGAGGGAGGGTATGTGGCGTAAGCTGGAGGCTTTGGGCTTAGGAGGCGAGTTTGTTGGAATTATGAAAGCATTTTATAAAGACGTACAGAGTGAACTTAGCCTGGGAAACATTACAACAAAACGTGTGCCTATGGAGATAGGCCTAAAACAGGGATGTATCCGTTCGCCAATTCTCTTTGCATTGTTCATCAAAGGTTTAGGAGATGAACTCCTGCATAGCGACGAGGAGGTAGCAGTTGGGGACTTGAAGATCCCAGGGCAACTTTGTGCAGACGATATGGTGCTAGTGTCAGAAAGTGAAGAGGGGCTAACGAAATGTTGGGAATTGTTGGGAAATATGGGAGCAAATGGAGACTCGAACTTAATGAAAGCAAGAGGAAAGTTATACCTGTGGGCCACAAAGTGAGCCCCACTCGAAGGTGGAGAGTGGGTGAGTTCTGCATTCCGGAGGGTAGCAGCAAACTTCTCAGTGTAGGAGAGACAGGTGATTACGAGTATTTCGGGGTAAATATAAACATTACAGGAAGAGGCATCTACCGAAACCACACAAATAAATTGATTCTGAAGGTGAAACGAATCCTTAACCCAATGAAACTTATAGGGAGAAACAGTTTCAATAAGGTTTTCGTGGGGAAAACCATTGGGAAATGGTGGGTCTGCCAGGTATAACATACGGTACGGAGGTGGTACCCCTAAACCAGACGGCCGTAAAGAGCTTGGAAATCCTGCAAAACGATGCAGGCCGATGGATAACGGGGTCGAGTAATGCCGCAGCGCTAGAAGCAATCAGGGGTGAGCTTGGGTGGATGAGGATAAAGGACAGGATAGACCTGTTGAAACTCGGTTATCTTAATTATTTGGTAAATCTCCCCGACAGCCGATGGTGTATGGTGATGTTCCTGAGAATTTTCAACTCAAATATCAAGACGGGGTGGATGGTCCAAGTGAGGGAGCTAGTAGAGAAGTACTCATTGGAAATCTCGGACCTGGACGTTGGGGCAAACCAGGGTAAAAAAATCGTCAAAGAAAGGGTCATGGAGGATTGTAACCGTATTTGGCGTGAGGGGGTCAAATCAAAGAGGTCTTTGGGTAGCCTGCGTGATAAAGAGAAGCCAGGTTTTGAAGAGTACCTTGATGGCACCTTTGGGGGGGGGGGGGGGTCACTGTTGTTCAAGCTGAGGTCGCGATCCCTGGAACTGAGGGGGGAAAGTGGGAAAAACAGTGAAAAAGAGTGCCAGATGTGTAATTTGGGCATGGTGGAGACCCTGGAACACTTTCTTCTAGAATGACCAAGGTACCAGTCTAAAAGAATAAGATTCCCTGGGAGTATAATGAAGAAGATGGATGGGAGAATGAAGGACATGTGCCTAGGGGGAGGCTCTAATGAGAGGGTTGATATGCTAATCGGAGAGATTGGGAAGAATGGGGCAAAGGATGTCATCAAACAGTTCGTCTCCGAGTGTTGGGAGGAGAGGAGAAGCGTGGGAATAGGGAGGCAGTTGGGTGTACAGGGGTAACCAAGGCCTTCTCATCCGGGAACCGCGACAAATCAGCGGCTGGCCAAAGTGTTATTATTATCACTTCATCTAGAAAGCTAGATTCAATTCATCGTTTTTAACGGTGTGGATTGGTCTAGCGGTTTATGTGTTGGACTTCTGATTGACAGGCGGGGTTAACGAAGGTTCGACTCCAGGTAGGGGATCAGAAACCAACATTCTAAATTCCTCTGAAACATGATTGCGTCCTTCAGAAAACATCCACATGCCCGTGCAAATCTTCGTCTGAGGCCAACCCCAGTACCTTCGTCGTACTGTACCCAGCGCGTTCCAAAGTTTCATGCTGCTGCCCAAAGGAAAGCGAACCAAGTAATCATGATAACTTCATCCAAAAGCTAGATTCCAGCCATTGTTTTTGACGGTGTGCAATGGTTTAGCTGTTGGAATCTTGATTGCCAGGCTGAGTTGAAGAATGTTCGTCACCTGGCAGGGGATCAGAAACAACATTCTAAAGTCCTCTAAAACATGGATGTGTTCTTCGAAAGACACACTAAGGCCCGTGCCAGTCATTGTCTGAGGCCAACCACCACATTTTTGGTGTACTGTACCAGCACATACCACACTTTCATGCTGCTGCCGAAAGGAAGATGAACCAAATAATCATGAGAACTTCATCTGAAAAGCTAAATTCCAGCCATCGTTTTTTGACCGTGTGCAATGGTTTAGTGGTTTCGGTGTTGGACTACTGATTGTCAGGAGAGGCTGCTGAGGGTTCGACTCTTGGCAGGGGTCAGAATACAACATTCTAAATTCCTCTAGAACATGATTGTGTCCTTCGAAAAACACACACAGAGCCGTGCCAGTCTTCGTCTGAGGCCAACCACAGCACTTTCGTCATACTGTATCCAGGGCGTTCCACACTTTCATGCTGCTACCGAAAGGTAGGCGAACCAAGTAATCATGAGAACTTGATATAAAATGCTTGATTCCAGCCATCGTTTTTGACGGTGTGCAATGACCTAACGGTTTAGGTGTGGGCCCCCCGATTGTCAGGCGGGGTTGCCGAGGGTTTGATTCCTGGCAGGGGATCAAACTCCGACATTCTAAATTCCTTTAAAAGATAATTGTGTCGAAAAACACACAAAGGCCCGTGGCAGTCTTCATCTGAAACCAACCACTGCACTTTCGCCGTACTGTGCCCAGCTCGATCCACGGTTTCAGGCCGCTGCTGAAACGAAGGTGAACCAAGTAATCATGAGAACTTCATCTAAAAAGCTCGATTCTAGCCATAGTTATTGACGATGTGCAATGGTTTAGTGGTTTAGGTGTTGGACTCCTGATTGCCAGGCGGGGTTCCCGATGGTTCGACTCCTGGCAGGAGATCAGAACCCAACATTCTAAATTCCTCTTATCCATGATTGTGTCCTTCAGAAAACATAGGTCCGTGCTAGTCTTCATCTGAAGTATACCACAGTACTTTCGTCATACTGTAGCAGGTTCGTTCCCCACTTTCGTGCTGCTGCACAAAGAAAGGTGAACCAAGCGATCATGAGAACTTCATCTAGAAAGCTAGATTCCAATCATCGTTTTTGACGGTGTTCAAGGATCTAGTGGTTTAGGTGTTGGCAATCCTGATTGCCAGGTGGGCTGTCGAGGGTTCGTCTCCCGGTATGGGATCAGAAACCAACAGTCGAAATTCAGTATTATAGGTGATGGGGGTATTGACGCAGTTTACGCAATTTATCCCTCCCATATACTTTAAGAACACATCGGAAGAAGTATGCAGGGTATCAACCCACTTTTACCCATCTCTATATAACGCAGTTTTCCATTCAAGGTATGCATTAAATTTATCACATAATAGTAACAAGCGAAGTGAGCGGGGGAAGGATCCTGTGTGATCCATATTTGTATTGTGTTCTTGAGCAAGACACTTCATGCCCAGTATGGACCAATGCATGGTTCCAAAGATGTTCCAAGGGGTTCTGAAATTCATAGTTTGTTATTTTTTTATTAGAAGCATTTATTTGAAAAATAAAAGCTCTGGACATACCTACAGATGTACTTATCTGAGTGCAAGTTCACGGGACTAAACCTGTAGCTAAATGAGTGCAAGCTATTTACGCCAGTCAATATTGTTCTGATATCGTAGAGTGAAAGTTGATGATAGTTATATTACTCATAATAAGTTATTACTCTACTGTAAATTGACATGCCACACAGCCGCAATATTGGACATGTTTCCACTTTTGGGCTATCTCATGTTCGGAAGAAAAGAAACCCAGTAACCATTTTTCTCTTATTAACAAGAGATGTAGTCGATACACGGCACCATATAATGTGTGGATACGTTGAAGTGAGAATGTAGACATTCCTCACATGAGTACCCCATGACTTCTTGAAGCTACTAATTCAGGGTCCCAAGTTTGATTTTCTTGTCCTTCAATTTCTGCACCAGATCCATTACTAGCTGTCTCGCCGAATCATTGGGTACATCTGTCACATGCGTTATAATATGTATTCACAGTCACACTCCTATGATCAGTCACATGATATAAATTGAAAAGCTATTTTGAGTTGGACAAAAACATTTGTCATTCACATAAATAAACCACCATATGCGTTAAACAAAACTTAACTCAAGACTTGAAATAAATTATTTTTAAAACCAGCCAAGCGTATTGTTAAAGAATAATTTTAAGGTAGTACATAACAATATCTCTGGTTTGAAAATAATATGTGTAATTCACAGTGGGAACATAATTTTCAACACCACTTAACACCTTACCTAACATAACTTTCTTTTAATTTTTTTACACTGTGGTGGGTGGGTAATTCAATTGTATAACTGTTTTATTATACACTTTTTCAAAAGGTGTGACTATTGGACAACAATCAGATACATGGTCATCAACCACCTTTAACCCATAGATTAAATCTTTATAATCATAATCTTTACCACGCAAATATGAGCGTAATTCGATTAATATTTTATCACAATTCCTGTAGACAAAACGGCAATATTCAGTCTTTCTTTTATAATCCTTGGTAGTTAAAATTGTTTGCATCCTAATACCAGAACCAGATATAACCCCGAGAACGATGGGGTTAAGACTTATTATAGCACCCGTAATAGCACCCTCACCGGTTATGCCAATTGGTGATATATTAAGGAGTATAATCCATCTTGAATAGTGTTTAAAAGCTTTTGTATAACACCAGTACTTTTTATGATAATGACTATATAACAATTTTTATTGTTCTATATCTGCTTCTTTTAAATCTTCCGTTATACAATTAAAAACAGGAACAGATTTGTTTTCATATATATTAAATTGCTATATAATAGTAATCCCTCAAATCAGTGGATCTTGGTCTCTCAGCAGACACACGCTTGACCTCTTAGCTGCTGAATCACTAATAGAAGTCACAAAATTAATTCTACCCCCCTGTTCAAACTGTAGAGGAGTGGAAAAAATGATCGTGTCTGAATATTGATTCTCGCGTTTCTGAATATGGTACATTTCGCTTTCATTGACACCATTCATAACGAGTCGAACTCCCACTCTCACATGAAAACTGTTAGACGACATTCCCATTTGAAGTATCCGACCCCTCTGTAGCATGGTATAACCGACCTTACCATGAATAGGTCCACTAGCACCGTTTCCGAAAGACCATTCCGATTTTCCTGATTCTAGATCACCGCTTTGTGCTGCCCAGATCGTCTAACATTCCTTATTCTTTCAATCACCGTTATCAACAAACAAGCATCATCAACATGAACAGGATCGTGTACATTCGTCACGTGATGTCCAGTCATATCCAAATTACCTGTCGTGATGTCAGCAGTTTTCCAAACTTTCGTGTCGTCCACATATGTTTTACTGACAGAACTCGTGTCAAAAGGAGGATCGCTCGGCAGACCGAACAAGTTATTTTCATTTATGCCTATACCCTTATTCATTTTACTACCGCTATCTTTATTGAGATTGAGTGTGTCGGATTCTTCGCTCGCAATTTTTTTATAAGCTGCTATGCTAGAATCGACGTATCCTTTGTTACTGGCATTCCAATCTTCTATAGGTTCCGAGATACTTACTATCTTATGCCATTTCATGTTCACATCTTGTTCTTTGAAATAATATGTTATATCAACATATCTCTCAGTCACCACATCTCTCGGTTCGGTGGGATCATTCACGTTGACGATCTTGTGAGATTTCATATTCATGTCCTCGTTAGGTATTTTATTCAAATAAGTCTCTTTAATATACCTATCGAATGTTTTGTCTCTCGTCGGCGTATTTTTTTTTTTGGGGGGGGGGGCGGGGGGGGGGGGGGGAGTTGTGATAGCATCATGCGTTTTGCTGGGATCCGATAAATTATAGATCTTGTAAAAATCCATATCAGTGGGTTCCTGTCGTGTATCAATTTTTTCACGAAGCGACCCTCATTCATTTCAGTCATCGCAAGTGTCAACATGTGATTTGGTTGCCGCGTCACCATCGTTATCAGGTACCCCCAAATTCATTATCGAAAACAATATTCATTGAGATGTTACTTGTTGGCTGTGAAGTACCGTCAAGAACTTTATTCATTTTTTTTTGTCTTCACTATCAACATATTATATTTTTGTGTGACAGCGTCCAGTTGATGTTTTGGATTACTCAAATTGGTAAGTCTTTTCCCTCCTGCACTTAGATCAGCCTTTAATCCACCAATTCATATGAAGTTATCTAATTCAATCACCAATCGCTACTTGTAAATTCGTTTCAACTATGTTAATGTCATCATTCAGTGATGTTTTTCAACATAAGCTTCAACAGAAACATTTTTTGCATTAATTACTCCCATATATATTATAAGGTTATATAAAATAATTTCTTAATAAATTTTTCATTATATGCAGTGTCTGTAACTGATAAAGGTTTTATAACATCATAATATGTCTTACCATTTGATCGTTCATTAATAAAGTAAATATAATAATATCCGCATAAAACACTATATTTACTTTGATTCTGGGAACTGCTGTAAACGTAATGCATTTTCAATTTGTTAGATATATCTTATATTTCCTGTATGGGTTTTATCCCATAACTATAGAAATACTCAATTATTGTGTCCAAAATATTTACACACACCCAATGTATTCCAGAACCAGACATAAATAAACACCCTGAAAATTATTTATTCTATAATATTTCATCCAATCATTAATATCCATTTTAGACAGTGGCATAAATTTTATAGAATAGCTCCTACACTTGGGGTATTTTTGAATGGACTGTCCTTCCCTAACAGTAGTCCCTTTCCTCTTTGATATTTTGGGAATTTTTTTTATCCCTTAATTTTAACTCCTTTTGACTATCTATTTCTTGACCCTTTCCACCAAAAGCACATAATAACATAAGAATTCGAATACTAGCTAACAATGTACCATTAAATCCACCACGTTGTGACTTGTTCATAATAATTTGCATACCCTAACCCGTTTATATGATGTTTCAAGATCCTTAATTTGTTTCTCAGTTAACATTAATGTATATGGAATAAGTTTATTGATATTTTCGTTTGGAATGATATATTTAGTACCTTCATAAACACCTTTTCCTGCTATTTTATCTACTCCATGACTTGCTAGGGTACAGGGTACTTGTTTCTCCTAAAGCCAATTGCGGCCAGGAGTGTTACTGGTGTAACTGTAAGTGCCAGTAAGACCCCCTTGTATACCGAAATCCGCTGGGACTCTCTTGAAGAAAGACGTCGTAAACGCAAACTGAAACAATTCTTCAAAATGTACCATCATATGATGCCTCAATATATTGCTTACAAAGTTCCACCAAAAGTTTCGTTAACCAGTCAAAGTCGTAAACTACACTCCCACATCACCGAGTTCCCTTTTGTAATTCGCAACTATACCAATCTTTGTTTATCCCAAATACGACTAGTCAGTTGAATAACTTACCATTATCTGTCAGAGAAAACTCATCCCTGAGTAAATTTACGACCTTCCTAAATGATGGCAATCTATGACCAACGACATTTTACGGCAGAGCTAAATCGCGGGCTGGTCAGATTTAACACTGTAGGTTACGTTTGCGCTACAGCAATCTTAACGCACATTTATACAGTAACCACTTACCACCTTTCCCCCTCTGTGTTTGTGGTGTATGCGAGACAGTCGAGCATTTCCTGTTACATTGTCCAGTATATGAACATGCACGCAGTACTACAATTGAATTACTCATTGATCCTAGTTTTCTTCTATTTGGTTCGGAAAATTCCTTTATAGTGCAGAAAACCGCTTTATATTTGAAGTTCTCCAGGATTTCATTCTACTTAGCAAACGGTCCAGTTAGCTGCAGCGATTACGGGAGGGGCATGGGTACGTGTGAACCTGACTAGTTATAATGCTTGAACCAGTCGACACCAACGATTAATTTCTTTTGCGTCACTCAAGAAGTGTATTACTCATTTACCAAACCGATTCATGATCACCAAAAAATTGTTTTCTTCTTTTTTTTAATTCAAGTTGGCTTCATCCTCATCTTTGTCTTCTTTTTGTTTCTTCTCTTGTTCTATCTCTACATTCTTCTTCCTGTTATCTTTCTTATGGTTTAAACAATAATAGTCTAGCAAATGCCTCATGTTATCGTCTAAGGTCTCGTTTCCCATTAAAAGGTCATTTCCGAGGTTATTGGATATCCTCAGCCAAATGGCTATTTTGAGCTATAGTTTTAGTTTATAGTGGTGTGGATTTAGTAAATAATTATCTTTAATGGTGATATGGCCAAAATAATCTGTTGATGGTCTTGATTCAAACTGTGTATTGTCAAGTGCATTTCAATTGGGGGTCAAGGTCACATGGAAGTGTTAAATGACAAACCCAGACTGTTTGGGACCTGACAATTTGCAGTTTACAAATGGGACAATTTTTGTGTAAATTTGCTTTGAGAAAGCCTTCTGAAAAAATGAATAAGAAACCCATATGTTTTTTATTTGTCAGAATGATCATGTTATGCTGTAAAATCCTCAGTGGGGGAATGAGGAATTCCTATAACACAGTTTTATCACTATCGATGCACGAAAATTGGAGATTTATCCCCAAAATGAGAAAATTTTGAGCCATTTTTTTAGCCATCAACTGTGTCATTCGGCTGAGTGTATTTGAGTGATACTGTAAGATTTTTTGTTGTGTACAGTTGTCTCCAGAAAGGGCCATATTCAGAGCTTTCAGAAACTATATACATTGTGAGTATTGTGAATACCTAGGGGGGTTTGATCATCCCCTACTAGGTGGGTCCTCAGGTGGCGGATGGAGGACGGCCTGCTCAATTGGGCAGGTTTGCTAATTTCTAATTGGCAGGTTTGCTCAATTGAGCTGGTTCGCTGCGAAATACACAAATACGCAGCCCCGGACCAAAATGATCTATCCTGCTAATACCATCTGGCAGGCACCTTGTTCTCCCGTGAGGTGCGTTCCGAAGGCCCCAGAAGAAGGAATTCTGGCAGTTGAGGACTTGGGCCCCGGTTAGGGCAGTCTCCAAGGATGGGGATCAGGTCGTAAACTCTGTTTGGCCCTGGTCTCCATTTTTTCAGATAATGTCCACACACTGCTTTGGCCCCAATTTCGGGCGTAGACGGATGGTCGGATGGCTCGTTCTGACCAATCGGGAGCCCCCAACCCCAAAAATATCGGGTGTCACGTCGGGGGGCATTGGGTGGTCGTCCAATCAGCCATTTCTTTTAGTTTCATTTCATCATTACTACCCAGACTGACTTTTAATGATTTTGATACCTTTTTTACATCTTCCGTTTTGTTGTACTGTCTGCGTCGGTTGTCAGAAGCAGTTTTTGTTGAACTGGCTTTTACTGAAATGAACGGTTGGATGGCTGCCACGACCTGGCACTTCCCATTAACTTTCAACGGGTCAATCCCTCAGCGGTATGCATTAGCATCAACGCTGGGGGAGTATGCTTTCCATGTACTCTTGGTGCTGTTTGCTGGATATCCGCAACGTAACCCCCTAAGTTGGGCTCAGAGTAGGGTGGGAGTCATGGAATGATGAAAAACAATAAACACAAATATGGAAAACACAACACACAAAAAACAGAAACGTGGTCGAGAATTCTCTACAGACTCTGATTCTGACTCGGATCATGATCTTCCAAAATCAAAAAGCTGGCCAAAATTTGTCACTATTTATGCGGCTGATGAGAGTCAAAAGGCTTCCAACATAAATCCATTTTTGTTGGAAAAAGCCATTAAAGGAATCGCTGGCCCTGTCAAAAATGTCAAAAAACTAAGATCTGGTGCAATATTGTTAGAATGTGTAAAGGAACAACAGGCAATTAATTTACTGAATATTCATAAATTGGTAGATATTAATGTAAATGTTTTCCCACATAGAACCCTCAACAACAACAGAGGTGTAATTCGAACAAGGGAACTATTTGGCATCGATGTGATGGAAATAAGAAAGAAACTAGAACCGCAAGGTGTCAACAATGTCAAAAGAATAGACATTAAAAAAGATGGGGAAATTATAAAAACAAATACTTATATTTTAACTTTCGATTCTTCTCAGCCGCCTAAATCTATTAAAGTTGGTTATATGAACATCAAAGTGGATTTGTATATTCCAAATCCACTTCGATGTTTCGAATGTCAAAAGTTTGGTCACGGTCAGAATAATTGTAGAGGAAAAACTATATGTTTCAAGTGCGGTCAGGAACATCAAGACCCCTGTACTAACACTGTCAAATGTTGTAATTGTCAGGGCAGCCATGTAGCTGCATCAAAGGACTGCCCTGTTTGGCAAAAAGAAAAACAAATACAAATTGTTAAATGTGAAAAACAGTTCAGTTTTAAGGTGGCCAGAGAATTGGTGACATCGATGCCTGGCATGAACACATCAAAACCATCATATGCAGCCAAATTATCTCAAAAATTACCATCATCATCAGTAGGTTGTCAAACAAATTATACTTGGATCAATGGCACATTACCAACTTTAGTGCAGGCCTTTGCAATAGAGTAGGCAGATGATACTGAACAAAAATCCACCCAAACACCTTCAACTTCTCAGAATATATTAGACAAAAAATCGGAAACAAATCAGAAGAAAGATCAGGAAAACCTCAAACTAGACAGGACAAAAGTAAAAGAAGGAAGATCAGAACAGAAAAAAGACCAAACAAAACCAAAATCACACAATCAAAATCTTAGTCAGAATCAGAGGAAGAGTCAGGCAAAAAACAACCAAAAGAATACAGAAACACAAAAATAGTCAGATCGAACTCCCAAGGCTCTTCAAGATCCTGTTACTCGTAATAGGTTTGAAGGTCTTGAAGCGAGAGAAGTCGGTGAGTGCATCGATGAAACGTTTGGGTCGTTACGCCCGAACGCCTCTCAGAATAGGTCCCCAAGACAGAAATCGCTTAAAAAAGCTATTGGGGCTATTTCACCCATTCGTCCACCAGATAAATCTCCAACCAAATATGGATAGAACTAATAACAATAACATAATACAGTGGAATTGTCGAGGTTTTAGAGCAAATTTTAATGAACTGGGCCTTTTAAGCCAAAAATATAAACCTGCTGCTTTTTGCCTGCAGGAAACTCTTTTAAAGACACCCGATGCTCAGGATCATTCAGCCTTTAAGCATTATACATCGTATAAAGACTGGGCAGATGAAACTGATCTTCATATTCGTGGAACGTCCGTTTTAGTTAGAAACGACATTATCCACAGTCCTGTATCTTTGCAGTCAAATTTACAGGCTGTGGCGGTACGCCTAACTTTAGACAAGACAATTACATTATGTTCTATATATGTTTCACCAAGTAAATCCCTACAACTGAATGATCTTGAGCTGCTGGTACAACAGCTCCCAACCCCATACATTTTGTTGGGTAATTTTAACGCACATAGCCCCCTTTGGGGTAATTCCTGCAGTCAAGAAGATGCAAAAGGTAAAACTGTAGAAGAGTTCATTACAAAATATGACTTGTGTTTGTTTAATGATGGTTCAGACACTTATCTGCACCCCGCATCTGGTTCGTATACATCAATTGATCTTTCAATTGCATGCCCTTCTATCTTCCTCGATTTTTCATGGAAGGTGGAGGATGCCTTGTGCGGGAGTGATCACTTTCCAATTGTGTTGGAGGGTGTAGTTCTGGCGGATGATGAGAGAGTGCTCCAGTGGAACTTTAAAAAAGCTGACTGGGACACTTTTTCATCGCTTTCTTCTGAACGCCTCTCACGGAAAAAATTTCAAGATAGTGCTGACCAAATAGAACATTTTACAAACGAGTTGCTTGACATCGCAAACACAGTCATCCCTAAAACCTCGGCAAATCCAAAACGTTTCACCAAACCATGGTTTGATAATGAATGTAAACAGGCTATAAAGGATCATAAGAAAGCTGAAAGAGAATTTAACAAGTCACCAACTACATATAATTTAAACAAACTTCGTATAAATCGGGCAAGAACAAGACGACATATAAGACAAAAAAAGAAAAGTTCTTGGGAATCTTACATTTCTAAGATTAACCAAAACACCCCGATCACTAAAATTTGGAAAATGATTAAAAAGATTAAAGGAAAAGAAACAAAATCAACTGTACAACACCTGAAGGAAAACAACACCTTAATTACATCTAAAACAGAAATTTCAAATACTTTGGCCTCTACATTTTCGAAACATTCGTCGTCTGAAAATTGTAATCCAGAATTTATCAAAATTAAAAAACAGCAAGAAAAGCAAAAGATCAAATTTACCTCCAACAATTTAGAGGATTACAAGGAACCTTTCTCTATGGAGGAGTTATGTAACTCATTGCATAGAGCAAAGGATACTGCCACTGGTCCCGATGAAATTTACTACCAAATTTTAAAGCATCTGCCTCAATCTTCACTAGAGCTTTTATTATCAATTTTTAATGGCATTTGGGTGACTGGCCAGTTTCCACCATCCTGGCGTAAAGCAACAATAATTCCCATTCCTAAGCCTGATAAAGATCACAGCAACCCAAGCAATTACAGGCCTATTGCCTTAACCAGTTGTCTGTGCAAAACCATGGAGAGGATGATCAATGACCGACTTGTCTGGTTTCTGGAACAATCTGCTTGCGGATGTTCAGTGTGGTTTCAGAGGCCAGAGGAGTACTGTGGATCATTTGGTCAGACTTGAAACGTTTATTAGAAATGCCTTCGCCAGAAAAGAACATGTGGTCGCCATCTTCTTTGATCTGGAGAAGGCATACGATACAACGTGGACGTATGGGATTTTAAAATATCTTTTTAACATGGGGTTGAGAGGGCGTATGCCTCTTTTTATTGAAAACTTTTTAAAGGACCGTCAATTTCAGGTTCGTGTTGGGTCAACATTATCTGATCCTCACGAGCAGGAATTGGGGGTTCCTCAGGGTAGTATTTTGTCTGTTACCCTGTGCATTCTTTCGTCACCTCACATCTAGACTATTGTAATTCAGTGTTAGTGGGGCTGCCGCAGTATTTGATTCAGAAGCTTCAAAAAGTTCAGAATATTGCTGCTAGGATAATTACTGGTACCAAATGCTCTGAACACATAACACCTGTTTTAAGACAATTACATTGGCTTCCAGTTAAACAGAGAATTAATTTCAAAATATTGATCTTAGTATTCAAATGTATCCACAAACTGGCTCCAGTTTACCTGCAAGGGCTCATCACTGTATACACTCCATCACGCAGTCTGAGATCTAAAGATCAAATTCAACTAGTCATACCTTTTAGCAGATCTAATCTGGCTAATGATCGTGCGTTCTCCATCGTGGGTCCAAGATTGTGGAATGCATTGCCTATTAGTGTCAGAAATTCAGAAACTATCAACATCTTCAAAAGAAATCTTAAAACTTTCCATTTTAATCTAATCTAGTCTTTCCAGATATTACGTCAATCACAATATCTTGTTCATACATTACTTAAGCATAAAAGCTAAAAGCTGCATTTGGTACTCCCGATAATGTATATCTAAATCTTAATTCTGATGATCCATTTTTAATATCAGGTTTCTAGTTTGTTAAGTCGAAATAAATTAATCCACGCAGTTGCTGATAATCTTTATATACTGCAAGAGGGAGAGCGGTGGCTCAGCGGAAGACTGTTGACTTCTATGCTAGAGGTCCCGAGTTCGATCCCGGTCCGAGACGACCCGCGTTGTGTCCTTGGGAAAAACACTTTATCCAGGTTGGCTACATGGGGGCACGATGACGCCGTGTACTAAGGCGTACTGCACGTCGATGATGCACATGTCTTCAACTGCTGTAACCCTGCTTGAGCGGAGCTTGAACAGAGTTAGAATGTTGAGGAGCTGACAGTTGCTCGTCGATGCTCAGTGTTTCTCTTCGGGTTCTCCGGCTCCCCCCGCCCGTAAAACTGTCATGGTCACGATTAGCCATTGGGCATACGTATGTGACCTTAAACACTAATACCTAACTAACTAACTAACTATCTACAGCAAGACGAATATTTATATCATGTTTTCCATGAGGACAAATGTTATCTTTAAAAGATCTGAACCAATCATAACGATTCAATTAAAGGGTTATATTATTAATTGTATCACCTTCAATTAATTTCTTCTTAACATTAAACCCTTCATTACTGTCTGCTATAGTAGCAAAATCAGTAACACCACTTGGATAAAAGCAGCTCGGCAACCCCGACTGGCAATAGTGTAGAGTCAGAAGGCCAGAGCGATTGAGGTGAAGGGTTTCTTGGGAGAGATTCAGAGTGGCTTCAGGAAGGGAAGGAGAGTCACAGTCCATCTTTTCAAGCTATCGCAAATGATAGAATCCGCGAAAACAAAAAGGAAAATGATGTTTATGGCCTTTTTGGATGTTAAAAGGGCATACGATAGAGTATGGAGGGAGGGTATGTGGCGAAAGCTTGAGGCTCTGGGCTTGGGAGGCGAACTTAGCCTGGGTAACATAAAAACAAAACGTGTACCTATAGAGAGGCCTAAAACAGGGATGTATCCTTTCGCCAATTCCTTTTGCATTGTACATCAAAGGTTTAGGAATATGAACTCATGCGTATCGACGACGGGGTAGCAGTTGGGGACTTGATGAACCCAGGGCTATTTTTGCAAACGATATGGTGCTAGTGTCAGAAAGCGAAGAGGGGCTAGCGAAAATGCTGGAAATTGTTGGGAAATATGGGAACAAATGGAGACTCGAACTAAATTAAAGCAAAAGCAAAGTTATACCTGTCGGGCGTAAAGTGGATCCTACTCGAAGGTGGACAGTGGGGGAGTTCAGTATTCCAGAAGGTAGCAGGTTTGCTCAATTGAGCTGGTTTGCTGCGGAATATACGAATACGCAGCCCCGGACCAAAATGATCAATCCTGCTTATACGATCTTGCAGGCACCTTGTTCTCCCGTGAGGTGCGATCTGAAGGCCTCGGAGGAAGGAATTCTGACAGTTGAGAACAGACTGAGTCCCGGTTAGGACAGGTCTCCGGGATGGAGATCAGGTCGTAAACTATGCTTTGGCCCTGACCTTCATCGTGGAGGTTACCTGTTCAATACACTGTTTTGGCCCCAACTTCGGGTGTAGAAGGATGGTCGGATGGTCCGTTCTGGCCAATCGGGAGCCTCCACCCCAAAAAGTACTGGGTGTCACGTCGGGGGGCATTTGGTGGACATTCAATCAGTCATTTCTTTTAAACACATAACATAATTGCCATTGTGTGCTGTTTTTAAACACTTCATATTTTAACATCTACTTAGTTTTGCTGTACTGTCTGTTTCGGTTATGCGTGGGAACTTCATTCTAGTGTTTTATCCAGTGATTGGTTGAATGATCGCCATCTGAAGACCTGGCACTTCCACACGCGGGCCAATCAGTCAGTGGTATGCCTCGGCATCAACACTGGCTGACCATACTGCTCCATACCAGGTAAGTGGGAATACCGGCAGACCCGTGGGTTCACTGCATAGCAGTAACTCTACCCCTTGTTGGACTCCATGGTGGGTGGGAGCCGGAGCAATGAACGATTAATACTATAACATGGAAAAAATACCACCAAAAAAACAAAAACGAGGTAATGAAGTGAAATTAACTCTATCAGACTCTGACTCAGATCAAGAAAGCACCACCATTGAAAAGAAATGGCGAAAATTTATTATTATTTATGCGGAAGAAGAAGGTAAAACTGTATCAACGATCAATCCATTTGCTATTGAGAAAACTATAAAAGGAATTGCAGGCTCAGTAAAGGAAGTTAAAAAAATGATATCGGGCGGGTTATTAGTATAATGTAGGACGGAATTTCAGGCAATAAATTTATTAAAAATTGATAAGATTTTAGACATGAAAGTTGTGGCATTTCCACATACGACTTTGAACACCAGTAAAGGCTTAATGAGAACTAGAGAACTTTCTGGCATGGATGTATTGGAAATAAAGGAAGAACTTAAATCTCAGAATATCACTGATGTAAAAAGAATAGAAATTAAAAAGGATGGTAACACAGTGAAAACCAATACATATATTTTAACTTTTGGCTCTTCGCGACCACCAAAGTCAATTAAAGTAGGTTACATGAACATTGGAGTGGACTTGTATATTCCAAATCCACTCCGATGCTTCAAATGTCCGAAGTATGGTCACGGGCAAAATATCTGTCGAGGACAGTAAATATGTTTCAAATGCGGCCAACAACACCAAGGGCCCTGTAATAATACCATAAAGTGCTGTAACTGTCAGGGCAATCATGTAGCTTCATCCAAGGATTGCCCTGTCTGGAAACGGGAGAAAGAAATTCAGAAAGTCAAATGTGAGAGACAGATTTATTTTAAAGAAGCCAGAGAGATAGTAATTTCAAGGCCTGGAATGAATTTTTCATCACCATCGTATTCAACAACGTTGAAACAACAGATTCAAACCAAATCAGTAGAATGTCAAACACCATGGACATGGCTTAACAACAACACAATTCCGTCCTTAATTCAAGCGTTTACAATTGAGCATATCACAGAAACTGAACCAAAGCCAACTCAAACACCACTGAAAGACAAAACAGATCATACTCAGAGAAAAGATACATCTAAACCTGAAAAGAAATCCGAACAAAAATCTACAACTAATAAGAAAATATCAAAACAAACCACACCCTAAAGCACAGCAAGAACAAAGATCTCAACAATCAAATCTGAGTCAGAGTCAGAGAAAGAAACAAGATAGACAAAAGCAATTATCTGAAAGAACGTCAAAATTTTACAAGATCCTGTTACCCGTAACAGGTTCGAGGGATTAGAAGAGATGGAAGTCGGTGAGTGTATTGAAGAAACATTCTGGCAACTACGCCCCAACTCCTCTCAGAATAAGTCGCCGAGGAAGAAATCACCCAAGAAAACAACTGGGTCTATTTCTCCAATACGTCCACCCTCTCAGTCGTAAACCAAATATGGCTAATACAAACAAAAATAACACAATACAGTGGAATTGTCGAGGTTTGAGAGCCAATTTTAATGAACTTGGTCTTCTCAGCCAAAAATATAAACCTGCTGCTTTTTGCCTGCAGGAAACTCTTTTAAAGAAACCCGAGGCTCAAGATCATTCAGCATTTAGGCATTATACTTCGTATAATGCCTGGGCTGATGATACAGACCTTCACATTCGTGGAACATCTGTTTTAGTTAGAGACGATATCATTCACAGATCTGTACCTTTAAATACAAATTTACAGGCTGTGGCGGTACGCCTAACTTTAGACAAAACAGTCACACTTTGTTCGATTTACGTTTCACCTAGTAAAGCACTACATCTCAATGATCTTGAGCTACTCGTCCAACAGCACCCAACCCCATACATTTTGTTGGGTGGTTTTAACGCTCATAACCCCATTTGGGGTAATTCCTGCAGTCAAGAAGATGTGAAAGGGAAAACTGTAGAAGAGTTTGTTACAAAATATGACTTGTGCTTGTTCAGTGATCGGTCAGATACTTATCTGCATCCCGCATCTGGTTCTTACACTTTAATTGATCTTTCAGTTTTGATTATTCTTGGAAGGTGGAAGGTGACTTGTGCGGGAGTGACCACTTTCCTGTCGTGTTGGAGAGTGTAGTTCCGGCAGATGATCTGAGGGTGCCCCAGTGGAGCTTTAAAAAGGCTGACTGGGAGACCTTCATCTTGCTCTGTTCTGAACGCCTCACTCTGGAGAAATTTAGTGAAAGTACTGACCAGATTGAACATTTTACAAGAGAGTTACTTGACATTGCAAGCCAAGTCATTCCTAAAAGCTCGACAAATCCAAAACTTTTCACCAAACCATGGTTTGATAACGAATGTAAACAGGCTATAAAGGATCGGAAGAAAACTGAACGGGAATTCAACAAATCACCATCCACAAATAATTTATATAAAGTACGTATAAATCGGGCAAAAACAAGACGACTAATAAAACAAAAAAAAGAAAAGTTCTTGGGAAACTTATGTTTCAAAGCTTAACCAAAACACCCCATCAACAAAATTTGGAAAATGATAAGAAAAATTAAAGGAAAAGACACAAAATCAACGGTACAATGTTGTACCGTTGATTTTGTGTCTTTTCCTTTAATTTTTCTTATCATTTTCAAAGATAACAACACACTAATCACATCAAAAAAAGAAATTTCAAATAAATTGGCCTCTACATTTTCGAAACATTCGTCGTCTGAAAATTGTAATCCTGAATTTCTGAAAATTAAAAAAACAACAAGAAAAACAAAAGTTTAGATTTGCATCCAATAATTCAGAGGATTACAACGAACCTTTTTCTATGGAAGAGTTAAACAACTCTTTGCATAGAGCAAAGGATACCGTCACTGGACCCGATGAAATACATTATCAAATTTTAAAACATCTGCCGCAATCATCTCTAAAGCTCTTACTATCTATTTTAATGACATTTGGATGACGGGCCAGTTCCCACTATCTTGGCGCAAAGCAATAGTAATTCCCATTCCTAAGCCTGATAAAGATCACAGCAACCCATGCAATTACAGGCCTATTGCCTTAACCAGTTGTCTGTGCAAAACCATGGAGAGGATGATCAATGACCGACTTGTCTGGTTTCTGGAATCGAACAATCTGCTTGCGGATGTTCAATGTGGTTTCAGGGGTCAGAGAAGTACTGTGGGTCATTTGGTCAGACTTGAAACGTTTATCAGAAATGCCTTCGCCAGAAAAGAACATGTGGTCGCCATCTTCTTTGCCCTGGAAAAGGCATATGACACAACGTGGACGCATGGGATTTTAAAGGATCTTTTTAACATGGGGTTGAGAGGGCGAATGCCTCTTTTTATTGATAATTTTTTAAGGGACCGCCAATTTCAGGTTCGTATTGGATCAACGTTATCCGTTTCGCACGAGCAGGAATTGGGGGTTCCTCGGGGTAGTATCTTATCTATTACCCTTTTTCCAGTAAAAATTAATAGTATTGTCGAAACAATTGAGAATATGGTAGATTCGTCGTTGTATGTAGATGATTTTTTAATCTGCTACAGCAGCAAGAAACTGAATGCCATAGAGAGCAAACTTCAGCTGTGTTTAAACAGAATTTAAAAATGGGCTACAGAAAACGGGTTTAAACTATCAAAGATGAAAACAAATTGTGTTCATTTTTGTAAGCTTCGGAAATATCACCTCGACCCGGAGTTAAAAATTTATGGTAGTCCTATTAAAGTTGTTAAGGAAGTGAAATTCTTAGGTTTGTTGTTTGACAACAAACTGAATTTCACTTCCCACATAAAACAACTAAAAGTTAAATGTAAAAGGGCACTGAACCTCTTGAAGGTAGTTGGTAGCACTGATTGGGGTGATGACCAAAAAACTTTACTTCATCAGTATAGATCACTTGTCAGATCAAAATTAGATTATGGCTGCGTGGTTTACGGTTCTGCAAGAAAGTCATATCTCAAACCTCTTAATGACATTCATAATAGTGGCATAAGAATCAGCCTTGGTGCTTTTAGAACTTCAACGGTAGATTCAATGCTTGTTGAAGCAAAGGAGCCTTCTCTTGAGAAGCGTCGAATTAAACTATCTCTCCAATATGTAACTAAACTTTTAGCTAATAAATCAAATCCTGCTTGTAATTGTGTTTCAGAACCTCAAAATGTTGAATTTTTTAATCGCCACCAGAAACATATTCCTCCATTGAGAATTAGAATTAAACCCCACATGGAGTCTGCCAAAATTGATTCTAATTCTATAAAAGAAAACCGTAAATCACATATTCCTCCTTGGCATCTTAAAAAACCTACAGTTATTTTAAACCTTGCTTCTACCAAAAAATCTGATAGAAATTCTTTGCAATTTAAACAAAAATATGCCGAAATAAAGTCCAGGTTTAGTACATATACAAAGATCTATACAAATGGATCTAAAGATAGTGACAAAGTATCATCAGCTGCTGTTACTGGTGATCATATCATCTCAATCAGAATACCGAATCAGAGTTCTGTTTTCACAGCTGAAGTTAAAGCTATTCAACTCGCGCTTGAACACATCGAGAATGCACAGGAAAGAAAGTCGATCATCTTCTCCGACTCTTTTTCCTCTTTACTTGCGTTACGCAACCCCAGGTTGAAAAACCCTCTCATTTCTGAACTTCGTGAGAAGTTAACAACTCCCATGTCTGTCCAATATGATATCGTGTTTTGCAGGTTACCTGGACATGTAGGTATCGCTGGTAACATCAAAGCAGACAGTGCAGCAAAACAGGCTTTAACAAAGCCTCTCACTGATTTTAAGACCCCTTTCAGTGATTTTAAGCCTCATATTAGTAGTTACATCAAATCTATGTGGCAGACGGAATGGGATGGGGCAACAAATAACAAGCTCCATCGCTTCCGACCAACTATTTCTGATCACTAACCATCCAGTAACCTTTGTAGAAAAGATCATGTTGTTTTGACACGGTGTCATATTGGTCACACACGCCTTACACATTCCTTTCTGTTAGAGGGTAATATGCGACCAGAATGTGTTCCGTGTCAGCAGGTGTTGTCAGTGGAGCACATTCTCTAAAATTGTTCTGATTTTAATCTTGTTAAAGGGCAATGTTTTACAGTTAAATCTCTACGAGATTTATTTTACCATACGAGCCCGCATAAAATAATCTCATTTTTGAAAGAAATCAACCTTTTTAATAAATTTTAAAATTGTTTTAATTCTTTTAATGTAGACTCTACACAAGTCTAAATGTCAACAGGTTGATTTTATAAGTATTCTGGTTTTTAGAATCTTAGTTGTTTCGACTGCTCTTGATTTTGGGTTTTGTTGTGATTATTTCATAATTTATTCAATTAATTTTAATTCATACTTCGCACTTGTTGTCTATGTAGTTTTCTCGCCACGATATGGCCTTAGCTGCTGATGTGGCTTTAAGCAACAATAAATAAATAAATAAATAAATAGGTAGCAGCAAACTTCTTAGTGCAGGAAAGACAGGTGACTACGAGTATCTGGGGGTAAACATAAACATCACAGGAAGAGGCATCTACGGAAACCACACGAATAAATTGATTCTGAAGGGGAGGCGAAGCCTTAACCAAATGAAACATAGGGAAAAACAGTTTCAATAAGGTTTTCGTGGGGATAACCATTTGGAAATGGTGGGTCTGCCAAGTATAATATATGGTACCGAAGTGGTACACTTAAACCAAACGGCTGTAAATAGCTTGGAAACCACGTTGAACGACGCAGGTCGATGGATGACGGGATCGAGTAATGCCGCAGCACAAGAAGCAATCAGGAGAAGCTTGGTTGGATGAGGATCAAGGACAGGATAGACTTATTGAAACTATGTTATTGGGTAAGTCTCCCTGACATCCGATGGTGTAAAGTAATGTTCAAGTGTATTTTCAACTCAAATACCAAGACAAGACAAGATGGATGGTCCACGTGAGGAAGAAAATAGAGAACAACTCATTGGAGATCACGGACCTAGACGTAGGGGCAGCCGAGAGAGAAAATCGTCAGATAAAGAGTCATGGAGGATGGTAACCTTACTTGGCAAGAGGGGGTCAAATCAAAGAGCTCTTTGGGCGGCCTCCGTGATAAAGAGAAGCCTGGTTTTGAAGAGTACCTTGACGGCTCCTTTGGGTGTGGGGGGGGGGGGGGGGGAGGTCACTGTTGTTCAAGCTGAGGTCGCGTTTCCCGGAGCTGAGGGGAAAAATTGGGGAAAACAGTGAAAAGGAGTGCCAGATGTGTAATTCTACTAGAATGCCCAAATACCAGTCTAAAAGAACAAGATTCGCTAGGCGTGTAATAGGGAAATGGGATGGGAGATTGAAGGACATGTGGTTAGTGAGTGAATCAAATGAGAGGGTTAATATGCTAATCGGAGAGATTGGGTAGAATGGAGCAAGGGATGTCATAAACAGTTCGTCTCCGAGTGTTGGGAGGAGAGAAGAAGCGTGGGAATAGGGAGGCAGTTGGGAGCACAGGGGTAACCAAGGCCTTCTCATCCGAGAACCGCGACAAATCAGCGGTCGGCCAAAGTGTGTTTATTATTATTATAAATGATTTGTAAAGCTTGAGAAGTAAGTCTCTGTTTGCTCCCCAATTTTTATCTCTGATCACCTTCAGGACATTGATACGTTTATTAGCTCTAACCGTAATGGAGTTTGTGTGTCTGTTTAGATTGAGGTTGCTATCCAGTATAAATCCCCAAAATTTGGCCCCGTTGCTTGCTTCTAATTTGTGATCGAATAACTGGAGATCAACACTGAGACTGTTTTTTTTTCCTTTTAAAGTACGTAACTCGTAACTCGTTGAGTTTTCGCGACAATGAGCTTCATGCGCCACAGGGTGCACCAGCTCTCAAGATCGCGAATCGAATCCTGCAGGCGATTTTTAATTATGTTTCGGGTCTTACTGGCCGTCATCTGAGAACTGCGATAGTTCAATACAGTTTTTCCCTACTTTTTCTATGTCATTCACATATATTATGGAAAGAAGCGGGCTTAGAACCGATCCCAGTAGTGTACCCGCCTCGAGTATTATTTCTTCTGACACTTCGCGGTTAACCCTCACCTTGATTTTTCGGTCTGTTAGAAATGATGATATGATCCTCAGAATTTTAGTGGGTAATCCCATTTTCGCTAGTTTATATCTCATTCTGCCATACCGAATCGAACGATTTTTCTGCATCCGAGAAAAGCGCTGTTCCTATTTCGTGTTCTGACTAAACGCTGTTTTCATATAATCGAGCAGTCTATATACGTGTTCGATTCCCTCTTTCTGACTCCTGTACGCTCGTTGCCATTTATTAAAAAAGTTGATTGATTTGAGATAGATGCGGAATCTCATGGTGAGAATCCGCTCAAATATTTTTCTAACACAGCTAAGCAAGCTAATTTGGATGTAGTTAGAAGGGGTGGTAAGGTCTTTGTCTGATTTAGGTAGCATGACCCCTGTGACCACTTTCCGGCATTTTGGGAAGTACCCGCAGGAACGACAGCAGTTTAGGAGTTGGGTAAGCCTATAGTATAAGATGTTGGGACACTGTTTCAATATTTTGTAAGAGACTCCGTCTTCTCCGGGGGATGAAGTTGACTTGCATTTTCTGATTATACCCATGACCACTTCTACGCTTATTGGTTCGGTTAATTCATGATCGTGCCCATCTTCAGGGCTTTGGGGAGGGCATTCCCAACTTTGGGGCATGACTGGTATATATGTAGTTGTGGGCTGGGGTGTTTTTCGCAGCTCAGTACATAATTAAACTCAATGATAAGCTGACAAATGTCACTCATCTAGATCATTATTTTCAACCTGAGATGTCCAAAGTTTGTTTTTTTACAACTCAGTTTGTGCCGTCCAAACAATTAGATGAAGCCCTATTGATTGGCTTTCATTAAATTTTAATCAATCAGAGAGTGGTTTGCTCTCTCTAGTGGATACTTCCGAAATGTTGGAAAGTAGCTACAGGAGTCATGATACCCAAACCCGACAAGGACTTGAGCAACCCAGCAAATTACCGCCCAATCAGCCCATTCAGCTGCATTGGAAAAAGTTTAGAACGGATTCTCGCGACTAGACTCCGCAGCTATCTCAAATCAATCAGCTTTTTCAATGAGTGGCAAAGTGTCTCTACAGAAGCCAAGGAAAGGGAATCGAGCATGTTTATAGACTGGTAGATTATATGAAAAAGCGTTCAGTCAAAATGAAATAGGAACCGCGCTATTACTCGACGTAGAAAAAGCGTTTGACTCTGTCTGGCGCATTGGCATGAGATACAAACTTGCTAAAATTGGGCTACCTACCAAAAGTCTAACTAAGGATGATATTATCATTTTTATCTGATCGAAAAATGAAAGTGAGGGTCAACCGTGAGGTGTCAGACGAGGTAAAACTCGAAGCGGGCACTCCACAGGGTTCGGTCCTTAGCCTACTTCTATTTATAATGTATGTGAATGACATTGACAAAGTAGGGAAGAATCATGTTGAACTATCTTAATTCTCAGACGACAAAGGAATGTGGACGGCCAGTAAGTCTCGAAACATAATACAAAGTCGCCTGCAGGATACCATCCGCGACACTTCAAGACTGGTTCGCTCTGTGGCGCATCAAGCTAAATGCCGCGAAAACACAAAGAATCACATTCTATAAAAAGCAAAGGAAAAAACCTGTCCCTATTATTGAGCTTAAGCTTTACGACCATAAACTTGTAGCTAGTAATGAGGCAAAGTTTCTGGGATTCACCCTGGATAGCAGTCTCAATCTAAACAATCACGTAAACCCAGTCACTGTCAAAGCCACTAAACGCATCAATGTCCTGAAAATGATTAGAGATAAAAATTGGGGAGCCAATAAAGAATTTCTCCTCAACCTTTACAAGTCATATATACGCCCAGTACTAGAGTATGGGGCCATAATAACAAGTGACCTGAATAAAACCAACATTGAAGAACTACAAGTGGTCCAAAATCAATCCTTGCGTCTGGCTCTGCGCAAGCCAACGTGGACATCGATAAAATAACTTCACGAGATAGCACAAATAGACACTATAGCAATGCGCTTAAAAGATCTTCAAAGCAAAACTTTAAATAGACCTCAAGACAGCGAATTAATAATAGAACTCAATGCGCATCGCGTCCTCAATAGGAAAACTAAATAATTTGGGTCGTGTTCATCGAAAGGGTTAAATATTACATCATTGCGATGGGGTGAGCCAGGCATTCTGTGACATAAATTCAGAACTGGCTGCGGGTGACACGATACGCACGAAAGCTTGCCTCTGTTACCAGTGGGACTTGTAAACAGCGAGGAAAATCTCCACCTGCTGCCGGGTCTCCCCTCCCCGAGATATAAATTTCGGGGAAAAAATGCTGTCTTCCCATTCACATGTCACTGGTAGTCACGGACGGAACAGTTGTAAATTAAAAACCGAATTGCTCTAATTTCCAGCTCTCTATCTTTTCTACCTCCTCTATCTCACACGACCAAACTGAATGACAAACTATGAAGGATTGAAACAATCTGCATGCAAAGATGTGCAGGAAACCTAACAAGACCAAGGCAAGGATTGAAACAATCTTTTCAGCAAACAACTCTTTTAAGGGCTTTTTTTTTGGGGGGGGAGGGGGTGAGGGGGGGAGGTCATTTGGAATTCCCGAAAAATAACCAGATACTTCATAATCACATACGGCATCCTATCTCCCAGAAGGCTTGATGGATGACTCCCGGTTTTTCAAAACTAAACTGTTGGACCCTTCTCCAGTCCTTTTTTGTAACCGCTATGGTCATATACCGGGGCCGCTACCAAACCGACGTTGCTGTTTGGTTTTCTTTTCTCTTCTTCCCTTAATTTGCCATCGCACAACATTATATTCTAGCTCGCTACCATGGTGGGACTCAAACCTCTACCATCGCCAAGCTGGAACCGAATAAAGCCCACTCTCTAATAGTCTTAATGGCGTTGAGGAATTTATTATTGACAATCTATCACTCCAACGTAAACTGCCGGGAATTCTAACCGCGTAAACCGCCGGGAATTCTAACCCCCTCAGACCCCATTTGAGGCAATAGGAAAGCTAGGCCTGTGTGATCCAAGTGAAATAAAATAAGGTTAACCGGGTCGCAAGGGATTTGTAAATCCCACATCGTCCCTGCGCGCCTTCCGTGCGCTAAAACCTTTCATTCATCTCATGGTTTGCTTTACTTCGTGAAGCCCTATCGGTTGGTTTTCAGCAAACATATTTATTCGGGTCGCAAGGGATTTAAATCCCGCATCGTCCCTGTGCACCTTCGGCGCGCTGAAACTTTTCATTCATTCATTCGTTTTCATTCAATTCAATCAATCAGGAAACGGTTTGCTTTACTGGCTTCGGACAAGTGAGTGAAAATAATATTAAAAATGGTTTTATGAAATATATTAAGATTGGAAAAATAAATTATGAACAGTACCAAAGGTTATGCTGCCTCCCGAAGGTTATCAGTTGGAATGAGTATCCCCTGACGGAGGTTTATGACGGGAAATACTTTACATAACGTAGAAATTGTGTGTCTTACCTTCCGAAAATCTACATTGAGTGAAACTTATGAAATAGAATAAAATAAAAATAATAATAATGAAAACAAATAATTAAATTAATAATAATAATAATAATAATAATAATAATAATAATAATAATAATAATAATAATAATATAAAATAATAATAATAATAAATAATAATAATAAAATTAATAAATAAAAAAAATAAATAAATAATTAAATAAATAATAAATAATCCAAAGGAAAATAACTAACTATGAATTTAAGATAAATTCATGGATGAAACTGGAACCTGTTTTGGTTTTGGGCACATATGGACTCTGTCACTCGCCTGTATGTGTTTAAGATTAAAAATTCGCACTAACACAGACATTTCCTCTAACATTTCGGCTCTAACTTAGTCCTTACAAGGATGTTACACAAGCTTTTATTTTTCTTATAAGCGATGACAGGTCTAAGATTCAAAGGTTCATTTAATTTAGAGCTGGTTAAATTGAACTCATCTTTTAATATTTTATGCTATATCGATATTCATTCTGTTGTATGTTAAAGTGAATGGAATGATGGACCTCCTTTCGCCTTCTTCCTCTGATATGTTCATGCCACATGGCCAGAGGGTTTGAAGCGTATTGATCCAAAAAGCTTCACGTTCTGATTCAAATTCATCCGTTTCTTCTAATGTATCTTTAATTGGTGGTTGTTCAATAGGATGGCTTTCAAAATCGTCCAAAGAATAGCCTCCAAGGTTAAAATGTTGTGCAACTGGGGCATCAGCATCATGTTTTATATCCTGTTTGTGTCGAGTAGCACGCATTCGGAAAGGATTTTGACTTTGATCAACATACTGCTTCCGACAGCGTTTACAAGTGATAAAGTAAATAATATTCGGTGAATCACAATGGAGGGTGTTAGGGATGTGATAATGATTTTTCGTTTGTTTGGGGGAAAATTCCTCTTTCTGATTAGGCATAAAGGTATGCAATTTACAACGAGTCTTTTTGCAATTCAATACCGCTCCACTACAATTCTGCAACGGTCTGTTGTGTTAAATGTTCAGTGGTTCGAAATCAGTCATTTCTGCTGGACATTCGAGCTTTTTCAGAGTTTGAGATGTCAGGCTATGCAAAAAAGCGCTGTGAGTACTCCCTCGATCTGAGCGCGCCAAATAGAGTAGAACAAGCCTCATTGAAATTTACCTTATCACTTGAATTGCGGTGGAAACGAGTGAGTTGTGATTTGATGATACCTTTGAATGTATGTTGAGGATGCAATGATTTTTTCTAAAAAAACCCCAGAAAACCCGTCAAAACCGAAAGGGAGTTGCGATTGATCAATTTCAATATTCTGTAAAAATATTATGAGGTCAAAGGAAGGTAAGTTATCGTACGACATAGGAATATGCTGACGGACGGACGGACGGACGGACGGACGGACGGACGGACGGACGGACGGACGGACGGACGGAGTGATTACTGTAGGGTTTCCGTCGAAAGTCGGCGGGGCTGTTACAACCAGTAGTGTATAAATTTACCAGTAATGTCGAAATCGACCAGTAATGTCGAAAAAATTAACCAGTAATGTCGAAATCAACCAGTGATGTCGAAACGAAAAAATCGACCAGTAATGTAAAAATCTGTAATGTCGAAAAATTAACCAGTAGTGTCAAAAAGTGACGACCAAAATGACGATTTTTCGCAAAAATTTCAATATTTTTTCGGGTTGCTCAAATTGTACTTTTGCCTATATTTACCGACTTTTAACCATTTTCGCGCAAGTTTAAACACATTTACCCCAGTAAATTTGGAATTTTGTGTTTAACAATTATTTCCCTCGTTCATATGCACAACATATCCCATCCTATTTGCTCTCTCTCTCTCTCTCTCTCTCTCTCTCTCTCTCTCTATCTCCCCTCTTTCTATCCCATGTCCCTCTGCCTTTGCCCCCCTCTCTCTCTCCATCATTCTCTCTCTCTATCCCCCTCTCCCTCTGTCTTTGCCCAGCTCTCTTTCCCCATTCATCCATCCCTCTTTCTCTCTCCCCCTCTCTCTCTCTCTCTCTCTCTCTCTCTCTCTCTCTCTCTCTCTCTCTCTCTCTCTCTCTCTCTCTCTCTCTCTCTCTCTTTCTCTATCTTCTCTTTCTATCTATCTCCCCTCTTTCTATCCCATGTTCCTCTGCCTTTGCCCCCTCTTTCTCTCCATCATTCTCTCTCTCTATCCCCTCTCCCTCTGTCTTTGCCCAGCTCTCTTTCCCCATCCATCCATCTCTCTCTCTCTCTCTCTCTCTCTCTCTCTCTCTCTCTCTCTCTCTCTCTCTCTCTCTCTCACTCTCTCTCTCTCTGCCTTTGCCCTCTCTCTCTCTCCCTCTCTCTCTGCCTTGCTCTCTATCTATCTATCTATCTATCTGTCTGTCTGTCTGTCTGTCTGTCTGTCTGTCTGTCTGTCTGTCTGTCTGTCTGTCTGTCTGTCTGTCTGTCTGTCTGTCTGTCTGTCTGTCTGTCTGTCTGTCTGTCTGTCTGTCTGTCTCTCTGTCTGTCTGTCTCTCTGTCTGTCTGTCTCTCTGTCTGTCTGTCTGTCTGTCTGTCTGTCTATCTGTCTGTCTATCTATCTATGCCCCTCTCTCTCTATCCCCTGTCCCTCTGCCTTTGCCCCTGCCTCTATCTCTCCTTCTCTCTCTCCCCTTCTTTCTCTCTCTATCGCTCTCTCCCTATCCCATTTTCCCTTTGTCTTTGTCAAACTCTCTCTCTCTGTCTCTCCCCTCCCTCTCTCTCTCTCTCTCTCCCTCTCTCTCTCCCTCCTTCCCCCTCTCTCTCTGGATAGATAATGAATTGATACGACGCTGAAATATTTAGTCTAGTATTTAGCGCTCGCACAGACAGACATACAGTCACACATTTAGGCTGGCAAGTGTGTAGGCAGGCAGGTTAGCAGCATCCAGGCAGACGGACAGAAATCCAGACAGACAGACAGCAATGTGGCGTGTAAAAAAATAACCCCTAGACGTGGATAGACAACTGAATGACGGAAAGATAGGCAGACCTACATACAAAGATTGATTGGTTGGTTGATTGATTGATTGCCATTATAATAGTCAGTCATTAAAGCACACGGCCAGGGTTGGGTGTCATCGGGGGGGGGGGGGGGGGCTATACCCCTCTCCCCCGTCGGCAAGTGTTAGTGCTCCTCATTTTGGTCGTCACTTTTTGACACTACTGGTTAATTTTTCGACATTACGGATTTTTACATTACTGGTCGATTTTTTCGACATTACTGGTTGATTTCGACATTACTGGTTAATTTTTTCGACATTACTGGTCGATTTCGACATTACTGGTAAATTTATACACTACTGGTTGTAACAGGGGCCCTATAAAATATACATTTTGTAGTCGCGAAGCAATTTCTTAACACGTTCTCTTAAGGTACTCTAAAGTGGTCAAGCCTGGCCCCCAATAACCGGAATCGTGTACTACAGACCTCAATTTGAATGACCGACTGTGTATTTGATAAAAGTCCAAGTATCAAATATAGTTTCTTTGGAAATTACAGGATTACTGGGAAGGGCGAATTGATATCTTACACGCTATTCATGACGAAAGTGTCCCGATTGGAAAATTATTGGAGGGCGGCCAGTCGGGGTTGCAAAGAGTTCGACTCCCGGCAGGGGATCAAAAACCAGCTGTCTAAATTCTTCTAAAACATGATTGTGTCCTTCGAAACGCACACATGCCCGTGCCAGTCTTCGTCTGTTGCCAACCACAGAACTTCTGTTGAACTGTAGCCAGGGTGTTCCATACTTTCATGCTGCCGCCGAAAGGAACGTCAACCAAGTAATCATGAGAACTTCATCTAGAAAGCTAGATTCAATCCATCGTTTTTAACGGTATGGAATGGTCTAGCGGTTTATGTGTTGGACTTCTGATTGCCAAGACTTCTTGGAAATTCAATAGTGATTAATTAAATATGAATTTAGTAGTAGCGACGCAATTCCTTATTCAATTAACAAGTACTCTTAAGGTACTCTAAAGTGGCCAATCCGGGCCCCCAATAACCTGAATCGTGTACTACAGACCTCCATTTGAATGACTGACTGTGTATGTGATACAAGTCCAAGTATCAAATCTAGTTTTTTTCAAGAAATTACATGAATTTCTTCAAGAAATTACATGATTGCTAGTAAGAGAGAATAGATATCTTAGAATCATGCGGAAAGTGTCCCCATTGGATAATTATTGGAGGAGGGCGGGCAGGTGGGGTTTTAGAGGGTTCGGCTCCTGGCAGGGGATCAGAAAACAATAATTCTAAATTCCGCTTAATTTTGATTCTGACCTTCGAAAAAACGCATACATGCACCCGCCAGTCTTCGTCCGGGGTTAACCATAGCACTTCCGTCGTACTGTAGCCAGCGCGTTTCGCACCTTCACCCTCCTATAAAAAGGAAGGTGAACCAAATAATCATGAGAACTTCATCTTAAAAGCTAGATTCCAGCTATCGGTTTTGATGGTTAGAAATGGCCTAGAGGTTTATGTGTCTAGATTGCCGAGGGTTGGACTCCTGGCAGGGGATCAGAAACCAACATTCGAAAAATACACAGTTCAGAGCCAGTCTTCGTCTGAGGCCGACACTTTCGTCGTGCATCATCAAGGCATGCCTTCGTCGAAACCATGCCTTGATGATATATTGGAATATTAGTCAGACGGGATTATAGTTAAAAAATTCAAGACGTCTTGGGAATCGTGGCCAGGCGAGGTTGCAGACGGTTCGACTCCCGGCAGGGGATCAGAAACCAACATTCTAAATTCCTCCAGAACATGGGTTTCTCCGAAGAACGCATGAATGTCCGCGGCAGTCTTCGTCTGAGGACAACCACAACATTTCGACGTACTGTAAGCCGGCCCGATCCACACTTTCATGCTTCTGCCGAAGGGACTGTGTACCAAGTAATCATGAGAACTTCATCTAAAAAGCTAGATTCCAGCCATCGTTTTTGAGGGTGTGCAATGGCCTAGAAGTTTATGTGTTGTACTCCTAATTCCCAGGTGAGGTTACCGAGGGTTCGACTCCAGGCAGAGAAACAGAAACCAACATTCAAAATTCCTCTGAAACCTAATTGTCTACTTTGAAACACACATACATGCTAGTGCCAGTCTGCGTCTCACGCCAACCAAATTAGAATTTAGAATGTTGCTTTCCAACCCCGTACCGGGGATCAAACCATCGGCAACCTCGCCTGGCAATCAGGAGTCCCGCACCTAAACCACAATACCATTGCACACCGTCAAAAGCGATGGCTGGAATCTAGCATTTTATATGAAGTTCTCATGATTACTTGATCCATCTTCCTTTCGGCAGAAGCATGAAAGTGTGGAACCCGTTGGGTACAGTACTAAGCGAAAGATTGGCAAGCGCCTGTATGTGTTTTTTTGAAGGACACCATCGTGAAAGGAAACCAACTAATCATGAGAACTTCATCTAAAAAGCTAGATTCCAACCATTTTTTTGATGGTGTAGCGGTGTATGTGTTGGGCTCATGTTTGCCAGGCGGGGTTGTCGAGGGTTCGGCAAAGGATGAGAATACAGCTTTCTAAATTCCTCTAAAACATAACTGTGTCCTTCCAAAAACGCACAGAGACCAGAGACAACAACGCTTTCGCCGTACTAAACCCAGCTTGTTCCACACTTTCATGCTGCTCCTCAAAGGAAGGCGATACAAATAATCATGAGAACTTCATCTAGAAAGCTAGATTCCAGCCAGGTGATGAGAAACCAACATTCTAAATTCCTTTAAAATATGATCGTGTCCTTCAAAAACACACAGGCCCGTGCCAATCTTCGTCTGAGGCAAACCACGGTACTTCGTTACACTGTGGCCAGTGATTTCCACACACTTTCATGCTGCTGCCGAAAGGAAGGCAAACCAAGTAATCATGGGAACTTTATCTATAAAGCTAGATTGCAGCCATCGTGGTTGACGGTGTTTAATGGTCTACTGGATTGCGCGTTGAGGTGTCTGATTACCAAGCGGGGCTATCGAGGGTTCTACTCTCGGCACGGGATCAGAAAGCAACATTCTAAATTCCTCTAAAACGTGACTGTGTTATTCGAAAAACACAATTGTGTGTTTCGAAATTTTAAAGCTTCCAGATCCACTTATAAAGCGTTTCTTCTGAATTTTATAAAGACAGAAACGATCTACGGACTGTTGTCTTTTACTTAAAATAAATAATGAAATGAACAAACCATTGTTATCTACATAGAATTGGTGAATGGCCACCCCGTGTTGATAGCTTGGAAATATTTTGTGCGGGGCCATTAAAAGTATGGGGCTCGGAACACGGGCTACCTTTGCTACTACGATAATCCGACACTGGATAGCATATATGATCCATGATTTTCTCCTACAATTCCTCTACCAATCTCACTTTTTATCAGCAATTTACGTTCAGTGAGGATCAGTAAAGTTGTATCCTTACAACCTTATATGTCTAGAGGCGTGAACTATTTTGACACCTCCAATAAATGCAATGCAGGTCCATTGATTTGTTGCTAAGATGAGACTACTCTGGAACGCAGGGAAGTCACGAAGATAGCCGATTGGTAGGTGTAAACCTGAGTTGTCCCGACTACGATGGCTCAAACCCCGAAAGACTAATATTCCAACTACATCATCAAGGCATGCCTTCGTCGAAAGCATGTCTTGATGGTCAACTTGCAATATTAGTCATTCGGGATTATAGTTAAAAACTCTTCTTGGAAATTCATTAGTGAATAAATAAAATATGCATGTTGTAGTCGCGACGCAACTTCTTGTTCAATTAACACGTACTCTTATGTTACTCTAAAGTGGTCAAATCGCCACCCACCCGCCCCCGCCAAAAAAAACCTGAACGTTTACTACAGATCTCCATTTGAATGACCGACTGCATATGTGATACAAGTTCAAGTATCAACTCTAGTTTTCAAAAAAAAACAAATAATAATTGATATCTTAGACTCTAGTCATGACGAAAGTGTCTCGACTGGAAAATTATTGGAAAAGGGCGGTCACATACCCTACACCCTCCTCCTACTTAAGCACTTGCCCGAGAATTCTTAAATGTTGTTAAATACTTACTATTTTCTAAACGGTTTTTCAAAATTGACAGTTTTATATTATTCAGCTCTTCAATGGACTGTCTGTTAGTTTTCACTACTTTACGATTATTTTCGGCATCATCTTGAATGTTTATCTGAAACATGGATGCATTCAGAGGTTTGTACAGAGCAAAACTGTACATATATGAATGTATGTGCATCTCCTACATTTATGAAATGGTAAGCCTTCCTTTTTCCAATCGGAAATTCAAATCAATGCTTATATAAGTCTTCAAAGTTTTTTTTCAAACCGAATTTGATTTTATTCCTTTTCTGGTGGCGATAGTATAACGGCTCAACGAACTCGCTCCAGTGGGGGATCATGAGCTATGTCCTTGAAGAAATTACTTAGAAAGATGATAAAAATTTGATTTGTGATTATTGTGAATAGCGCTGGTCGATTTACCTTTACGTTACATAAAAGGTTAACGTAGTTCGAAGATTACAATATTTTTGGATGTGGATGTTGTAAAATATATTCTTATAACGACCAACTCGACCCTTTTCATTTGGACTATTGTACGTATTATCAAATCTATTTCGAATACAAACACGACAGGTTTCATATTTATTTATATTTATTTACTTATTGGGGTTTAACGACACATTAACTGCCACTGCCATATCGTGTCGGCAACAGTTTTACGGGTGGAGGAAGCCGGAGTACCCGGAGAGAACCACCGAGCAACGACGAGCTGCCAGCTCCCCAGCATCTTAACTCCGCGCTGCAGCTCAGGCAGGGTTAGATTGGTTGAAGACATGAGCACCATCGACGTACAGTACGCCTTAGTACATAGTGCCATCGTGCCCCCATGTGGACAATCGGGGTGAAGTGCCTTGCCCAAGGACACAACGCACGAGTCCGAATCGATCGCTTAGACGGTAACCCATCCAAGCACTAACCGGGCTCGACGTTGCTTAACTTCGGCGATATGACGAGAACCGGTTACCGCAACGCCACCGCCCCCCCCCCCCGCTCCCCACAGGTTTCATATGGAAAACCCTTTAAGCGTCTTGTTTTGTTGACAGAAAGACTTTAATTATTCATTGTCTCGATTTCTGCATTCACTATTCATTACTTTATTTCTCTCACACCATTGATTGGCCCTTGAGGTACAACAAATTATGACATTTCATAAAATAAAAGATTAGGATAAAAGAAATTGTTGTCACTGATCGTAGAAATTTCAACTTGCGCCAGTAACGGGAAGGCCGATCGTTTGGTGATTTTTAACAGATTTATGTACGAATATTCTTCTTCAAAACGAATCTGGAGTCTGAGCTGGGTGGCAGCAAAAACAATTGTTAGTCAATAAAATGCAATGGAGAGTTAGGAAACACTTTACCAAACATAACGGTCATAACCTGTCAGTGTTATTCACAAAAATTGTTTTATCCTTTGGACCGCGATGGTATATTCCATGCCAGTTCAGAGCTATCCGCTGGTTGAGTCAATAATAATAATAATAACACTTTGGCCGGCCTCTAATTTGTCGCGGTTCTCGGATGAGAAGGCCTTCATTATCACTGTGTTCCCAAATGCCTAGTTATCCCCACGCCTCTCCTCTCCACCCAACACTTTGAGACGAACTGCTTGATGCCATCCCGTACCCCATTCCTCCCAATCTATCCGATAAGCATATTAAACCTCTCCTCTGTGTCGCCTACCAATCACATGTCCTTCATTCTCTCATGCAACTTCCTTATCGTCCTCCCGGTGAATTTTATTCTGTTAGACTGGTATTTTGGACATTCCAGTAGAAAGTGTTCCACGGTCTCCACTACGCCTGGATTACACATTTGGCATTCCTTTTTATTGTCTTTCCCAGTTTTTCCTCTAAGCTCCAGCGACCGCGACCTCATCTTGAACAACCGTGACCCCAAAGGTATCGTCGAGGTACTCTTCAAAACCTGGCTTCTCTTTATGGCGCCGGTCACCCAAAGATCTTTTTGGTTTGACCCCCTCTCGTCAATTCTCTGACTATTTTCTTACCCTGGGTTGTGTCCACTTCTAAGTCTGAGATCTCCATCGAATAGTTCTCCATTAGCTCCGTCATTTGGTCTATCCACCCTGTCTATATGTTTGAATTCCAATTGTTCTGGAATATTAATTTGCACCATCGGCTATCGGGGAGATTTACCAAATCGTTGAGATAGCAGAGATTCATTAAGTCTATCCTATCCTTAATCCTCACCCACCAATGCTCACCTATTGCTTTTTGTGCCACGACATTACTCAGCTCCATTATCCATCGGCCTGTAAAGCCATTTGGTTTAATGGTATATGTTCGGTACCATATGTTATACTTGGTACACTTATCATTTACCAAATTGTTTTTCCCATGAAAACCGTATTGAAGCTGTTTCTCCCTAGAAGTTTCATTGGATTGAGGATTCACTTCCCTTCACGGTTAGTTTATTCGCGTGGTTTCGGTAAACGCTTCTGCCCTTAATGTTTATATTTACCCCTAAATCTCGTAATCATATGTCTATCCCACACTAAGAACTTTGCTGCTATCTTCCGGAATACAGAACTTTCGGCCCACAGGTATAAGTTTGCATTTGCTTTCATTTAATTCGAGTCTCCATTTGTTCCCATATCTCCCAACAATTGCCAGCATGTTCTCTCGTCCAACTTCGCTTTCTGACACAAGTTCCATATCATCTGCGAAGAATAGCCCTGGGATCTCCAGGTCTCCAACTGCTATTCCTACGTCGTTATGCGGGAGTTTATCTCCTAAATCTTTGATGTACAGTGCCAAAAAAAATTGGCGAAAGGGTGCACCCCTGTTTCATGCATATGTCCATGGCATACGATTTGTTGTTATGTTACCCAGGCAAAGTTCACTTTGTATGTCTTTCTGTAATGCTTTCAGAATTCCCACAAACTCACCTCCCAGGCCCATGGCCTTAAGCTTCCATCACATACCCTCCCTCCATACTATATCGTATGCATGTTTCACATACAGAAATGCCATAAACATCTTTTTCTTTTTGATTTTCGCAGATTCTATCATTTGAGATGGCGTGAAAAGATGGTCAGTGACTCTCCGCCCCTTAGTAGTATGTCATGTTTCCCTACAGGGGTTAGTTGGGGGATCTCATCGGGGGATCTCATGTGACGTCATAGTCACGTGACCTAGTGGCGCCATTTGTGTTGTCATGGTAACCCGCGTGAGCGGCCATGTTGTGACTTCATCTCCATAGTGATACGTGGTGTGAGTGCGCATGTGCAGCGCGTGTTGTTAGGGTGATACGTGTTTCCGTCGTCCATTTTGTATACTGAAGGCCGCCATCTTGGTTTCTATGGTAGCACGTGATTGCTATGTTACCCAATTTTTCTGTAATAGGACGCGGTATGTTCGGAGGGTATGTTCCTTTGTACAGGAGTATTTTCCCGATTTGTAGAATTACCACAAACAACCCGACAATCCTTCCAAATCACCAAAATCCATCCAACTTTTACTATTTCGAATTCTTTCAGAATTCTCTGCTTCTATCTATATATGCAATAGCTTTCGTCTATCTTGCCATGTTCCTTTGTTCTAGAGTATACTCTAGGAGCGTAGAGGAGCCTATTAGTTGGAACAGTTTACCTTATTATTACTATATTTAGCAATTTCTGGTCTATTCTTGTTAGTTCTGACCCTATTCCAAGTACTCTTGTTGTTTCATATATCTAGATTATAACTAACCAATCAGATTGCTTGATTTCCCATAATCTGTATACAGAGTTATCTCCCTTCTGTATAATAAAAGACTATATCCAATGGCACCCCCAATTTTAGCACCCATTTTTTGCAAAACACCTGTGGCTATTATAATCCCTTTTTGTTATATGTGCTTATGTGAAAAGGCACAATGTGACACAATATGCCCTATCACATGGGCACATGCTTTATGTGCCGATATGTGCTCATGTGAAAAGGCACAATGCGACACAATATGCCCTATCACATAGGCACATACGGGTATTTGAGGATACCTATGGCCTGGTATTGTATTATTTGAGGATACCTATCGATGATACCTATCAAGGATACCTTTTATATGATACTTATCTGAGGATACTATATAGGCTGTACATATCCCTGTAGGTCTCTTGCTGGTCCTTAGTACTATTAATCCACCTGATGCTTCATGTTACCCTATGACTGATATGTGGTATGCAGTGCTAGGCATAGGGGTATTGTGGGTTGGGGTACTGCCTGGTAGTTTAGAACGGTACTATAGTATGGGCGGTATATACACCTATAGGCCCCCGTTAGTGCTTGGTACTATTAACCAACCGATTGCTTTGTTTTATTATATGGCTGGTATATGTAGTACATTATGGTAGACCTAGTGATTTTGTGGGGGTGGGGGTAATGCTTGGTAGTTTAGAACGGTAGTATAACATAGGATGTACATATCTCTGTAGGTCTCTTGCTGGCCCTTGGTACTACTGATGCACCAGGTGCTTCATATTATTGAGCGGTATTCTGGGGTGGGGTCAATGCCTGGTAATACAGAACGGCAGCAGAGTATGGTTGGTATATTCCCCTATAGATCCCATCCTAACCGTTGATAGTATTAACTATCCACCAGGTGCTTTATATTATTGAGCGGTATTCTGGGGTGGGGTCAATGCCTGGTAATACAGAACGGCAGCAGAGTATGGTTGGTATATTCCCCTATAGATCCCATCCTAACCGTTGATAGTATTAACTTACCAAATGCTTCGTACCATCCTGTTACTGGTAAGGTGGTACGTAATACCAGTAGATCCTACCTTATTCCTAGTACTCTTGTTGTTTCATTTATCTAGATCATTTATATAAATTATAATTAACCAATTAGATTGCTTGATTTCCAATAACCTGTACTTAATCGTACAGAGTTATCTCCCTTCTCTATAATAAAAACCTATATCAATGGCCATATTCACAGGCACCCCAATTTCGGCACCCCTTTTTTAAGAATCCCATTTGTGGAATCCCTTTTTTCTGAAATGAGGATAAGAGTCGTATTAAAAATCCCTCATTGAGGTCTAATTTACTACGACTCTTATCCTCATTTGTCAAAAAAGGGATTCTCCAGAAAGAATCCCATTTGCGGAATCCCTTTTTAGGAATCCCATTTGTGGAATCCCCTTTTTCTGAAATGAGGATAAGAGTCGTATTAAATTAGACCTCATTGAGGTCTAATTTAATACGACTCTTATCCTCATTTGACAAAAAAGGGATTCTCCAGAAGGAATCCCATTTGCGGAATCCCTTTTTAGGAATCCCATTTGTGGAATCCCTTTTTTCTGAAATGAGGATAAGAGTCGTATTAAAAATCCCTCAATGAGGTCTAATTTACTACGACTCTTATCCTCATTTCAGAAAAAAGGGATTCCACAAATGGGATTCCTAGAAAGGGATTCCGCAAATGGGATTCCTTCTGGAGAGTCCCTTTTTTGTCAAATGAGGATAAGAGTCGTCGTAGTAAATTAGACCTCAGTGAGGTCTAATTTACTACGACTCTTATCCTCATTTCAGAAAAAAGGGATTCCACAAATGGGATTCCTAAAAGGGATTCCGCAAATGGGATTCCTTCTGGAGAATCCTTTTTTTATCAAATGAGGATAAGAGTCGTAGTAAATTAGACCTCAATGAGGGATTTTTAATACGACTCTTATCCTCATTTCAAAAAAAAGGGATTCCACAAATGGGATTCTTAAAAAAGGGGTGCCGAAATTGGGGTGCCTGTGAATATGGCCACTGATATAGGTTTTTATTATACAGAAGGGAGATAACTCTGTACGATTAAGTACAGGTTATGGGAAATCAAGCAATCTAATTGGTTAATTATAATTTATATAAATGATCAAGATAAATGAAACAACAAGAGTACTCGGAATAAGGTAGGATCTACTGGTATTACGTACCACCTTACCAGTAACAGGATGATACAAAGCATTTGGTAAGTTAATACTATCAACGGTTAGGATGGGATCTATAGGGGAATATACCAACCATACTCTGCTGCCGTTCTGTATTACCAGGCATTGACCCCACCCCAGAATACCGCTCAATAATATAAAGCACCTGGTGGATCAGTAGTACCAAGGGCCAGCAAGAGACCTACAGGGATGTGTACAGCCTATGCTATACTACCGTTCTAAACTACCAAGCATTACCTCCACCCCCACAAAATCACTAGGTCTACCATAATGTACTACATATATCAGCCATATAATAAAACAAAGCAATCGGTTGGTTAATAGTACCAAGCACTATCGGGGGCCTATAGGTGTCTATACCGCCCATAGGTGTATATACCGCCCATACTATAGTACCGTTCTAAACTACCAGGCAATACTCCTACCCACAATACCCCTATGCCTAGCATTGCATACCACCTATACCAGTCATAGGATAACACGAAGCATGAGGTGGATTAATAGTACTAAGGGCCAGCAAGAGACCTACAGGGATATGTACAGCCTATATAGTATCCTCAGATAAGTATCATATAAAAGGTATCCTCGATAGGTATCCTCGATAGGTATCCTCAAATAATACAATACCAGGCCATAGGTATCCTCAAATACCTGTATGTGCCTATGTGATAGGGCATATTGTGTCACATTGTGCCTTTTCACATAAGCACATATCGGCACATAAAGCATGTGCCTATGTGATAGGGCATATTTTGTCACATTGTGCCTTTTCACATAAGCACATATGACAAAAAGGGATTCCATAGCCACAAGTGTTTTGCAAAAAATGGGTGCTAAAATTGGGGTGCCATTGGATATAGTCTTTTATTATACAGAAGGGAGATTATACAGATTATGGGAAATCAAGCAATCTGATTGGTTAGTTATAATCTAGATATATGAAACAACAATAGTGCTTGGAATAGGGTCAGAACTAACAAGAATAGACCAGAAATTGTTAAATATAGTAATAATAAGGTAAACTGTTCCAACTAATAGGCTCTTCTACGCTACTGGAGTATACTCCAGAACAAAGGAACATGACAAGATAGACGAAAGCTATTGCATATGTAGATAGAAGCAGAGAATTCTGAAAGAATTCGAAATAGTAAAAGTTGGATGGATTTTGGTGATTTGGAAGGATTGTCGGGTTGTTTGTGGTAATTCTATAAATCGGGAAAATACTCCTGTACAAAGGAAAATACCCTCCGAACATACCCCGTCCTATTACAGAAAAATTGGGTAACATAGCTATCACGTGCTACCATAGAAACCAAGATGGCGGCCTCCAGTATACAAAATGGACGACGGAAACACGTATCACCCTAACAACACGCGCTGCACATGCGCACTCACACCACGTATCACTATGAAGATGACGTCGCAACATGGCCGCTCACACGGGTTACCATGGCAACACAACATGGCGCCACTAGGTCACGTGACAATGACGTCACATGAGATCCCCCGATGAGATCTCCCAACTAACCCCTGTAGGGGAACATATACTACTTCTCCCCTTCCTGGATCCATTCGGGTTTTCTCCCAGAAAACCCTTTCTCTTCGATCACTTCCTCTAATCTCCCACACAGGACTTTACAGAAAACTTTTCCAATGTTGCTTCTGACAGAAATACCCCAGTAGTTGTCCAATACATCCTTTTTCCCCCTTTTTGTGTATAAATGTAACCTTGCTTTCTCTCTACTCTTGTTTTTCTGTGGCTAAATTGAATAATGCCGTTAAGCTTTTACAGAGTCCCTCTCCTTTAATCAGCCTTGAGGCTACACGTTGAAAATCATGAGTGGTCTACCACTCAAATGCACTGAACAACTATCTACTTTATGAATTAACCCCTAAATACTGGTTACGCAACGTAACTTTCAAAACCGGCCAGCGCTATTCACAAAAAAACGCCAATTAATTTTCTTTATTTTTTTCATTTTTTGTCTCAAAAAACGCACGTTATGACCCCTCTTTGGAACGAGTTCGTCGAGCTCGTTCCAATGAGGGGTCATTACCTATGTTTTTGAGATAAAAAATGAAAAAATTAGTTATTGAAGAATATTTTTTGCAAGCGTCGTCTGATTTTCATGTTAGGTAAAGGGTTAAGGTCGTATCGCCATCGTGGATCAAAAAGTGGCATTTCGTGTTCAAAGAGTTAAACTTCAATGTTTTCCTCCAAACCTTAATTTATGACCCTTATTGGAACGAGCCTGTCGAATCCGTTATAGTGAGCGGTCCTGAGTTATTTTTTGATGCAAACCACGAAAATATGTCGTTTTTCAATATTTGTTTTTATTTTTCGCACGAATCGTCTGCTCGCCGTGTCAGTTTTTATTCACGTTAACACGAGTTGAATAAAAAACCGTTCTCATCAAATTTCAACAAAACTATATCATGTGACCCCTCATTTGAACGCGCTAATGAGGAGGTAAAATGATATGGTTTTGTTGAAAATTATAGACAGTTAAAAAAAATAATAAAGTAACGAATTTTGAGATCTTGTGCGTTATAAAACGGGTTAAATTTTAAAAAAAATCAAGAAGTAAATTTTTTGCTTCTCAGTTTTCTTGTTGATTCCATTATTAATACGAGGCCAATAGAATAAATATCCTCGAAGCTCATATCCAAAAGAGAAAGTCTAAAAGAATTCAAGCGCTGCATAAAAAGTGAAAGCTCAGTAATCCTAACTTAAATTTTACAAATAATATTTATGTTTCCTTTGCTAATTTGTGAGGATTGCTAAAACTATAGTTAACCAGTGTGGTCTTATTGGGTTAAATTGCAGTTATGTGTGTTGTAGATAAATATTTGAAGGTGGGGGCGCAGATTATAAGCATTTGTCTACACGGAAAGTTTCGCCGCGGAACACTTGAAGACCAAACAATTTCCAAACTTTTTCCTTACACAACTAGAAGACGAATAGCATTTCATTTCTTGCTCTCAGAACATAGTTCAAGTCCCTTGACCCGAACGAGCTACACGAGCTCGTACCAGTGAAGCATACTCTGTGGTTTGGAAAAAAGTGATAAGAACTGAATTGTGACTTGTGTCAATAGCCCTGGGCGGTTATGTCTGTTACATTAAGTAAAAAGGTTAACGACGCGAAAAATTACCACGTATGACATGAGTAGTATGTCATGTACCCGGACACCCCATAGTTGCCGGATCTCATGTCGGATCTCAAGTGACGTCAGAGTCACGTGACCCGTTGCGTCATGTTGTGTTGTCATGTTAATCTTGTGACCTCATCTCCATAGTGATACGTGGTGTTAGTGCACACGCGCAGCGCGTGTTGTTAGGGTGATACGTGTTTCCGTCGTCCATTTTGTATACTGGAGGCCGCCATCTTGGTTTCTATGGTAGCACGTGGTTGCTATGCTACCCAAAGGCCAACAACAAGACAGGGGTATGTTCGGAGGGTATGTTCCTTTGTACAATAGTAGTTTCCCGATTCGTAGAATTACCCAAATAAACCCGACAATCCCTTCCTACCACCAAAAACGACTTTATTTGATAGGATTCTTCAAGAATCATTTTTAGGACCACTATACCATGGCCTATAATAGTAGCACTTAGTGCTATAGTACCGAGAGGCCCCTAGGGGTAAGGTCGATTGAATTAGAGTAGTTTTTCTGGTTCAGATTCCCCCAGAGTCGTTGTTTACTTGTTAGAATTACCACAAACAACCCGATTATTGTTTATTTGGCTCGGTCCGCCAGAATCATTTTTATGACCGCCATAGCATGATTTTTTTCCCCAATAAAAGGCACGCTCCTTTGGTCATTATCACAAATTCTCTCCTTCTACTTGTGGGTTTACGTAGTGCTATTATTTCTAACCATTATTCGAATTAAAAGTATGTGTAGAGCCCATCCAAGTACATGAAGGTCATGAAGTTAACTTCAAGGCCCACCATATACCCATGTGAGGATCTACCCATATGTTAAGCTATTTTTGGAGAATCCCTTTTTTGTCGTATCCCTCAATGAGGTCTAATTTACAATCCCTCTTAGCCTCATCTCGGTATTTAACGGCCACGCCCCGTGGCACCCCAAATTCAGCCCCCTTTTTGGAAAACGTCTGGCCTTTTGGCACTCCTTTTTTCTGAAATGAGGCCATGGGGGACATGATAAAATCCCTCAATGAGGTCTAATTTACCATCCCTCTTAGCCTCATCTCGGTATTTGACGGCCACATCCCGTGGCATCCCAATTTCAGCACCCCTTTTTGGAAAACGTCTGGACTTCGGCACCCCTTTTTCTGAAATGAGGCCATGAAGGTTAGGAGAAAAATTCTCAATGAGGTCTAATTTACCATCCCTCTTAGCCTCATCTCGGTATTCAACGGCCAGATCCCGTGGCACCCCAATTTCAGCACTCCTTTTTGGAAAACGTCTGGCCATCGGCACCCCTTTTTCTGAACTGAGGCCATGAGGGCCATGTGAAAATCCCTCAACGAGATCTAATTTAAAATCCCTCTCAGCCGCATTTCGATATTTCAGGATACCTATGACCTGGCTCCAATATGGTTCCTAGCTCCTATACTGGTGGTCTTCCCGATGGCTTCCATCTTATTTACAACTATCTGTCCTATGATTTGCCTCTTTTGTAGTCATCCAATACTATAATCTACCATCTTTGTAGTCTTGTGCCATTGCGGCCTTGTACCATTACTATTGGCTACCGTTATTCTGCCCCATGTCTCAACCATTACTATTGAGTTGTAATACTGCTTAATACTTCCTAGCTACACATAATTCTGTCGCGACTGTACCATCGGTCGAGGTTCAATCAGATTTCTCCATTTTCACCATTGTGTACAATTTTATACAGCGTTCAATGTAAAATATCTTTTGACAGGCTATATAAGATATTCCGTAAGTGGGATTCCCAGCCGACTCCGTAAAGTTGGATTCCGTCATTTTGTATGAACCCCCGGGGATATTCCCCTTCCCTAATGAAAAAGAGAACTTTTGTTATAGTTTAAAGTTTTATTGACTTTTCTGTACACTGTTATATAATTCAATGTTTTTTTTTTTTGTTCTGTTATCTTCATTGTGTTCGATCTTCGTTAGGTTTATTTCGATCTCTGTTATGTTCCATTCTCTTCGGTCTTTTAAGCCTGTTCAGTTCTCTTCGGTCTTCTTCGATGTTTGTTCTGCCCAACAGTTCATCTTCGTTCACTTTGTTCTCTCCGTTGTCATCACTGGTTTTGTATCTTGATTGTTATCGGCTGTGGAGTTTCGTTGTAGAATTATCTATAGCGCTGTAAGATCTGGTTGTATTGAAGAATCTTTTCGTTCTCGTCCATGGATAGGGATTCTATGATCTCTCTCATTCCTCTATTCGGGTCCATCACGGCAAGCTCGTTTGGTTCTCTGCGCACCAAATGCTGTCGATTTAGTAAGCTTTCCAATAAACTGGGTTCGACCAAAACGTATTTTTTGTCTTCACTTGTTAGATTATGCTCTGGTTCTGGTTTCTTCCCTGTTCCGGTCATTTCTGCACGAGGCATTTTTGACGGAAGTATTGTTGTCCACGGCTTTCTGGTCGGGGTATGGTTATTCACCCAGTATGGTTTTGAGAGTTCCATTGGTTCCAATTGGTTTATTCGTTTGCATTTTTCTCTTTGACCAATTTGTGCCCAAGGGTTTCCGACTGGTTCAACATATTCCCTCTGATGATTCTTCGGTTCTTTTTTTGAGTGGATCATCTCATGTCTTCTCAGATGGTCTCTTCTTTTGAACATCTTTGCACAACTGAAACATTGGATGAATATTCTATGGCGCAACAGACTTTTCTGTTGAATGAAGGATATCTGGCACTTGTCGCAATTATGGAGTTCGCCCATTGCTGGACAGAAGTGAAATAATGTAATTCGGATGTTTCATCCTTTTTATACCCTCGAGGGTTCATACAAAATGACGGAATACAACTTTACGGAGTCGGCTAGGAATAACCACTTACGGAATCTCTTATAAAGCCTGTCTTTAGGTATTTTACATTGAACGCTGTGTAAAATGGTACATAATGGGGACAATGAAGAACCTCGACCGATGGTACAGTCGCGACAGAGATAGGTGTAGCTAGGAAGTATTAATTAGTGTTACAAGTCAATAGTAATAGTTGAGACATGGGCAGAATAACGGTAGCCAATAGTAATGGTACAAGGTCGCAATGGCACAAGACTACAAGGATGGTAGATTATAGTATTGGATGACTACAAAAGAGGCAAATCGTACAACCGACTGATGCCGATACCCCAGGTATGTAGGTAACTGACATGGGTATGGTGAGGAACACAAGCTGTCAGCTGTTTACGAAGACTTGCCTTTTTCGGGGGCCAGGGAGACCTCATTAAAACATTTTTCGTCCAACTTTGCTGTGATGTTGTCTGCCTCTCGTGATCTAAGAGCTTGGGTCCTTGTTCTTCTATCTTGTTTTTGTAGCGATATTTGCAGTTTGTTCAGTCGGAGTTAGTCATTCCGCACATTTGAGGCGAGCTGCGCTCTCAGTCGTGCCACTTTGCTTCGGCATAGACCCTCTCACATACTAATCTGCCACTAATAAAACCCTTGAATCTCTTATGGGCGCAGTGTCTCGGCAGTGAGTCGTAGATGCATTTACTCTTACATGCATCTTCTCTCGTTCATCCCCTCTCATACTCTAAGCTCTCTCTGAGATCATTTCAGACAAACTCACAATCGGCGATCCGCTTCTGTGTTATCTGATGACATGTTGGCAGTAAATAAGTAAAGGTTAGCAGATAAAATTAGCATGCCTCCTAACATTTAACACTCTACATACTGATATCAAAGTTTCAACTGCCAATTTTGCCCATAATGAACAGGGAATGTATCCATTTCAATCTTTTTTGACCGAGCATTGAGCTTTGTCAAATAAGATTGAACTGGATAAATTTCAAGTTACATTATTAATTCGTTGCTTGGAATATCGATATGGTGACATCAGTGTGCTGAAGGTTAATTGCCTCGGAATTGAGCGAGCGCAGAGAACTAGGATCAATCATCTTTAAATGTCTGCACAATTCTACATTTGTATTTATCGTTTGATGAGATAATGAGTGAAGTGGAAAATCAATCGACATTAGATTGTTTTGTGCGGAGAGCCGGAAGATCAAAGATATTTCAACAATTAACTGGATAAACTTATATCATTACCCACTCTTCCTTTATCCTGTCGTTGAGTTCAGCAATCTCCTTTTGCAGGTTGTTTAAGTGGTCTACTCTTTTGTAGTATTCGTCTATTGAACAACCTGCAATGAGAAAAGTGATTATCCATCCCCACAAAAAAACTAAGAATGAAATTGAAAAACTAGAGAAACAGAATTTACTGCGACCAGTAAATTTGAGTCTGTGTGAAAATGGTGAAAGCATCTGTTCTAAAACATATGGAAAAAAAGAATTCATGGAGACTTATTTTCGGGAGTAAAATATCTTTCAAGAAATCAGAAATACGTTTTCATAAACAGTATTTAAAGATTTTCATTCAGGATTCAGTTCAAAATTTTCAAGAAACCGGAAATAACTTTTGTGCATAGCATTAAATGTGTTCTATAAAGGACACAGCAATGGATATTTTTTACTCTTCCAACCTTTTGAGAGACGAAATACATGTATAAACTCCAGAAATGCATTGGGGTCATCAAATGCAATTTTAAACAATTCTGTAAACTTCACTTAATGAGACCTGTATGACCCTAGTAAACTGAACCCAAAATATTAACTTCCACGGTGTTTTGACTTATCTGGTGTTGGTCCGAGGTCCATATGACATGCCATACTTTGGGATATGATTGTGACCAACATTCCAAATTTGTGCACTGCCTCTCCTCCTTCTGCGATAAATATTTTGAGAATAAACGTACATGTATGAACTGCAGCAATGTATTAGAAGATCAAAAATGTGATTACCTGCAATTCCGAAAAATGCACTCATTGATCCCGGGGTGACCTCTGTGCTCTTGAGCCATATTGTGCACCTCCATTGAGTTTCAACTCATTTGGTGTTGGTCCCAGGTCCATATGTCATACCTTGCTTGAGATATGAGCTTGACCCACTTTCAAAATTTCCGGCACCCACATTTTTTTCAACATAAACATATATGTATGAATTTTGGGAATGCATTGTAGGATCAGAAAATGTGATTTCCAGTAATTCTGAAAAATGCACTCATTGACCCCTGTGTGACCTCAGTGGCCTTGACCCATATGTTGAACCTCCATTGAGTTTCGACTCATTTGGTGTTGGACCCAGGTGCATACGTCATACCATGCTTGAGATATTGTCGTGATCCACTTTCAAATTTTTTGGCCACGCCCACTTTTTTAACGTAAAAATGCTTGTATGAACTACGGGAATACTTTAGGGGTTCAAAAATGTGATTTCCAGCAATTCTGAAAGATGCACTCAATGGCCCCTGGGTGACCTCAGTGACCTTGACCCGTACTTTGAACCTCCATTGAGTGTCGACTCATCTGCTGTTGGTCCCAGGTCCATAGGTCATACCATACTTGAGATATGAGCGAGACCTACTTTCAAAATTGTGGGCCACGCCCACTTTTTTCGTGTACAAATGCATTAGGGGGGGGGGGGGGCGTCAAAACATGTGATTTCATGCAAATCTGAAAAATGTACTCATTGACCCTTGGTGGCATCAGTGAACTTGACCAATATAGTGAACCTCCATCGAGTGTCGACTCATTTGGTCTTGATCCCAGGTCCATATGTCCTACTATGCCTGAGACAGGCGTCGTCCACTCTCAAAACACCCCTATGGACCAAGCCAGAAAATAAGCAGACTGTAATCTGCAAAAAGAGGTTCCCAGAGGGTAAATTTACCCACTGCGAACCTCAATCTGAATCAGAGTCTCAAAACTAAACAGAAAGGGGTACTCAGAGGATAAATTTGCCCACAGTATGGGATAGCATCATCATCAAATTCACCCTCTGGGACTTCATTCTGCAAATGTCAGACTGCTTATTTTCAGGCATGCTATGGACACCCCTAATACCCCAAAATCAGAAAAACATAGGTGGCCGAATACTTGTGACTGTCTATCAGTATGCCAAAAATCAGCGAGATGGGACAATTCGTTTTCGAGGTATTGTGCGGACAAGGAAGTGCATAGAAGACGGAAGAAAGGAGAATTAGAAAAAGAAGAATAAACAAAAGAAGAAGAAGAAAAAAAAGAAAGAAAAAGAAACCATACAAAAACACTAGTCTGTGTGTTTCACACAGACTAATAATGAGCAATTGAGATGTAAATTTTAAACTTATCATTTAAGTCTTATCCTGATATCTACATCCGTCAGTGCTACTCATATGAGACTCCTTTCAAATTTGATTATTTTTTTTCATTTTTACCACTGTAAATATAACTTATGGAACGAGATTGTAGGCGTCATGAGCTATGTCTTGAAGCAAATAAAGAAAACGTTAAGTTATTCAAAGGAACAATTTACAACCAGTAACTTCCGTGCATCCCGTGACAGGCAATCGAATCCGAGCGCTCAAGGTTGACGGCTTGTCTGTTTATTGTGTTTGATGGTCACTTTCAGCAACTATGGCTCTATCTCGACGGCAATACGAGTTTACAGTTATCTTAAGCCAATCGTCCATAACTATGCTTTCCGCCTTAACCCTTTACCCACGCACAAGATCTCAAAAATTGTTATTTTAATTATTTTTTTTCAAAACAATTCAACGAAGCCATCTCATGTGACCCCTCATTGGAACATGCTCGATGAACTCGTTCTAATGAGTGGGTAACGGGATAGGGTTTTGTAGAAATGTTTTGAACTTTTTTTCAACTGCTCAGTTAGTAAATACGCGGGCGGATGCTGCCAGTAGTGTACATAAACGGGTTCTGGGCCACTTGTTCAAGGGGCCCAGAAAACGTATTCACAAAATCAATCGTGACGATAAACATTTTTACTTAGAAATATCTGCTTACCGAGTTTTTAAAATCATTCAAAAATCGTTCAGATTTACTTGCATTTCTGGACTACTTAAAAATTTAGATACTTCGCAATAAAGTACACTAAAATTCCGAGACGTTACTGTACCAAAAAATGGAAGGAAATAAAAAAACATTGATCTCTCAATAAATTGCAGTAAAATGCTGAGACGTTTCTGTTAATTCCTGGACAAAAAAATGTAGGTCATCGTTCACGCGTTTCTGTGCTCTGTCAAAAACACGAAACCTTCGGTTTGACCACACTGCATTTTATGGGAAAAACGGGGATATTCGTCGTGAATTTCTCCACCGGCTGTCTTTTTGACGTAACAAATTCTGCATTTCGTTGCAACATCATTTTTCTTCCACGAGATTGATTTTTCCAGTGTAAACTCTGTGGGGATTTTTTTATAGAATCGTCAGCGGCTTCAAAATGTCATAAAGGCAGTGTTGACATATATATAACAAATTTCTTCGCTTTTCCCATGCAAATCGAATGGAAGATTGAAGAGGGGAAAGTTGCCGTTTATTTAGGAGTGGTCCAGGAAAAAAAATGATTTTAATACATGACTGAAAAGAAAAAAAACCAAACTCTAGAATTAAATATGTATAGATATATATGTTTTCCGTGTGTACAGATATATATAAAGAGAATAGATAGAAGTTGCTTGTAGACAAAAATCTTCGTTATGTCCTAGTAACAAGGCTTTTTATCGCTTTCAATCTTCAGGTTACAGACATAGTTAATAACTGGTAACTAATAACGTCAATTGTTCTATTGTGACGTTGTCGCCTTACCAGGTTCATTCTGACGTTGTTCTCGATGGGGATTCCCCAGAGCGTTCAGTTTCGGTCGAAATTCAACTATTTGTGCTCTCGCACATACTTGTCGTTTAAACCGACCGGTGCCTGCAGGTAATTTGTGGAAAAGAAAAACGGAGAACTTGCCCTTTTCACATACATCTAAGTGTGGACTTATGGGAAGCATGCGGAGACTTGTCTCCCGTATGTGTTGTCTATGTACTCGCATTCTTGAGAACAATTCATCGCCAGTCTCTCCTATATGTTCTTGGCGTCCCGAACATTGTCATTATATAAATCACATTCATTATTTTGCAGTTCATGTTGTCGCTTGGGCGAACTTCTGTTTTGTCCTTCAGAATAAGGTTTGACACTGTGTGAATGTACATGCATGTACCGCATCTCGAGTCACAGCATTTTGAAACAGTGAATTGTCGTGCTCCACTCGAGTCATATTTCGCTCGTGATAGAATTTTCTTTATGTTCCATGGTTGTCTGTTACTTTTGATTTATCTGATCTCAGTTCTGATACAGAAATTTTGTAGCTTCTCGAATCTCATTTGTAATCAGTTGCTCTGGATAATGTTTTGATTTCAAGAATGTTTCCAACTCTGATAACCATTGATTACGCGTCTCTGTTTCGTCCACACTGGTACATATTCTCCTCGCCAAACAGTATGGAATGTTCCGTTTCGTATGACTCGTATGTTGGTGTCTTTTATATACACTTATAAATTTAATGAATGAATCAATGAATCAATCGTTTCGCGCGCCGACAGCTCGAAGGGACGGTTTGGGGCAAGCCCCTTTCTACCCTTCTTGGACATTTTGATTTTTTTAAGTTTTCCGCAGATCACAACCATGGTAGGAGACAGTAGCCCAAGAACATTAGGTTTCACTAGGGCAAAAAAATCGGAGAAAGCTGATTTTTTCAGGGAATGTCGAGTACATGTCACTGAACGATTAGACAAACGTCCCCTAAAATCCCAGTTGAGCTTTTTTTCTACAGCCTTTTTTTGAAAACGCGTTTGAAAAAAATCGCACGAACTTTGTAACCTCGAATTGATCCAACTGTATTTTTTGTTTACGCGTATTTCGAGCTACATAATGTCTAATATACATTTACCTAGAGGAAAATGTGCATTCTGTGACAATTTCTGCGAAAAATTATTGAAAATTCACAAAAAAGTATCGGATTTACGCAAAAAATGACGATTTTCCTAACGGATTTGCCCAAAGGGTCGTAGTACAGAACGGGATGTTAGTTGGACAGACGATAAAAAATCCACCACCATTTGAAGACTTTTATCATTGCTTACAAAATAGACATTATGGAAGACCCCCTCTTCTTCTGGCCGAGTTCCCCTTTTGGCATAAAATTCCTCAGCATGAGAACTCAACTATTTTCGGGCTTGGGACCGAACAGACACGTCTGTGTCTGGCAGCATTAGATCAATAAATAATATTTACAGAATGTACAAAAATCGATAAATAATATTTACAGAATGTACAAATCAATCAACATGGATTAAGTTACATTGACTATTATCAACGCTATATACAGAAATGACATGACCTATATACATATTATTCATCGAACTCAGAAATTTCCGACAGGACAGTGTTTCTGTGGTTGTTACAAGAATCCGAACTGCAATTACACAAACCTGAGCAAGAGAGTCCTGCCTTCTTACACCCACACCTTTTTGTACAAGCACTCTTGCAACCACAACTGATCAGATTCAGTAGGTTATCGGGGGCACATGGCTTTGTGGCTGCAGTCGGTACAAGAAGTCCATTGTCTAGCGACCACCCCCAATCCGTCGGAGGAAGCGAAGTGCCCAGCCATTGTTGGACCTGGAGATAACATCTGTAGACATGTTGTTGTGCAGCATCGCTGCTTGGTGGGAGTGAGGCTAGGTCGATGGGTTTATTCAGTTTAGATTTTGCTACATAACGCTTGTAAGTGACATATCTATATTGGTCGAGAGAGGAAACAGTTTTACTCCCGTATAAGATCAGGAGAAGTTGTTCCCCGGCAGCGGCTACTGCACTTGGTGTACTGTCATCCGCCAAAATTGTGTTGACATACTGTTGTGAGTCGCTAGTAACATCGGAGACAATTGTACGGAATACTTTCTTCTTACCAACTCGAAAGAGTGCAGAAGTAGTGTCACAACCACTTATAGAATGTGATACAAGGAGGTTGCTTCTATGGTCACCCATTTTGGTTGCTATTTCACTATCTGAAACTAGTAAGTTTGGGGTAATGGAATACATCATGTGAATATTACATCCCGGTTGAACTCGAGAGGTAAGAATGACTAACAAGTCTGTGTCTGTTCCCACAACGACAACATTGTTGTCATCTTGAGCGATGTCAAGTGCAGTTTCGGCTATCAGTACATCAGCATCAGCCTCGGCCTGCTTGGACTGAATATTGATAGCAGATAGCTCCTGCATTAGAAGATCGATCAGTTGGGTTTTGTTCTTGGCATTTGCAAGGAAATCGGATTGGGGTGTGGTGGCTGGTAACTCGGGTGAGATATTGATATCAATGGAATACCTGTCTTTAGATCTACGGGCTTGTTCCATGCCCTTTGTCGACATTGTACAAGCATAACCATCAAAAACAACCACGACGTTCGCCCCAAAATGTCTCACTAGATAATTGGATTATGATGTACATATGTCCTTATATGACGACTGTTTAGGCCATACAACTGCCCTCAATAAAAATCCACCATCTACAACAAACAGAGAATGTTCTGGGATTTTAGTTTGCTCGGAACCGTATGTTTTGAGGATCTTACCGAGCGTGCTTTTCTGTGTCTTCCTCATTCCAGCAGAATCAAACAATGCTGGTGGTTTCGGGGCGAGTTCATATTTGAGATACTCTTCCATCTCTGCTTGTGACTGAATAACACATGTGATGCGGTTAAACAGAATTGTGGGGTCAATCACTACCTTACTTCCACGGACTTTGATGCTATTTGCCATCGATGCGAAAGACTTCACAGTGTCAACACGTCGTAGTTTGATGCTGTTGAACGTTTTGCTTACAACATTCGATACGCAACATTTACCAATTTTGCGAACTTGGTCACAGTTCACAGTTTCGTCGGCCACAAGCCCGGTCGCTATAGAGACTAATTGTAGTGGATCTCTATTCTGAAAGGGGGAATGCACTCTGAGCCAGTTCAATAATTTGGTGATATCATTGGCATCAGTCAATTGTGAACTTTGACGGAGATCCCGATGTTGTTCGCCATGACCAGTGTGAGCATGAACAAAATTTTCGAGAGCATTACATATCGGAAGGCAAAGAAGTAGTCCATGTACCCATTTCGCAACAGTGCTATCGGTTATTCCCCTGCCATGTCTGACACCACCAGGGAGCTTGAACATTCTCATTAAACACTGCTCTATGGTCTGATCAGAATATATCCCGTCCCAGAATTTATCTGAGCGCCTTATGGTAAAGTAACCTTTCTCAGTGAACAACTTCAAATCATCCTGTTGCATTATTTCTGTTAGCTCATTCATCTGCTGCAAATAGAGATGAGAACTTTTTGCGTATGCAAAATGACCACCTGCGTGAAATACTGGAATCATATTGCGAACACAATATGTGTGGAGTTCCCAGTAGCCTGTGCGCTCTGCTCTCAAGAACAACTGGAGAAGACCTATTTGCTCGTAGTATTGTACCCAAAGCTTTCCTGTGCGTCCTACGGACGTATTCTGGAGCAGTTCGTGTAATTTTGACAGTAGATGGTTGACACTTTCTTGATTGACAGCATCAGCTGTTGTACAGTCACCTCTGGCAAGTCCACAGAATATTTCATTGACTTCTGTGCAGTCTATGTTATCTAGTGTTCGGCTTTCTTCAAACACAAGTTTTGTAATGGCAATTTGTGTTAGCAAATGGGCACGAACTGCTCTTGAATATGCATGACCACTGATCAAATGATGGATTGACCCACCAGCATAAACAGTCCCCCAAAATTCATCCAAGCCGCTACCAGCCATGATCGAACCAATTGCCCCTAAATATGACATAATCATATGGAAGCCGCCGAGTCTAACGAAAACTTTTGTCAACTTATCTGACGAAGACACAATCTCCACTGCTTTGATATAAAGTGGTTGGTCAAACGTCACTGGACAAACGTATAATACGGTATTTGAATGAGAAAAGTCGATGCCGTTTGAATTTGAGTTTAGGGGGTATGGTTAATATTTCACACGTTTCACCAGTTTATTATGGAATAAATGACTATTGTTATATATCATTATAAAGCCACTGCTTTTCTGCAATTTTTGATATATAATGAAAACAATAAATTTTTTTTCGTAATTTTGTACATTTTCGTGAATATTTCACCATTGAGTGTGAGGATTGGTACAAAGTTGGCATTTTCTGTTGGGGATATGTATTCTCAATATAATTCAGCACGATATTTATGATTCTCACCCTACTAGGGCGAATAAGAATGAGAAATATGGAGCTGGGTCGAATTTTTTTTTTTTTTTTTTTTTTTTCATCAAAAAAACGCTATAACTAAAAAAGCTCAACTCGGATTCGCGGGGACTTTTCACACTTTATCCGCAATGTGTGTCCCGGAAACATATAAAAAAATCAGCTTTCTCCGATTTTTTTCCTTACTTTCTCATTTTTATGTCTAATGCGCCTGGACTACAGCAGAGAAGGAAACGATGAGGGAGTAGGCTTGTGGTGTCTTCCCAAAGTAGGTGTTGTCCACCCTCGGGTGAGGACCAGTGCGAGAGGGTAACCTCTCAACAAAGGTGCTACTTCTCCCCAAGGGTGATTGGGTGGTATCTTCAGGCAAGTATAATATGCTACTTGTCTTGTCGTACTGTTTATGTTTATGGGACCTTCGTCAGAAAGTATAGTCTGCCTCTGGCTTATCTTGAAAGAGGAAGAACTGCTTTCAGTTTCGGCGGATAGGCAACCGTCAACCAACTTTCACAACCAACAGCCCCTCTCAGGGCGCCAACAAAAGAAAGACTCGAACTTTCCTACTTCGGGGGCATGCCTGCTTGTTAACCTATTTGGCAGGGGCAAAAGTGCGTCCAAGGCACGTTTACAAAAAGGACCAATAGTGGGACGCAGGACCAACGCTCGCCTCTCCATGGGTGGATGACCACCTCCGGGGATGGAGTGAAGGATAATAGAAACCCATAACAGTTATAGTATGAATCATCCATATCGGTTAGTTGGAAAAAGCGTGTGTTTGTGAAGGGCCCTTGTCTGTCTTTCGGGTGATATGTTGTCTGTAGAGTCTTGTCTTCAGGCAAGTATAGTCTGCCACTTATTGCTTGTCATTCGTTGGAGCCGCCCTGAGCAAGTATAGTCTGCCTTGGGCTCTTTTGTTTTTTGGGGGGCCGTTCAGTGGTTATAGCATTGATCGTCGAGGGGGCTGTGTTTGTGGTTCCCAGATGTGGTATGTCGTTCGGGTGGACTTGGTGTTGTCGGTGTCTTTTGATCTTTTCTTCGCCTGTTTGGAGAACCTGAGATTAGAAAAAGCGGGAGGTGAGACATACTCCCCCCCCCCCCCGCCATTCTTCTATTTCCTTTGGATGTAATATGGTTTGCGGATGATTTAGCCAACCCCCACTCACGCACACATTTAATCCTGAAAGCAGCCTCGTTCCTATTCTAAGCCACCCCGTGAGATGAATCTCTGCATGTTTCCACTTTTTGGGTTGGTATTTTTATTTTATGGTTGAGAGAGGTTTGGCGAGTCACCCTTTTGCTCACAGGATGCGGTCGGTAGAGGCAGCCTAGTTCCTATTTCTAGCCACATCGTGTGGTGTTTACACTGCCTGTTTCAATCGTAGTCCTGTCGCTTTTAGCGGGGTTTGTTAAATCGTTTTTTGGGGGGATGGGAGATGATTTGATTTCGGGGTCACCTTCATACCCGCGGACTGCGGTCGATGGATGCGGCCAAGTTCCCATTTCTAGCCACTCCATATGGCGTATCTCTGCCTGTTTCCATTGTGAGTATAGCGCTAGTTGTGGGGTCTGTTGGATCGGCATTTATTTGTCTGGGTTCATGGGAAGGATAAAATTCCGGAGTTGTTTCGGTCGGGGGCGGCCCCGGATCTGTCGGGACCTGCGGACCTGAATCCGATTCGGTACAAATCCACTCAGCCCGGCCGGTCCCTGCTCACTCCCGACCCGGCTAGCTTCGGAACGAGAGTGCTCGGTTTTATACTGGTTATTTTCTGGCATATGTGGATTTTTGTCGGCTGGCGTATATCTGGTGTAAATCGCGTATTAGCTCATTCTCTTTGAGGCGGTCGCGGTTTTTGGCGGCTAGTGTTGCAAGCCGCTCTTTGATGGTGTCAATGCCAGCTCGTTCATGGAGGCGTCAAATGGGCGTGTCAAAGGGGGATCTGAGGGCGATGCGGAGCGCGTGGTTTTGGAAGTGAAGAATGTTGGTCTTATAGGTTTCACTGAGAATGAGTGCCCCATACTCAAGTACAGGGCGCACGAATGCTTTGTAGGTGTGCTTCGTTTGCACCCCCAACATGTGCCACGTAGCATATTTAGTAGATTTAATCTTTTGGTCTCTTTGGAGGCTATATTTTTGGGATATTTATTAAGACTGAAACGCTGGTCTAGGGTTAGGCCGTGAAAGTTTACCTAGATGCTAACTGGGAGGACTTCGCCCTGTAGACCAAGCTCAAAGTCGCGTTTTTTGATCATTCGAGTGAAGGTTATTCGTTTGGGTTTTCGTGATGTTTAGCTTTATTCTCCACTTAGCAAACCAACGCTCGATGTCGTCGAGCGCACTCTACAGGGATTTTGTTATGTAGGGGGTTCGCCCACAGGAGTCCCATGACCCTTTGTCGTCGGCGAACTGGGTGTTTTGAAGACGGTCATTAGTTATTTTTAGTTCGTTGACATAAATAACGAAGAGAAGGGGGCTGATGACGCTGGCCTCTATAGGAACCTCACAGGACATTTCGTTGTTGTCACGGACTTTGATTTTACGGTCGTTTAAAAGGGGCAGAGAAATCTTAGTAATTTTAGCGGTAGGTTCAACTTGGAGAGTTCGCAGCGGACTCCGTTGTGCCAAACGGAGTCGAAAGCTTTTTCGACATCAAGTAGGATTGCAGAGCCTACGTGTTGGTTTTGAATGGTCGTTTTCGTGAGCTAGCGATAGATGTGCTCCATGCCTTCCTTCTGGTTGTTATAGGCTCGTTGTCATTTGTTAAAGAAGTTCGTGCTGTCTAAATTTTCCCTTAGCCGATTGGTAAGGTCTCTTTCAAGTACCTTAAGAATGCAGCTGAGAAGGCTGATTGGGCGGTAGTTAGGCGGATTAGATAGGTCTTTTCCGAGTTTTGGTATCATGACACTTTTGGCTGATTTCCAACGTTTTTGGAAAGTGGCCATGGGTGAAGCATGCGTTATAGAGGGTTGTTAGTCTGGTAATAAGGTTCCGCTCCATAGTTTTCCAAGCATTTACAAAAATGACATGCCATACGCTCTCTTCAAATGTAAATATTATGTACCTTAGTTATCTAACACATTAACATGTATTACATTTCCTAAATCCACAAAAAACATATAACACTATCTGACCAAGTCAAATCTGAATGTGGGTGAAATAATTTATTGCCAAAGGCAAGACTTCAACCTGCAAAATTTCATGAAAACTTGTCGAAATCAGTCATTTTCAGCCACCCATCAGCCTCAAAAGTAGAATTTTCCCACCACCCCACCTACCTAGCCCTGGAGCATAGCATCCCCTGTTTCTAAAATGCAAAACAAAAGTTATATGTTTCCATTTTATTTTTTAGTTACATGTCTGGTAACAAATCCGTGTAAAAATGACATTTTAAAAAATAGCCAATTTTTCGAAGCCACTGTTTCCCATAATACATCTGGTAATTTACCCCTATGCATCAGACTCCAACTTTGGGACCAAAACTTCAAATTCTATTGCCCAACACATAGCCTAATGTAATCATATATCTGATACAAAATTATATATCCAATTTACATGGCATTACTTTCAACATATGCCCTATGTTTAGAATTTCACCCCTGTGCAATAGTGCGAAACTGTAGAGCGGAACATAAACGAGTTAGGGCTTTGTTTTAGGATTTTATTTCTCGGGTGAGGAAGGGTTCCAGCACTTTTTTGATGTTTTAAGTTGCAAATCTTAGAGACAATTTATACGGACAATAGTAATAAATTAGATGCCCCTTTAGACCAGAAAGAAAAGCGGCGGATTTGGAAATTAGAAACACCGGTGCCTAAAGGGCTTAATGTTAATGACGGTTTTCACACCCAAACACGCAAACAACACAAGCAAATTAGCAAGTGATTAGTGACTGTGTTAACCCCTAATACGTGTTCCGCTTTTTGCATGGATTCTTGACTGTTTGCGTTAACGCCTTTATCAGTACACTTTGGGTGCTTGACACCATTTAATACTTCTCGGTAGGGTGTTATTCGTTTCTTAATCTCTACCTTGTCATTTTCAGGAATTTCAGGGTTTCGTGCATATCGGCGCTTGCGCCACTCATATATATTTTGTTTCCACTTATGGGCGAAAGCCCACTGTGTATTTATTCCGAAAAGTGAATAAAGTTTATTGTATTTAATTTAATAATTTAATATCTCACCTCATTATTACTGTTTGTTTACTTTACACACTATCTGTAACATATTTGTTAGTATTTAAGGTCTCGCTTAATTATTCTTAATCAATCGCCACGTCATTTGTTTATCATCACATTCACATCACACCTTGGACACCGAGGTGAGAACAACTACTCAGATGGAATTACCTGAAAAGATCCAAGATACGCTGCTGGGATTGAAGGCTGCCCTTGCTACAAGCTGGAGTATCTAGGTGCGCAAGGGCACAATTCAATTTGCAGTGGATTTTGAGAGAAAATCAGAACCGGAGTCCTTGGAGAGGCGGGATTTCCTCCCACACAGGTCACCCTCCAAGCGATACGGAGAAGCTAGTGGTTGATGATTTATCTAACCGCTGGAACCTTATAGAGAACCAACAGAAGAAGAAGGGGAAGAGTAAGAAGGCACCTTCCGCGAAGCGACGCGATGTTCGCGGACTGACGGAGTTCGTGGACAAGAAAAAGAGGGAAAGGGAAGAAAGGGAGGCAAGCGAGGGCTTTGAAAGCCCAACATCTAGTACCGCTGACCGTTCCACATCCAGCTCGGCACCCTCGGGTGGAGGGTCCGGAGGACACTGGTTCGTCAGGAGACAGTCCAATCTCTAGCCCGCCACACTCTTCACCGGAAGAGGAGATGGGGGAGGGAGGACTGTCTTTGGTACAGGAGGCTGAGTCGGACACTGCAGCTTCCACGCAACCTGCTCTTACTTCTCCGTCTTTTTCCGACCAGAACTCCAACCAGGAGGTGCTCACCGCAGAGTCCGTGGAAACCCTCCTGGGATAGAAGGTTAGAGATGACGGCCACCTGGAACACCTGCTAGGCGCGATGAGAACCATGCTCAAATGTGATTTTAAAGACAGCGACATCAAGAACATTCTACTGCGAGACAGCAATATCTATCTCACAGAATCACCACCTGAAAAAACACCACAGCCACGGCAGTCGCGAGGGCTAGACCTTACAAACGAAGTCAGTCGTCAGACTCTCCACCAGCTACACCTACAAAAACAGTATCACTATCGAAGTCTTCTCCTCCAAAAAAGAGCAAGAAATAGCACAGACTCCGCTAACTTATCCCCTTCTCCTTTCCTCCTTTAACACGCCCGGACATGATACAGTAAAATTATAATATACAGTTAAAGAGGGTCGAAAGGGGCTTGCCACTCAGCGTCCCTGTGCGCCCTCGGCGCGCGAAACCATTTATCGCCGTCTGTTACGACCCGTAATGTAATAAATGCCCATAATGTAATACCTACCCATAATGTAATACAAAAACGACCCATAATGTAATACGAACCCATAATGTAATAAAAAACGACCCATAATGTAATAAATGTAATAACGTGTAATAAATGTTAGGTACCCATAATGTAATACAAATTTTTAAAAAATTGATACAAATTACACTTTTCCAGGCCCGTAATGTAATAAAATTCTAAGCTTGATTTTTGTTTTTTCTCTTTACTCCAGCAGTGCGTTCGGCTACTTATGACACATCCTGCGCCTTCATCAATGCTGCCAATGGCCCCTATGCCGTACACAGCCAACATGTGTGGGTGTGTTGGGATTACGATAGAGAGTATTCCGGGACCTGGGGCGGGTATACTCTGCTATGAGTGACAGGCATTATCCCTCTTCCATTTGTACCACCCACGCAAACGACTTTCTCGATAGCCTCTACTGCCCTGCCACAATCATATAGGTCTACCTTACAAGACATTCAATAATTTTGATTCCAGGATGGTCATTTATAACTGCAATCATCATATTCGACCGGCTGTTCACTTGCATAAAAGCAATGCGGGTAGCAGGTTCCTATACTGTTAATAAGTGCAAGCAATTCTGGCCAAAGTTGCTGAGGCAGAGGGTGTAGTGGGGTGCAGTGGGGTTTAGGTGCACAATAACCGGATAGCGGGGGGGGGGGGGGGCGTATAGTGTGGGATACAAGGAAAAGATAGAACAGAAGCAAGACGTTGAGTCAACCGGCGCAGAGGAATATCGGGAGGCGATATGGTGAGTGTACTGGTATTGGAATGGGGGATATCCTATAGCTCGATGGGATTTGGATTAGGCTACTTTGCTCCAAATTAAGCGTACAATCTATCCTCTGTCTCTCCAATTTTCACTACCTAAACAAATTAGTAATTTCCCTGTACTGTACTACTATATGTTCATGTCGCACCCTCCGCACCTTGAAACCAATGAGCCCGAGCCCAGGACCACACTTAATAACGACCACATCATATTCCCGGTCCTGTGATCACATGTGTCAAGTAATATTATCAAATGCTTTCCAGTCAAATAGTTTGCACTTCGCACATGCAAGAAAGACCTTACATTTTCAATAAAAATTGTATCAGTTTCAATAGTGACAGCCCTGAGTGAAATGGTTTCAACTCCTCTCAGTGCTATTTTTCTAAAACCTCAGATTGAACACCCTCAATTGATATGAACCGAAGCAAGTTAAACGCCTTGTAGACTGCTATCATCCACGCAGGCCACCTTTGCGAGAAGATTGGTTAAGAGTATGTCATGTTCACCTGTGGCTGTGACCAGCAACTGAGTCGAGTTAATGTGCACATCACTTGGTTGTACAAAGCAGCCTCTTTGTATTGAGCTCAGGGGATTGCATTCTCAAATAAATTTCACCAGTGGTGTGGCATCACTCATAGTATGCACAGGACGAATGCAGATCTATAATAGAGAGTAGTTTTGGTGGTTCTTGAGATTATGTTGATTGGAAAAGCATTCCACAGCATTTTCTGAGCTGTGGGGACTACCACTTAAACCACCTACATTTCCTGACAGTTCCTGGCGGTTGGAGATGAACACGCGAATAGTCGATGTGATAGAGTAGGCGGTTGGCAGGAAGTCCCTGCCAACCGCCAGGAACTGCCATGACTGTAGGTTGTTTAAGTGGAAGGCCGTGTGGTGGACTAATAATATTACTTGACACATGTTATCACAGGATCGGGAATATGATGTGGTCGTTATTAAGTGTCATCCTGGGATCGGGCTCATTGGTTTCCAGGTGCGGTGGGTGTGACATAAACTTATAGTAGTACAGTACAGGGAAATGACTAATTTGTTCAGGTAGTGAAAACTCGAGAGAGAGAGAGGATAGATCGTACGCTTAATTTGGAGGAAAGTAGCCTAATCCAAATCCCATCGAGCTATAGGATATCCCCTATCCCAATACCAGTACACCTACCATATCGCCTCCCGATATTCCTCTGCGCCGCTTGACTCAACGTCTTGCTTCTGTTCCATCTTTTCCTTGTATCCCACACTAACTCCCCCCCCCCCCCCCCCGCCACTATCCAGTCTTGGTGCACCCAAATCCCACGGCACCCACTCCACCCTTTACCCCAGCAACTTTGGCCAGAGTTATTTGCATTTATTAACAGTAGGAACCTGCTACCCACATTGCTTTTGTGCAAGTGAACAGCCGGTCGAATATGATGATTGCAGTTATAAATGACCATCCTGGAAGCAAAATTACTGAATGTCTGGTAAGGTAGACCTATATGGTTGTGGCAGGGCAGTAGAGGCTATTGAGGAAGACGTTTGCGCGGGTGGTACAAATAGAAGAGGGATAATGCCTGCCACTCAGAGCAGAGTATACCCGCCCCAGGTCTCGGAATACTCTCCATCATAATCCCAACACACCCACACATGTTGTCTGTGTACGGCATAGGGGCCATTGGCAGCATTGATGAAGGCGTGGGATGTGTCATAAGTAGCCGAACGCACTGCTGGAGTAAAGAGAAAAAACAAAAATCAAACTCAGAATTTTATTACATTACGGGCCTGGAAAAGTGCAATTTGTATCTAATTTTTTAAAAATTTTATTACATTATGGGTACCTAACATTTATTACACGTTATTACATTTATTACATTATGGGTCGTTTTTTATTACATTATGGGTCGTTTTTGTATTACATTATGGGTAGGTATTACATTATGGGCATTTATTACATTACGGGTCGTAACAGCCGTCGTTCTTAACCACTGTAGTTGTATGTGTTTCTGAAGAAGGTTGTTTCTGGCGCCCGAAAATTATTAAATGAATCCACGTATCACTGGATTTTGTTTCAACCTCAGTGTTAGTGTGATGCCGCTTAATTTGAATATATACATTTATATATTCCGATATCATAAAATAAAAAGTAGCAAAAGCTTCAAATTAATTAACTGAAAATTTCTTGCAATTGAAAAAATAAAGAAAACAAAAGAAAGAAAAATGCAATTTCTAAAATAAAACGCAGAGAACATGGAAAAAGATCATATGTATAAGAAGTTTTTTCAGAGATACCTTCTATAAGGCGTGTGCCCATCACGTGGAATACATGTCCTGGAGCATTGAGCGAAAACTGCCTGACTTGCATAAAAGAGCAATATGACAATCCGATCAAACACATCTGTCAAGCCACATACCAAGAAGACGCTATCATCCTGTGTTTTATGTCTTGCATTAGAGATGCTCGATGGAGATGAGGTAATAGATAGATGGAAGACTATGATTAAGTGTCGCGGATATCCGAGATTTTAAAATTGAGGACTTTCAGAAACTGCTGAGAAATCTCATGACTTGTGATCGAGGAAGTATTTTGTATGTATTAATGGAAAGAGAATACCACACTCAGATCTTCTGAAGAAAAAAATTAAAATAAAATATGAATAAAAATTAAATAAATAAATAAATAAAAAAATAAAACAAACAAATAAATTTAAAAAATCTGAATAATTTTAAATAAAAAATGACTATTTTAGAAAGTGATAAATGGCTCGATTTTATGTGCAAAGACATGAAGAAACATCAAAAAACCTTAAATCTTTGCAATTGACCAACATTTGTTCCTCCGCCTTCTTCTTTTGCCACTCCTGAATGTTGCCAAAACAAAAATGTCACGATATATTATAATGCACAGCGTGCAGATGATATGAGGAACTGTAACATTTGAAAGCATTTTGTGATGGACAGACATTTAGTATTTCAAGAATGAATACAGAACTCGAGAAAAGCATATTTTGAAACTGGTCATAGGAAAATAAAAATAGAAAAAGTGGAAATTCACTGATATTGATAGAAATCTTTGTTCACCTTCTTCAACAATTGAGAAAAAAGAGGTGAAGCGTCGTCAACAATAATAAATAACAAATTATTACTAAGATAAATAAAGCTATTTAAATAAATAAAATAAATAATGATAATAATATAAATTTCAATTCTAAGAAAAGAGAGAAAACCAGATGTAAAAAAAATAGTCAACAACAATAAATAAAAATTATTACTAAGATAGAAGAAAAAAATGTTTAAAATATATAAAGTAAATAATAATAAGAAGAATAAATTTTCAACTTAAAACATACAGGAAAAGAAATTGTTTATATATAGGAAATAGAAAAAAAAAAGTTATAGGAAATAAAGCAATTGAAACTTGATTGAATTAAAAAAAAATCTTTCAACTCAAAGAAAAGAAAAAAAAAAATAAACTTGTTCATATATACTAGAAAGAAAAAAGCTAAAAAAAATTATTAAACTTAAAACAAAGCATTTTCAACTGAATGAAAAAAAGGAAAATTAATTCAATTTAAAAAGAACACTAAATAAAACATCTTAAATTTAGAAACACGAAAAAGAGAAGACAAAACGAAAAATCATGCCAGCAGCAACAAGTAAAACTGATTTTAAATTACACAGAGTCACTCCATATAAGAAATATAATAGTAAATATTTCAATGGGAAACTAACAATCTCGAATTGAAAGACGTTGAGACGAAAAACTTGGATGATAAGTACGATACTTATTCCATCCCTTTAAAATTAAAGCAAGAACAAGTCGAATTGTTTAATGATTTGACAGACAAGTTGTGTAAAATGTTGAAGAAAGAAAAGAAAAATTTTGTGACAGTGTCTTGTCATTTGTCTACAGTTAATTGATATATCCAAAAATTGATAAAGATCCCATAGATAAACTCGGAGGAGAAGAAACTCTCAAAAATGTAAACAAAATTAACAAAAGTGGACATAGTGATTTTGAGTTTATACAAAAAGAAATAGAATGTGGAATTTCATCTGAAAATAAAAGATATGGATTTATAAAAAAATATACAAAATAAATTTTCCTGTTTTCAATTTTCGTTATTTTTTTTATTTTGCAATTGAAGACTTTTTTCTAGTTAAAGGCTTTTCACTTTTTTCCTTATATATGTTTAGAAAAAAGAAAATTAAAAAAAGAAAATTTTATAAAAAGTATTAAAAGCAATATTCATAAAAAACAATGTGGTACAATGCGAGATTAAAAGTACTCGAATTAAAAAAGTGTGCTAAAGTTCTCAATATTCCGATAGTGTCAAGTCTGAAAACTAAACCTGCTTTGATCAAAGCCACAAGTGCTGAAACAACAGAGAAAACAGTTCCCTAATTAAAATCAAAAACCGCGAAATGGGTTATAAAGTTATTTCGAAAATCAAGAAAAATCAAATGAGAGATTTTTTGGGGAGAAAGAATGCAGGAGAAAATCAATGTGATGATAAAAAACAAAATACATGAAATAAAATTGATCATGAGAGAGAGAAAAAAGAAAAAAAATATTTAAGATGGAAGAAGAAGAAAAAAAAAATGTTATAATAGTGGTAGGAAACCAAATATACTATTCTAAAACAGTAGGGGATATCCAAACTGATGTTGATATTTTCGGAAAATGGTATTGGAAACGCGTGATTGGACACATCAGTATGTTACCAAGTTTGGTGTGGATCAGGAATGTCACTGGCCCACGAAAACTTTGTGCAGGTTTTTCGCAAGAGTGCTGCGTTAATGTCTGTGGGGGACATTCTGAAATTTTCATTTGTACTGGAAGGTCTTTTTCGGAGGTATCATTGTTCTTTTCTTTGTATAAACTGGTTCACCAATAGTTTCTGGTCGAAATGTAACTTGTGAGGTATGCGGAGACTGACACGTGATGAACGTTTACGTGCCATTGGCATGTTGGAAGCTGGCAACAGTCAGACTGCAGTGGCTCAAATTCTCAACGCTACTCAATCGGTGATTAGCAGGTTGTGGTCACGCTACCGTCAGACAGGCCATGTTGATGACAGACATCGATCAGGTTGTCCAAGGGCGAGACCTGCTAACCAGGAGCGTTTCATCCGAACCACAACATTACGTAACCGCCATCAAAGTGCATCAGAAATTGGACAGCAGCTGCACCGATTGACAGATATGCGAGTCAGTGGTCAGACTATCCGAAATCGCCTACACAACTGGAATTTGTATGCTCGACGACCTCGAATAATTCCACGTTTGACTGAACGTCACATCGCAGCAAGGCATAATTGGTGTGGATCACGACAGCGCAGGGACAATCGTCGGTGGAGCAATGTCATGTTTTCCAATGAATTGAGGTTCAGTCGACTTCCACGACAGCGAAACAGAGTGTGACGGCGGCAGAACGAACGATACCATGGCGTAACAGTTAGGCCGCACGATCGTTTTGGTAGTGGATCGGTTATGGTGTGGGAAGGCATAACCATGACAGGCAGAACAGCATTACATGTCATCCAAGGGCGTATCAGAGGGCAGTACTACCGTGACAACATGTTAGCAGCCATTTGCACGATGTTACGGCCGTCGATTTATTTTTCAAGATGACAATGCAAGAACACACAGGGCCCGTGTCGCTACAGAATTCTTCCAGGAGCAGAACATCACTACAATGCCATTACTAGCACTAAGTCCAGACCTTTCACCAATCGAGCACGTCTGGGATATGCTTGGCAGGCGCCTACGACAACGCCAGCAGCCCCCTACCAATGTCAGGAAGAATAGAATAACATCAATCAAGCTGATATTGGACGTTTGGTGAGGAGTATGCCACGTCGGATCTGCGCTAGTCTCGCGAACCGAGGAAGATTTACAAGGTATTGCGGTCTTGGACTGAATGTGGTAAATTCTCTGACTGACCGTCCATGTCTTCTACAGTACAGTGCGTGGAATGTGTGTTTGTCAGACACCCAACTATCGCTAAAACCATTGACCAGATGTCACAGTGCAATGCCTTAACTGTCTTTGTGATGAAAATAAAAATATATTTCTTCATATATCTCACTTGTATCAAATATCCCCTACTTTTTTGAATAGTGTATTTGACAGGCTTCCCTTATCAAAGAAGAATGAATAAAAAAAATGAAAAAAATGCATTGTGAAGTAATGGATATTGTAGATTTAGTCATGCACAAACTCCAAAACAAAAAAAATGGAAGACCATAACGATTTAAAGAATATTAGAGAGAACAATGTACAAAAAATCGCAATCCTCTTTCATTCCCATAGAATGAGATGGAACCACAAAAGGATATTTTAAATTGTTCGAAATCAGAGGTCGCAAGAAGTTCATTCCTGACAATTTTATGTAAGAGACAAAATCTCATGTGGTGGATTTATTTTGTTAGAATTTAGGGAAGGGCATCGAAGTGAAATTGACATTAAAGTGTGAAATTGCAAGGACTGACCTGGAAATTGGTAATGTTACAAAAAGACAAATAAACTTGTTTTAGGACTAAGAAGTAAACTGTGAGGGAAAGTTATTTGATATTTTCGATAAAATAAAAAAAAAATATTAGAATTTCTAGCCGTATATCAACACGAGGTTAGCAATTGGACATTTGGAGACGTTTGGAATTAAGAAATTCACATAGACATGTTTGATCCCTGCACACGTCATCGTATATTAGATTACCTTATTTCTTATAGAAGAGAAAATCCACAATCAACGTGGGAATTAAAGAAGAAAATCAATAGTTCAAATGGGCGGTCAGGTCTGTCATAGATGCATTAGAAAGAAACAATAATCACCCACAGAGTCTATCAAAATAGATTCAGATTGATCAGGAATACAGTTTCCCACATGGTTATGCTACATTGATCATTTCGAAAGTCGGAATCCCACCATTGCCATAAACGTCTTGGGATAAGACAATTCTGCTTGAAATACATTTCCACCGAGAGTGAGTTTGCAGAACAATCTGAAAAAAATCAATTTAATGCTGATTTCATAAATAATTTAAGTTGTTTATTATCGAATCAGACTTCTGCACATAAAGGAGAACAGTTCTTTTCTTACAACTGTCTAAATTCATTCAATTGTTACGTTAAGAGACATTACAACTTCACAAGGAATATTGTAACGGAAACGGAAATCAGGATATTTCTATCAAAAAGCCTAAACCTAATACTTTCATGAAATTTAAAGATCACAATAGAAGATTAAGAGAACCTTTCGTCGTGTATGCCGTTTTCGAATGTTTCACGGTAAAAATAAGTTGTGTCATCCCGATGATAGAGTTATACCGAGAAATATCCGAAACATGTACCATCTGGATATTGTTCTTCTTTCGAAGATCGGTATACCGCTGGTCCGTTCACGTATACAAAATGCTCAGGCGGTGACGACCTGGCTCAAAAGTTGGCTGACAACTTAGAATCTGAAATCAAAAAGTTATACGAGCAATTCAAAACTCCCGAGAAGATGATAATCACTCAAGAGCAAGAGAATGAATTTGAGAGGCCAATGGAATGTCACATTTGCAGACAACTGTTTCCAAACATATGAAAGCCGAAAAAGTGAGAGGTCACAATCACTCAACTGAAAATTTCGAGGTGCCGTGCACAGTATATAATATCAAGCTGCTAAATTCTTTTCAGTAATATTTCACAATCTTTTGGGTAACGAAAGTCACATGTCATTGAAAAATCTCGGCTTTAGCGAGGCTAATATCCAATGTATTGCCAACACTGAAGAAAAATACATTTCTTTTGAGAAAAGGACAGGCTTGAAAAGATGGAGAAAATAAATGAACAGAGGTCTGAAAAAAAGAAGTAGCAATCAAACGAGAAATACGTTTCATTGGCAGTTTTAAATTAATGTCTGCCAGTCCAGAAAAACTAGTCAGCAATTTAAGGAAGGGTGAATTTAAAATCATGACTGAACACTTCAAAAACGAGCAGCAATTAGACAGCATATTGAGGAAAGTAGTATATCTGTGCTATTACATGCACAGTTTGGAATAATCCTAAGAGACCTCATTTCCCTTCAAAGAAGACTTTTTTTCTAAACTCTACGATGCTCACATTTCCTACGTAGATTACGAGAAACTCAAAGATTGTGGACGTTATTTGACATGTAAACAATGAGAGTATCATGATTTATATCTGAGAAGTGGCATGCTTCTCTTGCCAGATAATTTTCGAAAGGTATGTTCTACACATTACGATCGAGATCATTCTTGGTATTGTATGGATCCCTGAATAGCGTGGGACACTCTGTTGAAACTGACCAAAATGAAACTGGAATTATTATCCGATGTGAATGTGTTACTCGTGTTCGAAAGAGGTGTCAGAGGTGGAGTGTCCAAGATATATCACAGATATGCAAAAGTGAATAATCATTACATGGAGGAATTTGATTTGAACGAACTGAGTAAATACACAACATATTTATATGCTAATAATTTATATGGTTCGGCTATGAGTAATCCTTTATCGACCAGAAGTTTCGAAAGGGATAAGGAACTGGAAGAGGTGAAAAAGAGGAGACACTATCAGTGTCTTTTAGAAATGGATCTAGGTTACCCAGAGGAATTACATGCTGAGCACGATGGTAACAATGATTATCTGTTGGCACCCAAAAGGTTTGAAGTGAGCGGAGTGGGTAACACATTCCAGATTTCAATAACAAACGTAAATATGTGGTCTCCTGTGAAAATTTGAAATTATGCATAGATTATGGTATGAGACTAGTCAATATACATCGCATCATCGATTTGCTGAAAAAGATTGAATGAACAAGTACATAGATCAAAACACTCACATAACAATGCTAGCCAAAACTGATTTTGAAGGAGATTGTTTCAAACACATGAACAAACGTGTGTACAGAAATTCGATGGAAAACGCCAGGAACATGACTGACATTTGTCTCAACACATCAGATGTGATGGCTAGAAAATACATAGCGAAACCAAATTACCAACATCAAACCATTTCCGATGAAAATCCAGTGGCCATGCATATGAAAAAGACACATTTGACGTTCAACAAACTAGTGTATTTGGGATTGTACAGTTTGAATATCAGAAAGAGCTTGATGTATTGATTTCATCATGAATATATCAGGAAAAAATACTACAGTTCGAAAGCCAAACCTTTGTTCACCCATGTGAATAGTTTAGCACATGTGACACAGATGTCAGATTTTTATACAGACATATCTCTGGTCGTTTCAGAATGTTTCGACACAAACAATTATCTCATCCATCATGAATCGGAAATTCTATCAGAAGTGAACAAACAGGTGCCTGGGAAGTTTGAAGATGAGAGTGGAGGAAGACAAGTCACAGAATTCGTGTGTTTGAAATCGAAACAACCGATAGAGAAACATCAAGAAATATAATGGTGTGAAATGATTTGTCGTTACAAATGACATCACTTTTGAAGTGTACAAAAGGTGTCTGTTTGAACGCTGACCATTCCAAAATGTGATGAGCATGATTCAATGCAATAAACATGACATCTATATGGAGACAATCAATAAAGTTGCCTTATCGACCAATGATGACAAGAGAATCGCACAGCCAGATAGAATGAGCATGTTAGCTTAGTGTCATCACTCCACAAAGCCACAGATGATTCCTCAAAATCAAGAGGGGTAAGATGAGTACACGACACAGCAAAATGATAAGGACATAGAAAATCTAGAAAATAAATAAAAAAATAGATTAAATTTTTTTTTAAAAATAATAAACAATTATATTTTTTGTATTGTAGAAAAAAAAAGAGAGAATAAAGAAACCATGAACATATCAGCAGAAGGTGTTATGTTACCAAACGAACCCTTATCCAATATAGATTTGTTACAAGCAGTCAAAGAATTAAAGATAAAACATTTTCAATGTGTCTTTTCTTGAGATGCATTACCTAGCGACGGTCCTCTATCGGAAAAATAATGCAGAATTTTTAATCTAGACAATTTTTAGGCAATGGTAATTACTGGGTGGTTGGGTTCAAGAAGAAGAAAACTAAAAAATATTATTTCGATCATTATGGGATTGCACCACCCGCAAAATTAAGGAATTACTTGAAACCACCCATCTATTACAAGGCAGAATAAGTACAGTCGCTGAGCCAAGTGTTTTGCGAACACTTGTGTCTGTACGTTCTCAGGATATGGTTGTCAGGACATCATCTACAAGATATTTTCAGTGATTTACATTGATCACATTTGTTTTCTATCTATATACAGGAAAAGAAAAAAAAATAATAGAATAGAAAGGAAAACAAAAACATGTCTGTCAATAAATTTGGAAGAAGTGAAGAAATTTGTACGAAAATGAGAAAGACTAGCATCGCTGGTGTTAGATCTGGAATATCCGAGACTTACTTGAACGATCATTTTGTCAGGAGATACAAACCTTGACAAGAACCAGTGAACATGAATTCTCATAAGCTTTATAATCTTCCTAAACTGGTAGATCTCAGCTTTGCGCCACTAAAAATTATGCTGTTAACAGAGATGCGGATTTCGAGAGACGTTTGGGGGATAATTACGTGGATAGAAACATGAACGTTGATCTAGGCTTAAAATCGAAATTATTGATGAACGTCGGCGATTCCGTGGATCCGACTGATGGGAGCCATGAGACGTTATGTAGACGATTCTCATGCTCGTTTCTGAAACCGTCTGAGAGAGCGTTACGTTAACAAGACCATGAATTCGGAATTAAATGCAAATGAGCACAAGATATCGAATCTAGCCAAACCCACGGATCACAGAGATGTGGCATCTGTATACGAAGATACTATGGAACAAAATATATGTGAGGCAATGGACAAGAACGAGCTGAAGACTGATTTAGATGCTGGATTGAATAAGATCATCAGTCTATCGGAGATAAGGAATCCACCACAGTCAATAAAGGCTACATAGATTCTGCACTGCCAAATCTCAGACATATGTCGAATTGCACGTGGATAAATTTTATTTGAACAAAACATTGGTAGGAATGATGGAGGACAGAATGGACATGGGGGGAGGGTCACAAACTATTAGGTATGGAGCCCGAAGATAATTGTGTATCGAATTGTGGGAAAGAATTTACCCATTGAATGCGAAAGACCGTTTTTTTCGGTCCAGGATCGTGATACAACCTGAATTCATAAAGTAGAAAGTTGTTCAGTGAATTTGTGTGATAGACCAATCAAGATTGTCAATGGGCAGCCTTGGGGACTACACACTGAAAATATTGATTGATATTCCCCCAAATAATAAATATAGACTCAACCACATGATGGATTTGAAAGGGCATGGAATATACCACAAGGGTTCAAAGGGTTAAAACATCATCTCTGGCATTTGGAAGGCATGTTAACGAAATCATTGTCTTCTATTTTAAGCAAAGCACAAAATTAAAAAAGATAAACTGTGTCAGATATCTCATTTTCTAGCAAAGCATATTAAAAATATCGATTTCAGTTTAGAACAAAAAAATAAAATATGTTACACTATTAAAAGCCATGTTTCTTTTTTAAATTTTTAACTAATGAACAAGAAAATTTTATTTTTTGGAATTTAACAAAAAAATAAAAAATAACTCAAATTTTAATTTTGAAGAAAAAAAAAATTTTTCTTCGGCATTTTATTTTTTTTTTTATTCAGATTATTTTTTTTAACTTTTATTTATTTAATAAAATATTATTTTGTTTACTTTTAATTATTTAATAAATATATATATTATTTTTTTATTATTTACCTAACGACTGACATTTTATTTCATCCTGTTAAATTGATAGCAGTCTGTCTGAAATGACTGGAGCATGATTCCCGTTTAGTGGGTGCCTTTGTCTCAAACAGCATCTTGATCTAAATGTCTAAGATGCTACTCTTGAGTCACTCGATTTGGTTGCTGACACCGTAAATGTATAGGAGATAGAGCATCTTGTATTCAGTGGTACTGGTGTTCTGATTGTCTGACAGTTCGTCAACGCGTTGATATTTTGATCTGAAGTACGCTGAATCGCCGTACATGCTACAAAACTCATTCTTTTCGGACGAGGCATTATAATCTATTGTGGGCTATCTCGTGGTATTGAGTATTACATGCATGTTTCTCACATTCAAATGATCGAATAGGGACAGATTCTTTTCTTGCAAACCATCCTTGTTGGTTTGAAAGCCTGTTATTATGAAACCTGATCGTTCCGATGAAAATTTCACTGCCAGTCTCCAACCCAATGTTCTCATTCTGGCAACGCTCACTGTATTGCACTGCCTCTCTCTTAATGCCGCTAGTAATCGAGTTTTTGATCCGATGGTCTTTGCAGAGTGGGAATTTATCCACGTCGCCTGGTTTCAAGCACAGCATGGACCACAATATGTTGCTCAGTTTCACTCTTCAGTCATCAACATCGGCAGTGCTTATAATGTTGTCATCGTCTCCCTTCCGCACAAGGATGAGGTTGTGTTTGACCCCATGCAGGATCTTGTCATAATCTTCGGCAAATCCAAAAATGTGTTTCAAAGGTATCCTCAAACAAAATGTTCCTTTGGGATCCAAGGTCTGAACGATGTGTTTCTGTCCCAATCCCGTGCCCACATTGTCAACACTCACTCCCGGTGTCCCGGTGTGGTGTCTTTCACCCATAGTTGATTGAGTCCTCTAGATTTGGAATACTGGTTGAGATATATCAAGAGTCCCAACATAGCCGTGGCTTGACCAGGAAGAAACAGGGTTCTATCTCTTGAGTGGACAGTAGATTGTTTATGTTACTGAATAGATGCATTATACAGTTGTTATAGTCGGCGTGTTAACAACCATCTGCTGCCTTCATCAATTGTCCTAGTACCACGAGATAACTAAACTTGGGTGAATGAAGAGATCTTTCATCTCGATATTGATTCATATCTCTCCCGCGTTATTGAGATTCATTCCCATCAAAGGTTCGTATTCTAAGGTATATTTTTTCTTTCCTTCTGTTATCGTTAATAAGCTAATTGTTTTGTTTTTTTTTTCATTTTTTTTATTATATGAGAAAAGAAATCTTTACCTTTTAAAAAACGGTATTTTGCAATTGCTGTTCGTAAAACTTTCCCATGATCTATTTGCTGTTTATTCGCTGTCCAGCGTTTTTATCTCATAAGTAATGGGATCGTTGTAAAAAACTCTAATTATGGTGAAGATTTCTTTGGTCCATCTGGACGTGTAGCCTTTTTCTATATGCTAGCCTCCATGGGTGTCATCTTTATTGTGACGAGTGTGGTTATAATCGTCGACAAGATATTCTTGAACGTCCAAGCATTTCTTTGTCGAATTTTCCGTGATACATTTGAACATTCTTTTCTTCATGGTTCTATTCCACCAATCGATCACACTTGCATTCGCTTTGTTTCCTGTGGAATAGATGTCGATCAATCGACGAACGTGGCCGTTGTGAAATTCTCGAGCTTTGTCCACCCAGAATTTCTCAGGTTTCCGAAAGGAATTGAAGATGCTCTGGATAGCTTCTGCAACGCTCAAACCTGACTTATTTTTCAGCGGTCTCATCCATCCTTATCTGGAAAACAAGTCTATGATCGTCAGTATGTATTTCATGCCCCGATGTGTTTGGAAAGCGAATGCATGTGCATCAGATCGGCCGCCCACGTGTGAGAGAATCCCTTAAATACACTCTTCTCTTGCAGAATTTATGCACCGCGGGTTTGTGTAATTAGCACATTAATGATTTTTTTTATTATTTCCATTTTGAAGCCTCGTTTTGTACTGATGATCTTACCGACCACAGAACGTTCAAATTTCTCTCTCGACATATGATTCGCTGAATATTTTTTTACATTTTAGCATCTTCTTATCGCACATGTCGTTTCGAGTTTCTCTGTGGAGATATTCCACGTAACAGAGATCATGACGGTAAGCTGCCCGGTCTACTCTATTGATGGGTTTGCACCGCGATTTTTGGCATCAGATTGGGATTCAGTCACTGTTCAATTTCATACAAGGTCCTCGAATCGATGTCCCAGCAGACACATTTGGAAAGGAAGATTATTGATGAGTCTGTTGACCATGCCCGCACTCTTTATAACGAGTCGAATTTTTGTTGAATCGCTCATCTTACAGATGTCTTGAAGCATATGTTTGTTATTTTTCCTGTGTACTAGATGCATAGAAACTGTGTCTGTAGACTTTTTATATTTTATGCAATACATTGTTTTATTTATATTTATATTTCTTATTAAAATATATATTTATTTCATATCTGATCCCAACAGTTTATGGAACGATTCGTTAGCTTCTTGTTGACCTTTTTCTATCAGGTCAATTTTCAACTCCTCTTTGAGAATCTGATGTGTCTTGATTCTTACACCTTCTTCCAGGGCATCGAATTTATCTTTTTCTCTAAGAATGTGAAGATACTCATTATCAGAAATCCGCCCGTCTCTCAATACTTTGGATATCATGTCACATAAGGAATGGAGTTTCACATTGGCTAACGTGATGATCTTTTCATGTGTGATGGCTTTCGACGATGTTTTTACTCACGAATTTTCCTATCGTTCCAAAGAATCCAGCAGCAATGGGTATACTTTCCATGATGATCACCACTGGAATGCTCACTACAGTGGATAGGAGACTCACTTCGTTGACTTCCAATCACATAGACACGGTTATGAGAGCTACGACTATCCCTTCGATGATTTTTATGACTCTGGCATATTTTTGTGAAGTGCATGTGAAGTGCTTGACATTTGTCTCGTTCCACTGTCAAATCTTCATGAATCTGGTTGATTTGCTTCACGCAAAATACGTTCCCTTTACGGTCTTCCGTAACGATATCTGAGGTAGATAATGCTGAAGGAGCTGATGGTATTGTCGGATATATATTGTTACTTCTAAATTCCATTTTTTTCTTTAATTTATTTTTTTAATAGTCCTACTCAGAATAATAACCAAAAGATTGATGGTACCACCCTTGTTAATTTCAATTCAAATTTAATTCTTTCATAATAACATCCGGAGAATGGGTATATTTTCAGAAAGGTAAATTTGGACCTAATATCAGACCTTCACCAACCGAAGTAATATTCTTTCTCTCTTGAGATATAACCCATTTCCGTTGGTATTGAATACTCTGCCTTTAAAACGTCCCATATAAAATCCTTCACCATTCGTTTCAACTAGACTCATGGGACCTCTACACACGTCCACCATTTCCTTTGGCACACCACAGAGGTCGCATTTATGATTGGATCGCTTTGAAACTTGGCATACTTGTTTATGGTGTCCTCTATATGGGAGTTATTTCTTCCCTTTCCCCCAAAAACGTTGCCGTTGCCAACGATCTTTGAACTTAGTTTAAGTATGTATCAATAAATTCCTTTGGCACGCACAACAGGACAGATGGTTGCTATCGATTTTCTTCTCTATTTCCGTCAAAAAACGCCGCTGTTGGCAACGACCTTTGAACTTAGTTTAATTATCCATCAATATATTCATTTGGTGCTCCCTACAGGGCACATTTATGATCAAATCGCTTTGAAACTTGGTTTGTTTGTTTGGGGTGACCTCTAGATAGGAGCTGTTGATTTTCTTCCATTTCCGTTCAAAAACGTTGCCGTTGGCATCGACCTTTGACGTTAGTGCAGTTATGCATTAATATTCCTCTTTGGCACACCCTACCGGGCACATTTATGTTCGTATCGCTTTGAAACTTGGTACGCTTGTTTGGGGTGACCTCTAGATGGGAGCTGTCGATTTTTTTCCCTTTCTCTCGAAAAAGTTGCCGCTGGCAAAGGCCTTTGAACTTAGTTTCGGTATGTATCAATATATTCCATTGGCATGCTCTACAGGACACATTTGTCCTCTGCCATTTCCATCAAAAACACTTTGCCGTTAGCAACAACATTTGAACTTAGTGCATTTGTGCATCAATATATTGCTTTGGCACGCCTTACAGGGCACATTTATGAATGTATTGCTTTGAAACTTGGTATGCGTGTTTTAGGTGACCTCTAGTTGAGAGCTATTGATTTTCTTTCATTTTTGTTGACAGGCGTTGCCGTTAGCAACGACATTCAATTTGCCCGTTTTGTATGGCAACAATTTCCTTTGGCACATTGCACAGATCGCATTTATAGTCAGATCCCTTTGCAACTTGGTATGTGCGTTCGGGGTGACCTCTAGAGGGGGTATTTTGATTTTCGTAATTCTCCAATGAAAAAAATTTGCCGTTAGCAATGACCTTTGAACTTTGTGGATTTGTGCATCAATTTTCCTTGCAGGATAAAATCATGAATGGACTGCTTTGAAACTTGGTATGCTTGTTTGGGTGACCTCTAGATTGGATATATTGATTGATGGTCATTTCTGTTGAGAAACGTTGCCGTTTTCAGCGATGTTTAACTTATCCGTTTTGTACGTCAACAATTTCCTTTGGCACACTGCACAGGTCTCATTTATCATATGGTCGCTTTGAAACGTATATGCGTGTTCAAGGTGACCTCTAGATAGGAGCTATCAATTTTCTTTCATTTTCGTTGCAGAATTTTGCTGTTACCTTGATCTTTGAACTTTGTGGATTTGTGCATCAATATTTTCACTTGGAACGCTCTACTGGGTCCATTCATGAATGGATCACTTTGAAACTAAGTATGCTTGTTTTGGGCTTTTGGGTTTATTCCAATGCTGTTCCGAATAAAGACCCTTCACAACCCGCTTGCAAGAATGACTCGTGACTACTACTTTAAAGGCTCGCACCTCGTGGAATGAGCTATCAAACTATGGCTCTATCGACTCTTGACCTCATCTTGGTATTTTAGATTCCAATGATAAAAATTCTAGCTAGGTTCCAGGGTCTTACCAGATTGCATCTACCCAGTCAGCACTCCTATTCCTGTAGGGGGTAGTCTCTTAGAGTCAATATACTCCTAGAAAATAGGCATGACTGGGCCAGCGCAAACGTAGGTCATTGAACTCTTGAAATATGGAGATTGGGACATGACGACCACGAGCGGAGGCCTCTTTGATACCTCTCAGCATATCAACATGCCGTATGAAGACATGAAGTGAGCCCTCAATAAAACAACCTCATGACCCTTATGCCTTTTTCTCGATATTTCAAGGTTCTAATGACGAAAGTTCTAACTGGGTTTCTGGCTCCACCAGCGCAGTCAGCCCCATCTTCCAGTAGAGAATTGACTCTAAGAGGCTATGCCGACTGGAATATGGGGTCTGGTACTGCCGATAGAATTTGGCTTAGAATTTGGGTCATTGGAATCTTCAAAAATCCCGAGATGAGGGAATTTTGGCCATGAGTTGAGGCCGCACCCTATATCTTTATATGAATGCTAGTTATCGTTGTAGCTTCACCTCATGGGTCTCATGCCTTCATCTCGGTATTTTCAGTTCCGATGACAAACGCGCTAACTCGGTCTCAGGTTCCACCAGTCCAGCTATGCCCCACATTCTAGTTGGTCATAGTCACTTAGAGTGGGTTGGGGTGGGATCTGAAACCCGGAACTTATCTTCAGCTTGAGTTATTGCAACCCTGAAAATCGAGATGAAAGCATGAGGTGAGACCATATCATATCATTATGGGTATGCTGGTATGAGGTAGGGCTTCAATGAAGCATCACATGATGTCCTCCGTGCATTCATCTCGGCATTTCGAGGTTCCAAAGACCTAAGTTCTAAGTAGGTTCCAAGTTCCAGGATCCACCGTTCCCGTCCAGTAGTGTCCCGCCTTTGTGCAACAGTGACTCTAGAATACTATACCCCATTGGAATATGTGAACAACCGAACTGATTGGATCTGGAACCTTGCAAAAACTTTAAACCTTGAAATAACAAGAAGCGTGCCATGAGGTGAGGCCTTACTGAGGCCGGGTTTCCTCAACAACACATTGGGGCCTCATATCATAGCCCTTCATCTCTACCTTTTATGTTACCAATCAGGTTCTAGCTAGGCTCCATGTTCCATCAGTTCAGCTATACCCATATTCTAGTAAAGCATTGTTTCAGATTCATACTCTCTCCGAGTGGGATGGTCCAGGATCTGGAACCGGGAACCTAGCTACAACTTGGGTTATTGAAACCTTAAAATAACGATATGAAGACATGGGGGGCATCAGATGAGGCCTCCATGATGCCTTCGTCTAATATCTTCTTATAGCTTGTCCATACGAATTAGGGGATCAAGGTGGTCTTACTTCATGGCTCTCACCTCGATTGTTTGTTTATTGAGGTTTAACAGCACCTTCAACAGCTAGCTAAGGTCATATAGTGCCGAGACGTTTTGCAGTGGCGGAAACCGGGGAAAACCACCGAGTAGCGGCGAGCAACTGTCAAACATACTAACTCAACAGAGGCCAGGTCAGTAGTGGTTAAATGCATGTGTCATCAATGTGCCATACGCCTTAGCACACTTTGCAACCGTCCCCACGCATGAGCAACTGGGATTAAGAGACTTGCTAAAGATCACAAACAGACTAGTAACCTGCAATAACAGATTACTAATCTGCAAAACCAAATTAATTAAGCTGTAAAACAGATTAGTAATCTGTAAGTACAGATAAGAAATCTATAAAACAGAGTAGATAATCTGTAAAAACAGATTAGTCCTGAGGTGTACGTGACGATTCTATGCCGCCGTTTACTAAGCTAATAATAAATCCTCTACTAGAATGCCACTGCACTGCCGCTACAGCTTCAAAAATGAATCAGCTGGCATTTTCATTTGTGCTTAAGGCTTCAATTGGATTCACAATGAAAATATCCTGTAGTTGTTATCTACAAGTATATGTGATGGAGCACGATATGTTCCGTCCCTACTCTAAAATGAATTGGGTCTCCAGGATGTGACAATGATCCTCTATCAACATATGAAGCAAATAGAGGAAGTGCCATGGCGGTAATTTTGTCTTTGCCGGCTACACAAATCACCCACTATTCCCACATTCATGTCATTCCAGCAAAGCATGTAGAAATTTCATGACAATGCGTATTACTAATGCCAGCTCCAAAATGTGTCGAAATTCTATGATTACGAAACAGGAAGTGCTGCGATTGGCCACGTTTTCCAGCGGATGAAGAGAATCTCCTATAGCTCATACCTACATGCCATTCCGAACAGGTCTGTGATGTTTTGTGAAGATTCGGTTCAAACGTGCGGGCTGTACATATAGGTTGTGTCAAATAATAATCTGCAGAAAACCAGGAAATGTATGAGTAGTGTGAGATGCACCCAAATGGAGCCAATTGGATGAATCTCATGGGGGACCCCACATTCGATGAGAAATTTCCATTTAAAGCACTCTCGTTGGTCGGAAAGGGGAAATATTCTTAGGCCGTCAGGGGTTGGTATCAAATACTCGAATCCTCTGTGCAGGTGTCAAATGTTATGAAAAAAACTTGGAAAGTGATTCAAGTCATGTTTCCTGGTGAGAAGAAGAAACTATTACAAAAGGGCTAAAAACAATTACAAAAGTGGGGACTTCTTACAAAAAAGCTAAAAAATTATTACAAAAGTGGGACATTTTACATAGGTGAAAAATAGAAAAAACGCACGATTTTCGTCAAATTCCTAGTGGGGATCGCGAATCGGGTCAAAAACAAGCCATTGGCGCAGAAAACTAGTCATCGACATTTTCCACCAATGTTGGCCAAGTTCGATTTTCTGGTCGAAATTCTCTATGTCCAACTCGAACACTCTGGGCATGTATCAAATGTAATGAAAAAATATTCGAAAGTAATTCAAACCATGTTTCCCAGTCAGAAGAAGAAACTATTGCAAAAGGGCTTAAAAAACTATTACAGGAGTGGGGACCTCTGATACAAGGGCTAAACAACTATTACAAAAGTGGTTGCCAAAAAACTATTACAAAAGTGGGACATTTTTCAAAGGACAAATTATTACAAAAGTGGGCGCTACATATGCTTTCGCCATCTTATTGATTTGCATTTGAGTCCACGAGATTTTGTCTCTGCCACCATTCGAAATGAGATCTTCACGACTTAATTTTACTTCAGCACTTCGCCTCGATTTTCTAATACTCTACGAATTTTAGCTTTATGTCCTTCAGATATGATTACATTTTCGGTGTATCTCATTTTTTTTTTTTTTTTTTATTTCTGATATATTAATTTTTTTTTAATTTTTTTTTTATTTCTTATATATATTAATTTTAAGTTTCTTTTTTATTTCTTACAAATATAAAATATAAAAACATTGTTTTGTTTTTAAATTTCCCTAATGTAAAATCGTATCATCAAATATTCTTCTGTAAGATTATCTAACGTCACGGGTAAATACATTAGATTTCTAGGTTTCTCTATGATCTTGTAGCCCAGCAAAATGAAAAAAGATCTTTAGCTGCACGTTACCATTGACAAAACTTCCAGCAATCACGCCCACATTCACCAAAATGCTATTGACCCTCAGAATTTCGAACACGTTTTTGGAGGTCATGCGACCTTGATACACATTTGGTCGAATCCCAACAATCATCCAAAAATACCGTCCGCTTGGAAATCCACTCAATACCAAGCTTGCATGTCTAATACCATTCGTAAAGTATTGACACTGGTAGTGACCGTGTATCTTCATTCTCATTTCTTAGAAATCGTTGAGAATGACTATGTCATAACTGCCATTCAGAATGTGAATCTTGTGCCAACTCATTCCATTGTTGGGAGAATATCGGAACAGATCGTTCATCGCCGTAATGTTGGGAAAAGAATAGCATGTTTCAAGATTCACTAGCGCCATCTCATGTCCTTTTTCAGTTGTAATGGTGGACTGAACTTCGTGGTGAAATGGGTTTTGTTATCGATTGCTATGATTTGAAAAGAACTTTATGTAACCTTATTCTCACCTATCTTTTCAAACAACATTTCTTGTACTAAGATTTTCTATTTCAATTATTTTTTATTATTTTTTTTCTTTTTTCTATTTATTTATGTATTATCGTGAGCAAAGAAAAATGACTTTTTTTAATTATATTGGTATATAAATATCGTTGAAACCGTTGGTATATTTTCTGTTGTATTTGCGACTGGTCAGATCAATGGCCATGAAACTGCAAGGGCCGCGATCCCACACCACCTTACACTATCTCCTGAATTCCTCTTTGCTGATGTTGTTGGCTACGTGATCACCATGGACGTGATTCAAATTCTCGAGTTCTTGATGAAAGAGACTCGGGAAATTCGCGTGGGTGACATCTCACATTTCTTTATTATGTCCTGATGATCAAAAAGTCTGTTGGTAGTTTCTAGTGCAGAGCTTCTTACAATAATTTGTATTCAGGTTGAAAGAGATTCTTGCTGAACATGAATAATCTATCGTAATTCAACCACTTGGTTTGCAACAATAGATTCAATGACAGATTTGTTTTCCCGCAAGTGGATTTTCCCATGATAAATCCTCTTCTAGGAAACAATAAATGAATCAGTCTCTTAGTCTCCGCTGCATTCCACAATTAATCTTTGTATTTAGGACTTAGTTTTTTTTATATTTTTGACTTGTTTCTTTTTTGGACTTAGTATTTTTTATATTTTGGAATTAGTTTTTTTATATTTTACATTTAGTTTTCTGTCCAAATTACTTGTTTCAATCACGATCCACATAATGTCTTGGCAAGTTCTTGCATTTTCACTACATTGCCACCTTCGATAAAATCTCTTCCAATCTCGGAGTGAGTTTCACTAGTTTAGATGGTGCTATCAATTTATGAATTAAATCAGCAGTTCTCTTGCCGGTTTCTTATGTGATCTTGTTGACGTCTTCCATCACGGTTTTCTTATTGACGTCCATCGTGGTCTTTTTCTGACCTTTGCATTGGCAGTGAAGAAATGCCAAAAGAATTGCATCATAGAATCCATCGTGCCAGATCCAACATAGACATAAGATCTTTTAGATCCCTTATTCTTTATAATGAACATTTTGTCTTTTAATTTAATTTAATTTAGATTTTTTTATTCACTATTTCTTTTAAACAAAGCACTCATGACGGTTTTATACCAGCTTTTATTCACGATATTTTGCCTCAACAATTCATCACATATACTCACTATCTCGTTTCTCAACCACATTTTACCGGCTGCTCTACCGGCCATCAATAGTTCTAATCATTCTACTAACACATTAAGGTTGGAATGAATGATCATCGTACCAGCAATTCCTGCTCCTCAGACTGATCTTCATTCTCGTCCCATATTGGTATCAGAGCTTGTTTTCATTTATAATTTTTACGTGATTTTTGTCTTTATAGACCATAGATCGTTATTACTTTTTATGGGCACTCATGTGAATCAAGATCTCAACATAAGGCTTGAGATCCTCAGTAGAGTATAAAAGATTGTTCGAGCACACTTGACCCCCCCCCCCCCCCATCCCCCCAAAAAAACTTCTCGAGATATTAGAGCTTACTTTCAAGAGAGAAAAATACGAGCAAACATCTTGCAAAATATGCTCATATACCAGGAGACGACACGTGACTTTTTCGAGTCAGAAATCAGATGAGAAATCGAATAGTTGATAGAGATACTATGAGGATCTGTCCCATCTTGTCGATCGAATCTCGGGAATTGAGCAAAAATTAAATCTTGGAAAATATTAGAAAATCTGAGAAAAATTCGAGCTCAGTCTGAGAATTCATTGCATCTTTTCTCAAGATGACAGTGAAGATACTGCAGATCCAAGATGAAGTTGATGACAAAACCAAAGCATGTATTCTTACTTGGCTTTTTATGTTGTCCCTCGCTCGAATTTATCGATTTCGCCGAAATCACTCTGATGCAAAATTATACATTGCGACACAAAATGTCAAAACGTGTAATTTGTTGTCGGTTTTCTCAAATGTTTCATCGAAGTATGTCATCCATTTGGCTGTGATGTCTTGAATGTGAACACTAGAAATCGCCACAAAATGCAAAAAAACGTGTGATTTTCTTCCTGTAATTTGCAGTGTTTTATGGCTCGTGAGGCCGTTTCGACAGAGATCTCTTGGATGAGAGAGAATATTTCCCCCTCCCCATATTCCATTGCTCGTAGTTCTGTCTATTTTGTTGTGTCTCACCAACGGATGTGGTCAATTCGACTGAGATCTCTCAGATGACAGAGAATTTCCCCTTGTCGGTCGGTCGGGGTCAGTCAGTCGGTCGGTCGGTCGGTCGGTAGTCGGAAGCCCAACCACCCAGTATATGCCCGACCACCCATATGCCTGACTGCTCGCTGGCCTGCAAGACTGCCTGCCCACCCGCCCTGGCTATGATTATCATATGTATATTCAAACTTTGTTACTTTGACATCTTTCAATTGGATTAGATTAGGTTTCAAAAAACAAGTTTTAAAACCATTGTAAAAATAAAGTAAATTTTGAAAATGAATAAAAAAATGTTAATGGAAAAAAAACGAATTGAAAAGATTCTTTTCAATTCGTTTTTTTTCCATTAACATTTTTTTATTCATTTTCCAAATTTACTTTATTTTTTGTTTATTTCCTATATATAATATGAAAAATAATTTTGACTGATTTTAAATTTTATTTTCTTTAAGTTAAAAAAAAATAACTTAGTGGAAAACAGAATTTGCTGTTGATTTCTCGAAAATTGAAAAGTCGAAAAACCTGGTTTCTAGTGAATTTTTTTTCCCCTCACATATATATATATATAGAAAATAAAAAATAACATTTAAAACAATTTTTAACATTCAAAACAATTTTGAATTATTAAAAAATGTCATTTTCATTAGAAATGCGCAGTCTAGCTCAATTGAAAAGTTATGTGAAGAATGTCAGTTATAAAACCAAACCACAAATGATTGAAGTCTTACGAACCACGATTGGTAAGAAAAAAGTACCCGAATTAAAACTGAGAGTCTGTGAGCTGGGTTTGAAAGATGTAGGATCGTTGAAGAGATTCAAGTTGATAGACTGTTCACTCAGTTTGGGGAAATGTGAATCAATTAGGTGGAAAGAGAGGGAGAAAACGAAAAAACAATTTGATTCAATCGGCGACAGTGGAAATAAAAATGAGAATAAAGGACGATCAAATAATGACTATCATAAAAGCAGCGAGGGCTGAGCTTGAAAAAAATAATGACATACAAGTCTTAGCTAAAGTCACATGCAAACAATTGTTGTCCACTCTCGTAGAACGAGAGCGAGCAAACAAGGGATTTTTCAAAACGTTTGATGTCAAGGGCATAAAAAAAGTTACATCTCCAAATTTTGTTGAATGAGATAAAACCTAGCGTGTTGGATTATTTCGTCGGCTACAAGGCAATCGTATCAAAACGAAAATGGCATTGAAGTGTCAGATGGAGAAGATCAATATGAATGCAGGTAAAGTCAAGGAGAAAATGGCTTATTTTCAATCTCACACAAAAGCTAAGCTCTTCCATGTCCGACATCTTTGATAACATAAAAGAAAAAATAATACAATATTTGGTGCAGTATCAAAACGAAGGTAGCAATTGGAGATTCAGTGAAGCATTGAATCTAGAAATTATCAACAAGTACGACCCATTGTGAACGTCTTCATAAATAAAATTGCCTTATTTCATAGGAAAGAAAGAAGTTGTAATAAACCTGGAAAATAAAGAGGACAGTCAATGCTTCAAATGGGCTGTCACATCTGCCCTATATCCCGTAGAGGCGAGTCTGCAGAGAATGGCAAAGTATGTGGAAACTTCTAAGAATTTAGATTGGTTGAGAATAAATTTTCTGACATCCATCATTTTAAAAAACAAAATTGCACGATCGCCGTAAACATTTTGTGATATGACGATTCAAAAAAAACATATTTCCTCTGAGGATAAGTTCTCCAAAAATTTGCCTGAAAACATTAATTTTTTATTAATTTCAGAAAATGATAATCAATATTACTGCTGGATCAGGAACATGAGTCGTTTATTGTCAGAACATGTAGGTATGCATACCAATATTGTCCTGGCTGAAGGGTTAACACAATGTTAAATGGAAAATCCATCCAACCCATGCATAAAATCTACTTGATGCTAAAGGGGATACCCCAGCATCTTTGGATAAATGTCATTCTACTATCATCACAGAGTACAGTGATGTAACATTAACCCATCATTTGTCAGTTATGAGATCTAGGAGTTCAAAAATGACCAGCTTTGGTGGCCATTTAGGACACATAGTGGGTAAAATCAAATTTTCCTTTGCATTTATTATAATGAGACATTACATTTTTATTATTCAGTCTATTACTGGTATTCTGCTATTTGTGCATTTATGATAATGATACAATACATTCTTACTATTCAGTCCATTACTGGTGTTCTGCTGATTTATAGTCTCGAGATTGTAGGCCAAAATGTCCGTTTTCAGGTCCATTTTTGACGTTTTGAACAATTTTGGCAGAATAAATAATTCTGGTAACTTTTGTTTCCAGATGGTTATGGAAAAGTGCATTTGTGACAAATCTGTGAAAATTTCAGGTCAACTGCCTATTTGGACCAGGAGATATTGGACAATGAAAATTGGGTGTTTTTGGGTGAGTTCTGGCGGAAAAAAGTTAATACCAGAAGTGAAAAGCTTATTGTCACGACAAAGTATAGCCATCTGTGATTTTGCGAAGTTTTAATGAAATCTGTAAGAGTGTTCTCGAGAATTCCGCTCTTGTAAAATGTTGACAGAAAGAAAGGAAGAAAGAAAGAAAGAAAGAAAGAAAGAAAGAAAGAAAGAAAGAAAGAAAGAAAGAAAGAAGTTTTTCCCTTACAATAACAAAAGTCTTTACCTTTTAGGAAAAGACAAAAAAGAAAAAAAAACACAAAAACTAGACGAGTGATTCTGTAGAATCACGGGCTTTTCCTGGCATACAAAAGCATTAAGCCCTTTGAAGGAATTATACAAAATTGCATCCGTGTATCTTTGAACATGTAGGTGTGCATACCAATATTGTCCTGGTTGAGGGGTTAACACAGCATTAAATGAAACATCCACCCAAACCATATACAAAATCACTTGAAATTCTTCAAAACTCATTTTAATGCAGAAAAACAATTATGCCGACTCTGAACATTTTATGGGTAAAAGTCGCTCATTTAGTTCATTATAAACGTAAATTTCCATCGGACTCCAACTGTGAATTTGATTTTGGAGTTCAAGCTTTCAAAATTACCTGTAGAAATGAATGTGTCGGACAGTATAAATAGATGAAATTTTATGGCGTCATATGAGGCGAATACGGCCGAGCATAACTGTATCACTGAACTAAATATTTGAATTGGAAATACCCGCCTTGAAGTGATGCAATCTCTAAAAATAAACAGCCTTGGGAAAATAAATTGTTGCAATAAACGTTTGAAGCATTCTATTGACATCTTGCATTATTGATGAATATTCCAAATAAAAATGAGGGTGATTTGATGACTTTGGACCTAAAAAATACAATTTACATTTGGTGTGGTTTTGTACGGAATTCCCTGAAAAATATGTGCACGTGACCGGTACGTCCCTTGCTGTCAATTTTTCTCTCTTATTTGTTGCATCCCCCCACCCCCCACCCCCACCCCCACCCCCCCACCCCCCGTTTTGGGGTCAGAAAAGTTGTCTGAAGGGCTATATTTGACAACGATGTTTGAATGCTAAAATTAAAGTGATGCGATAATATTTTTTTTCCCCTTTTGGGAAAATATTTTTGGTCGCCTGTGGGAAAATATTTAGTTCCGTGATACCTATAATTGATCGCGCTGCGCATCACATGATGCCATACCTGGCAAGTAAACGTCCTGACTCACAATTTGGAGGTTGTCTATCAGTTGGCTTTAATTCAGATACACCTGCATTCAAATTAAAGTAGATGTTCTAGAGAAATTGATGTGAAGGTCTCCAAACAATGCGAACCAAACGTATGACAAACTCACACTTATTTACAACTACCCGGGGTCCCTGCACTGTTCACTATTATTCCACTAGCTCTTCGGGCTCCCGATTTACTGTGGTTGGACATTTTACCATTAAGACAAAATCAAATGCAATCGGGACCCACAACATGTCCCTTTTCTGGTAAAATTACCTGTCTCTCTCAAAAAATATTTATAGTATGCAGACAAGTCCAAATAACTATGCCGTTAACAGTATTCAGGCATGTGCAGTGCGACCACTGTCAGTGAGTTCAACACAGTTAACCTTCATGTCTGCTGTGATCTCAGAATCTGTTGTTGATTTCACACGCTGAACAGATCAACTGACGATTGGTTTAACCCTTCCCCAGTTGACCTTACATCGGCATTTTCTTACATTGTAAGATTTTTATAGGAAATACTACACGTTCCGACTACTCGAAATCCAGAGCAGAAATTTGGCAATATCAGCGTCGACAACTAAAAGTGTCCCTCACCCTAAATGGGGTAAAAGGGTGATAAAAAGCATGCTAAATGTCATGGTGAATTTCTTTCTTTTTTGGCACAAAATTACTTGAAATATGTCAAAACTCATTTTAAAGCAGGAAGACATCATCCAAACCTCCCCCACCCCCCAACCTTGGGTCAAGTGGTCATAAGAGTCATATTGTGATTTTCTTCTTTTTTAGCAAAAAAATCACTTGAAATCCTTCAAAACTCGTTTTAAAGCAGAAAAAACATCAAAAGTGACCCTCACACTAACTGGGGTAAAATAGTCAAATGGCATGCTAAATTTCCTTTTTTGCATAAAATAATTTGGATTCCTTCAAAAGTCATTTTAAAGCAGAAATCATCATTCAATTCAATTCAGTTCAATTCTTCTTTATTTGTCTTTACCAAAACATTGGTGTAAGTCAATACAAAACCAGTTATAGCAGTCAGATCGAACCCACCTCTTCCCACGATGGGACTTTTTCACTTTTACGTCCAGTTCTCATCTACTGGACAATATTTCCCACATCTTCAGGCGGCATAATGTCTGCCAGTCCACGTATATGTGAATCATCCATGGGGGAAGATCCTGGGTCGTCACTGTTGAACATCACATGTGAGGATTGAGTAAAAGTACACCCATAAAAACCTTGCAATATTGGATCAAAAGTGTGTGGCACTGTGAAGTATTGGCGCCCACACACACATGCCAGCACACCCACACCCACACACACATACACACAAGTGCATACACAAGCAGAGTTGCATGTACAAGAAAGAATGTACATGCACATGCGCAGGCGCGTGTGTGTGGGTGCGCGCGTGCACTGCACACAAACGCACGTACACGTGTGCGCGCAGATACATATTACTGTAAAGTATTTTGGAGCTCAGGGAGGTGAACCAAATAGTTTATTCACTTGACGTATATACTTAGACATATTACGTAATGTACGCATGTTTCCAGTGTTGAAAAGATCTATCATCTTTGGCATATTGGGTCTCTCATAATAGTACCTTTTAATGTAACATTGCCGTAATGAATTTAATTTATCGCATACTAATAATACGTGGAATTCATCACCCATATCATTCTGACACAGTGGGCATATCCTGTCGTTTAATTGTGTTCCATACCAGGCACCAGTTTCAACTGGTAAGCGGTGGTTTTGTGTTCGAAATTTCATAATCGAGGTCACTTCCAAAGGCGAAAGTTTAGTTATATACGTTTCGGTTTGAAAGGCTGTTTTTATTGATCTATAAAGTTCGTATTTATTGGAAATACTCAGAGTTGTGTTCCATTCTTGTATATATAAATCAAGAAGTTTACGTCTACTGGTTGCTCGAAACCACTGTGTATTAATTATATCTTGTGACATCCAAAGATTGGGCATGCCTATTTCAATTAGGGTGTTTTTTATTTGGTCTATCCATCGGAGGCAGGTGTTTCCATTCATATATTCTCGAAGGAGTGTCAAATATAATGAATATGAAATCTTTGATTTATTACCACTTATAATTTGTGCCCAGAAGTTAATGTATCGCATTTTGATTTTAACGGAGATTGGGAATAATCCCAATTCTCCATATATATAAAAGCAGAAGGTGTTGATTTTTTCAGATCCAACACAAATTTAAGAAACCAAAGTTCTGTTGTGTCCAATATTTTATTGTTCCCAATTCCCCAGATTTCACAACCATACAGTAAGATTGGGACAATAATTTTTTCATACATTGTTATTATTGTATCAATCGGTAATTTATTTTTTATCATTTTGGATACAATAGCAAACATTGCCCTCTTTGCCACTTGACATCGGGTTTTCTTTTCTTTGTGAAAAAATCCATTACGAGAGAACGTGACCCCTAAATACTTGTATTCATTAACAATTTCTATAGGAATACCGCCTTTAGAAAATGTTCTATACTTACTACGATTTCTTCCAAAAATTTAGACTTTGGTTTTTGAAATGTTAACGTTGAGCTTCCAGTATTCACAGTGTTTTGAGTACTCGTGTAATAAGTTGTCAAGACCAGAAGCTCTATTGGCAAGCATAATAGCATCATCTGCGTATAAGAATACTGATAATCTAACATAGCCGAACGCTGCTTGTTGACTAAGATCTGATATTTTCAGACCACTTTCACAGTTGTTTGCTAAAAATGTCTCTTAGTCATTCAGATATATAGCAAAGAGTACGGGGGACAGATTTTCCCCCTGGCGCACACCGGCCGTACATCCAAACAAAGGGGAATAATTACCATCAGACATCACACAAGATTTGATGTTTTCATATATATTGCCCGTCAATACCGCTGCCTAGTAATTTGTGCCAAAGACCTTCTCTCCATATGCTATCGAAAGCTTTTGATAAATCAATAAATGCACAATATAAACTTTGTTTGGACTTTTTAGATAATTATATTAAAGAGTATAATGAAAATATATGATCCAATGTGGAGAACTCTTTTCTAAACCCAGCCTGTGTTCCCGATAATAAATTATTCTCCTCTAAGAAGACGTGTATCCTGTTACTTAGTATACTTGTGAATACCTTAGCCATGCAGCTGACTAATGTAATCTACCTAACATTTCCAGACTTATAAATAGGCCTGATTACCCCTACTCCCCAATCTTTCGGGATAGAACCCGTTTTCAGAATCAGATTAAATAATTTAAAGTAGAGGGGTTTTGTTTTCTCGAATGTGGCTTTTATATACTCATTTAAAACCTCATCTATACCTGCTGCCTTTCCCATTTTCATTTTTTTGACTACTTGGTCGATTTCATTTACACTTATTTCATCATTCAACACGCTCGTATCATACACATGTGGGGCTGGAGGGGGTAGCACATCTGAAATAGGGTTGTTGTTCAGGTCTCTAAAATGCTCATAGAATTCATCTTGGTTTTATTACATTTTCATTTTTGCTATCTAATTTCCTCAGGGCGTTCCAGAATTCCTTCATATTATGTGTTTTTAGTTTGTTCATCTTTGTGCGAAAACTCTGATCATAATTCATTTTACTTTGCCAAAGTACAAATTTGTATTGTTTTCTATTCTGAGCGAATATATTTTTATTTGATACAGTTGGGTTAAGGATGTATTGTTTACGCGCTTTCCTGGGGGCGCGGTGGCTCAGTAGGTAGAGATGCAGGCTGCAAGCTGAGAGGTCCTCGGTTCGAATCCCGCCTGCGGCAACCGCGTTGTGTCCTTGGGCAAGACACATCACCCCGCTTGCCTACATGGGGGCACGATGACGCTGTGTACTAAGGCGTACTGCACGTCGATGGTGCACATGTCTTCAACCAATCTAACCATGCCTGTGCCGCGGTGCAGAGTTCATAGTTACGATGTTGGGGAGCTGACAGCTGCTCGTCGTTGCTTGGTGGTTCTCTCCGGGTACTCCGGCTTCCTCCACCTGTAAAACTGTCTCCGACATGATATGACCCTGGCTGTTATTGTGTCGTTAAACCCTAATAAATAAATAAATACGCGCTTTCCTATAAAGTGTTCGCGCACTAATACAATTATGGTCAAACCATGGCATTTTACATTTATTTTTTCTTGTCTTCGTTATTTTCCTTTTTTTTTTGTTCCAAGAACATTTCTGGCAGTGTCACAATAGAGGTGGGATAGGTCTTCTGTTACTGAAGAGATTTCAGTTGTAGAAATGTGGTCTTGAGTTTCTAGGTAATTTAATTTGCCGATAATTCTGCTGATAACACACTCATCAAGATTAAGATTATATTCTAAGAATATATCTGTAGTAAGGGGTTAATGATGGTTGAGTCTTTCCCAGACTCCGTTACATCACCCACGGACTGCAACAGACGATCACCCGGAAGCATTAATGGGTCACTGATGATCATATGTGTCGATATTGGACAACGAACATCAGACAATAATTCGCCGAAGTCGTGCACTTCGAGGTCAGTGATTGCCGTTACTGTGTCAGTGCTACATAACAGGTAATCTACTACGCTTACATTACGGCATGTTGCGTTTCCTGAGGACTGATCGCTATCAATTCTACCATTACAAATGACAAGACCAGAATTTTTACAAAAATCTATTAATTTATAGCCGTAGTTATTGCACTCAGGAGGATCTTGTGTATTTCTCACTCTATCAATATTGTTCACCAGTCCATGGGAACCTGGCGCATTTTGCACGACCCCTGTATCTTCGGATTCTTCCATTTGATCATCTAGTTTACCCGTTCGAGCGTTAAAATCACTCATCAGAATAATTCTATTAGAAAGAGAATATTTTTCAGCTATAGTTACATGTAAACTGCCAAATGGGTCACTGGAGCTGTACTTGCTGCTCTCAGGGGGGGGGGGGGGGGGGGGATATACATTGCCAATCACATAGGGTGGACCATTGTTACATTTAATTTTGAACCACAGCACCAAAATCGCATTCATCCGGCATATATACAATTCGGGCCTTTAGCGAGTCTCTGATTAAGACCACCAATTCTCCAGACCTTCGCCTGGATAATTTATGGCGGTTTTTCAAAAAAAGTGTGTGAAACCCAGGTACCTCGACTTTGTCCGCATCGTCCGTTTTTGTCTCCTGTAAGCAAATTATATCAAAACTACTGACAAAATCCAAGAACTCCGGGTCATACATTTTAGATAGCAGCCCCCCAACGTTCAAGGATAATATTGTTATCTCTGTTGACCTCCCATCATTGTGTTAATCGGCATTAGCATGTTCAGTGCTGCGAACTTGTAACTGTTTGTATGGTGGCGGTTTGTTTGGTTTCACTTCCCTATTGTTTATGAAAACTCGGTCACCAACAACTCGTGCATTGTCACCTTTGTCCCTTGCTGCTTTGGCCATTGGAAACAGAACAGTTTTCCTATAAGTTTGCACAGCCCTAGGACATTGCTCATTAATATAGACATCCCCAATCAGGACACAAGGGGTCATAATGATCATGTGCTGGTATTGTTTTCAATAAAGTCACTCAGACTCCTTCAATAGTAATTTTAAAATGGAAAAAATATCCTCAAATGGAATTGAATTGAATTGAATTTCTCTATTATCTAAAATCTTGGCACTTCTCCAAAGCAGTTTAAAGCACACTGTATTAATGTCATTGAGAACAAACCGATTCTCTGAACTTGAACATTCTTGTCCCGCAACGGATATCAATGTCCCTCTATCTGATCCTCAAGGGATAGCCTAGCAACTTTGGATATATGGCATTCCAACTATGATCAGGAAGTACAGTGATGAAACATATGTTAACCCATCATTTGTCAGTTAAGAGATCTATGATTATAAAAATGATCGCGCTTGGTGGCCATTTTGGACTCATTGTGGATAAAATTGAAATTTCTTTTACATTTATGATAATGACCCATTACATTCCTATTATTCAGTCCATTACTGGTATTCTGCTAATTCACAATGCCGAGATTGTAGGCCAAAATGTCCGATTTTCAGGCCTATTTTTTATGTTTTGGAACATTTTGGTAGAAAAAATAATTTTGGTAAACTTTTGTTACCAGTTGGTAATGGAAAGTGTATTTATGACAAATCTGGAAAAATTTCAGGTCATTAACCCATTCGAACCAGGAGATGTTGCTCAATGAAAGTTTTGGCGTTTTTGTCCACGTTTGGTGGCCATTTTTGGACACATTGTGGATAAAATTGAAATGTCTTTTGCATTTATGATAATGATGCATTACATTCTTACTATTCAGTCCAATACTGGTGTTCTGCTAATTCATAGTGCCGATATTGTGGTCCAAAATGTTCGATTTTCAGACCTATTTTTGATGTTTTCGAAAATTGTGGCAGAAAAAATAATTTGGGTAAACTTGTGTTACCAGTTAGCTATGGAAAAGTGCATTTATCAGAAATCTGTAAACATATTAGGTCATTAGCCCATTAGGACCAGGAGATATTTGCCAATGAAAGTTTGGGAGTTTTGGGGGCGTTTGGGGCATTTAGAGTGCTTAGTCGAGGGTGAAAAGCTTAACACAACTACAACATTTATACATCTATCACTGAACAGAATATCAGAAAAATCTGTAAAAGAGACTTCGAGAAATCGTCTCATCCAAATGTTGAAAAAAAAGGAAAAAAAAAATTCTCGATAAGAATAACATATGACTTTTCCTTTCAGGAAAAGCCAAATAATTTTTTTTTTCTCATACAAAAGCATTTCCTTTTAGGAAAAGCCAAACAATAGTCTCTGGATTTTACACAGACTAACTTGGTATAATTCGGGTGTCAAATTAATATATAAAACGCATGGTTAAGTTATCTTACAAAAGATTGACTAAAAGCCGACTAGGTGGAGACGAAAAATACAAAAATGTTAAGCAATTTCGTCATTCTTGACAAAAAAATTCTTTCCTCATCCAATTAGTCTCCTAGCCGAACAATTTAGTTAAATAGTACCCCCAAAATCACGTAACATTCCTCACATTGGCAAAACCGAGTTACAACCATCAGTACACTAAGCTCGTGAGCAACAGTACACCGAATGCGACAGCAACCAACAGTACAGCGCACTTGGTATATTTATTTAAATATCTGCATCAGTATGCATCACTCCAGCACACCACTTACCAAGTATGACAAATAAGGCTTCCTCTACCCAAAATGTATAAAAATGGCTCATACAACTCCGCATTTTGCCGTTTTTGATATTTTTTTTCGCTTTGGCCCGACAATTTCGAGAGGCAATTCGTGTTCCATCTGCTTTTTATAAAATATCCGACATGGTCACAGTCCTTTCAGAATTAAAGTACCTTCAATATTTGCTATGGAATCGACACCGATATCGTAGAATACTTGGTCGGATAGCCTTGTAGTAGAAAAATGTATAAATATCTGGCAGGGGGTGGATTCAAAATTGGAATTTCTGCGCTTCAGCTCATCTCATGTCCGGTATACGATGCTACTCAGTGTTCGCTTCTGTAATGATTTACGCTGTTAAAGCAGGGATTGTTATGTGGGAGAAATACTGATCTGTATGCAGTTATGTATTAATGAGTTGTCGCCAGAGCACCGTGAAAATGTTGAAATAAGAAGTACACAAAACCCATCTTCATAGAACTGTATTCGTAATTTCGGATTTCCACTTGATGGTTATTAAATCGACGTTGCATTAAAGATATTCGCGGAAAATACGCACGATGGTCTCTCTACTTGAGGATTTATTTTGAGAGTTTATTGTTTTGAACAGTCTAGATCAATTTTTTTCCCGTCCCATAGCAGTGCGACGTATTTACAGACAGGAAGCTATGATTCCATCAGCAAGAGAGATCGCTGATTATTTTATCTGATGCTGACTCACATACCAGTTTGATATTCCCCAACGAGAAGGACTCGTTCACGAGCAGATAATATTCTACCACGGGGCATTGTGTAGACATGAAATGAAATTTATTCAACAATATACCATCTCACAAACAATATCAAAAATTAATAATAACAAAATGAACAGCTGAAAATGGTGGAGATGAGCATATAAAGATGCAATGGTATACATTACATATAATGAATGTGAGTAGCCACATTGTTTGGAGACACCACAGCCGGGATGGATGCCTTCCTGGCGTCTCCATCCTACTTACAATAACTTTCCCTCTCGGAGCAGACTGTAGGCATGATGTCACAGTCATTGTTTCAACTTACAGATAGAATCAGGATCCAAGCTCTTTGCGATGGCCGACTACGTTAATTTGTGGAGAGTCATGGTGGATGAGAATTCGTTAGGATGTTGCTCTATGGCCAGGGCCTGTGGTGGCGCCAGGGGGCTCAGGTGAGGGTAGGCCAAGTCCCTCCCCCGTCAAGAAGATTGCCTCATTATTGTGGACTTGTCGGGGAATATTCTGGCCCCCGTCGGTATCACAAGACCCTCTGCCGTAGAGATCCGGGTTTCACCTTTAGTTAAGGCAACTCCAATCATATCTGCGAGGATTCCAAATATAACCAAATCCGAGTTGCTCTTGCAATTCGATTCGTTTCTCTTTTGAATCCCATAAATCGCACATGTTCGAGTCTCTCGACTCAGGGTGAGGCACGGTTGCGAATTATTCCCTTGGTCGCAAATAGTATGATTCCGGTGCCTAAGATCAATCTGAACCTCGAGAACCAACGTGACTAAAACTCTCACTGCGTGCAAGATCGGAAGGACTAACGATGAAATTGGAGGGGTGGGGGGGGGGGGGCTGCCTTTGCATTGGATCAACCGAATCACTTTCACCGCTTTATCACTTACCCACAACCAACCCCCGTCTGCTCCGCCCTTCGGTTAGGAGGTTATTGGGGTAATGTCATACAAATATGGACCTTTGTACCACGTGTCCGATTTTTTCACATATTTGACTCGCATTGATTCCACAATCCGGACCTCCGTACCACTTATCCAAGTTTTTCACATATTTGACTGATATTGATCTACAATCCGGGCACAATCTGGCTTTAGAAGTTGCAATATGAGTGTAGTTTTCGACAATTTATATTTAGTAATAGTGTCTTTGAACAATGATCTGGGAGTTAGTGTTCTTACATTGTTTGCCATTCCATTACAGATTTTTGAAAAATTATGTTTGGTGAGATTCGCGGAAAATTGTGCTCTAACCTTTTGCTCTCGTATATGTCCGGATTGTCTAGTATACGTACTGTAGGTAGTAAAAGTACTAAACATGTCAAAGGTCTGCGGTAATTTCTTGTATTGCCAATCACTTTAGATTAATTACCCGCAAGGCTCGCTTCTGTAGTAGGATTATTTTATTAGCAGAAGGTCAATGACCGAAATCTGGATGGCAGATAATAAATAACTATGAATTTGTACGTACTATAGTGATTTTAGGGCGTCTCTTGGAAGGATGTTTTTACACTGGATACGTGAGTTTTAAATGTTAAGTTTTCATCGAGATGTACTCCTAGAAATTCTTCCGTTTTTTCAGGCTTGGTATTTTCCACGACCGACCGTTCCTTATTATTGAGAAATGGTGCTACTTGACTAACTTTGTGTGTATTATTTTGAGCGTGCAGTAACATAAATTTTGATTTTTTTTACATTTATCTTACAGGTACAACAACACCAGTCAAATAGTTAGGCCAGTTCTGCATTTACCTTAGTTTGTAGTAAGTTCATGTCATGGTTAGATGTGTACAGGGTTGTATCATCTGCAAAGGAGAGTGGATTTAATGATGGACAGTGACAAATGTCGTTTATATAAATAAGGAATAAAATGGGACAAAGTATTGATCATTGGGGCATGCCACAGGTTATACTTAACGGACGAGACTGGTGAGAACAATATTCTACGTACTGACCTCGTTTTGATAGAAACCAATTGTTACAAATTCCCCGGATCCCGTAAAATTCTATTTTTCAAAGTAAGTTTTCATGACTAATTGTATCGAAAGCCTTTGGCAAATGAATAAACAGAGCTAATGTAGTGTATTTGAAGGCTGATCGTTGCATTCGGCAATGTGGTTAAGAAGATGAATGACTGGGTGTATCGTTGAAGGTGCTTTACGGAAGCCATATTGGTGCTTCTAGAGAGCATCAAACTCATTCAGAAAACTTGTTAGCCTCGCAAACATGATCCGTTCTAGTACATTGGAGAAGGCAGGTAAGATACTGATTGGTCTGTAATTTCTAAACTCTTGCACATTACCACCTTTTTTAGATAGGCACCGCTTTGGTTAATTTCATTTTATGAGGAACTATTCCACTGGAGAACGATTGGTTAAATATGTGGCATAGGGGCTGTGCGACCTGGAATATTGTTTCTTAAATAACCTGGCTGGAAATCTTGTTGAAGTTAGAGCTAGTTTTCCTCGCAATTTTACTAGTGGTGAAGATAATTTCAAGTTCGGTAGTTGAAGCAACAAATATGTTATTTGGATAGTTCACTTTTAGGAATGCTGTGAAGTCAGTGTCGATATGCGGTACACCGCCACTGGCCGTTTTACCTATATTTGCAAAATATGTGTTAAATTCGGATGCTATTTGATCCGGAACTGTTATCTCTTCTAAAACGCTCGACACCTTCCCATCTTTGCATTTCTTAAATTATGAAACGAAATAGACATTGACCTTCGGAAACTAACCAACAGGACAGAATTCAAAAACAAGTTAACAGCTAAACTTATTTCTTCTTATGAGAATAACATACCTTACTCAAATCCCTATTGTTCCGACTGTGCTGTCTTGCCCTACCTTCATTTTTATTTGTATCCTCGGCGATCCAGTCGAGTGTCTGTTATTCCTTAATGGTCAACAAGGATATAATATACAACGGACGTTTTTTTGTTAGACTGCCCTTGTGCATTAATGTTCTCGACCTAAATTAGTCTGCAGCTCGTCCAAGGCAGCCCCTTGACTTGGTCCCTGTCAAACATATACATAATTTTGTTGATCTGTTGAAAATTAATGTTGTGTTTGATTGGAGTCATTTCAGTGGCATCTGGTTGTGTTTGAAGTCCAGCCATCATGTGCACCACTCACAGAGGTTATAATAGACGTTAGCACATTGGACACGATGAAAGCTTAATATAAACAGTACTGGAAATGCACAATGTTGTACATGCCTTGTTTCTCCTCGCCTTTGTCTTTCTTATTGTGTCTCGCTTTTCTTTCCTTTTCTTCCACAGGGAAAGGCAGGAAGACAGCCAATCTGCCTTCCCCTGCCAGTATACATTTATAGATTTATATTCTTTCTGGTTGTGTATGTGCTTTGTTATTGTAAACTTGGATATTGCAGATTTATGCATATTTATCAATTTTATATTTGTTTAGTAATCTGGTGAATACAATATCAATATCACTATCTCCGTTGGAGATGAATGTCATCGATAATGGTTGTGGGGTTTTTCGGATTATTAATTTATCTTACGTAATATTTGTTAGGTCCTCTTCAAATCTTGTTGTTTCTTCCTCAGAATATCATTATAATACAAGGCTTTACTTTGTTGCTTGACTTGACTGAAAATTACATTGAAGACTTTATCTTTTCTCACATTATATTCTGACGGATTTTTTATCTTGTTCACGTAAATGTTTTTATAACGAAATGATTGCAAAAGCCCAAATGTCATCAGTGGATTACGTTTGATGATTTTTTGTTTGTTTCTTTTTTACTCTTTTCTGGAGAGATGCTTCATCAAATGCATGTAAAAAATGTTCATAAAGTGTTCAGATGATGTGTTTTGGCAAAGTGTTTGGAAGACTGTGTCGAAGTTGTAGTATTGTAACAAATTCTTCAATTTCAAGACAGTATGCCTACTAGATGATGTAAATAAGAGTTCGCTTGCTTTTTGTGTTTTTTGCTCATAGGTGGTTTTTCCTAAAAGAATACTGCAAAGTGATCGGCGATGTCTGTAATAATAATTTCAGCTTGGTAGTTTTGGGGAACCTTATTGGAAAAAATATTGTCAGTTAGAGTTGTAGAATATTCTGTAATTCTTGTCGTTCGTATTATAACCGGCATGTACCCTTCACTGAACATATTGTCGATGAAGTAGTGTGTTTTGCTATGATTGTCCATGTTCAGTAGATCGATGTTGAGGTCCCCGTGAGAAATGCATTTTTGTGTCCTGAACTTGGTTTTCTTAAGATGTCACTAACAGAAGACATGAAGACGTCGAGATATGCAGAAACAGCCTACTACAAGTGAGCATCTTTTTCCAGGGTTGACCTCTATGAATATCGTTTCGATAACATGTGGAATAAAAAACGCCAGGTCGGGTCTCATCTTGAATGGAATATGTTCAGACACAAAGAACCCACCAACCCCTTCCGTCGTCTGAATCGGGACGAATATTGTATACAAGTGGATGATAACCTTTTAGGTTATAACTTACATGATCATGTATTTTGAAGATTTTCGAGAGACCAATTATATCAAAAATATTATCGTTCAGTTGAATATTATCTAAGAAGTACAAAAAAATCCCATTTTGCATTGAGACTTCGACAGTTGAGCCCAAGTAAAAAAACGGTTTTATTCAGCCCAGAAACTTTTTCTCTGAACTGAGAGGGTGAGTAATAGTTGCAGGAATGACCATGTAGGGAGAAGGGAGTCTCAGATGCTTCTTCAAAAATATTCTTTGTATGGTCGCTATATTTTGACACAAAGTTGTGACTATCATAGTCTTCCAATATCTCATCCTTTAATATTTCATTGCCCGCCAGGACATGAGCGCAGAGATGGTGATTGTGCTTGAACCAGCGATATGATGTTAAATAATATATATACAACAGAAAAATGTATAGGTATTGTAATAGCGAAACGAAAAACTTAATTCAACATGCTGAGATCGACAAATGATCTATGTACCCTTCTCAAAGACGTGAATTACGTCGCAGGTCCCGACAGGGAGGAGATAGGTATGTGACGTACTGTCTAGCATTGGGCCCCTGAGCTATAATATCCATTTGTAACTTAAGGTAGAACATTGGATTAGTTGGGACATCAGGTTGGTTCCTAGATTCCGGGTAACGTACTGTCAATACGGGTGTCTCAGACTTGTGTCTATATGTACCCAGATAAAGCCGCCTCAGATTCATATAACTTTCTGTAGCCGATGCTTCAATGATGGGTCACAGATACACTCACCATCATATCTATCGAACCGATGCCCTCACACAGAAGCCCTCATGCCCACCCACCCACCCTCACCCATATGCCAAACCACACACTCTCACTCGCCTTCACTTACATACATACCCTAACACTCCCCTTTCCAAACCATAAACACACGACGACACACCCTCAACCACACGCACACACATGTACACACATAAGTATAATTATGAAAAGTTTAATAACACAGTGATGTGAGGATTTTGCTCATGCAATGTCGGGAATATAATTACCATATTGACATCGGAATAGTTATTAGAAATGTTGGTCTGAGCCTGTTACGATCACAACATCTGTTTGGAAATGAAGTATCGCATTCTCCTTAAAGGGATTCACACCTTTTGATATCCTTAATCCTCGGACTATTATGACTGGGGAATTGTCACATTGGGCATGATACGGCTCGTTGAGCAACATTGTTGCGATTGATGAAGGTACAGTTTGGTTAGACAGAAAATTATATTGCCACCCGATTATTGTTTTAGATTTTAGATATTATATATTTCTTGGGTTAGAGGACTTATCCGGATCGAGTCCTGAGTACAAAGGGAAGTTACGACCACCGAAGATATTATAGTAGAAGTGTGAAAAACAGTTTATATGCGTATATTGACGTGTTACTCACTCACTAGGTAATACTGGACACAGAGGATAACTAAACACGTCGAACGTTGGGGATACGAAGAGCTCACGGTGTATACTGAAGCTTTTCCTAACATGGTTTGGAAATTTGGACAATGTATTTAGATGTGTGTACGGCTTTGGATGACCTTGTGTTATTGCACTGTGCAGTTATATCCAAAAATGCCCGATGTGTACAAAGACAGAGCTGACCCAATATATACAGAACTTGGAAAAGTCTGTAAAAACGGTTCCGCCCCAAAAACAGCTGGACCAGCTATCAATCCAAATCAACTGGGTTAAGCGAAACTGAATCCATTTGGATTCATATTCACGCAGCCCAGCCTCCCGGGCCAGTATTCGACCCAACCGATTCTAGAGTGTGACTGTTGTATTTATTCATTATACTTTGGATGGTCATTATCATCAGACTGGGTCTTGCACTGTTGTGTTCGACACTTATGGTTAACAGTCTTGTGTTGGGATTAAATGGTTTCTTTACTGATGGTTGAGGCATTTGTCCTTTACATGGGATATGCACAGCTGTGTCCAGCACTAAAAGGTGGCCGTATAATAAATAGAACTTGATCATTCTTACCGAGTAATGACAGGGGTGTACACAGTTGTGTTCAACCTTCACTTCTGAACTCCTGCGTAAAACTGGATAGTACCTGTTGATAATGTTGACTGAGGTAATTGAAGCTCCACAGGATACACTGTGTGACTGAGACTGGACATCCAGCCCCAGCCCAATGTCTAGAGTTTATGAAAGTGCACAACAAACAGATCTAACGATTTTATTATTTATTGATGTTTAAGGACACATATACACAATAGCTAATCGTCACAACAACATGGATATAAGGTCAATCGTTTATGCCCATGTTGCCCATTTTTAGAGTACTTCCACCCCTGGTATTGGAGACCGGGTTCTATTACACAGTAAACAAGCACTACTTCACTCACTGGAGTTCCTCAGAAGAAATCTAACGGTGAAATGCACCGAGATCTCAATACACGTTGGTATACATGTTGCTTGTTAGTTTGCGGTTTTCGAAACGCTACCTCTGGAGTACTTATTTGCCGGTGAGGTGTTCGAGGGTGCATGTTACCCTTCAAATTTAGCATTTTCCTGTGAAACGATTGGGAGTCACGTCTTACTCTCCAAAAAAAATAGGAAGGTTTTGCCAGTGTCGTCTATTCATGTTAGGCAAAGCTTTAACCCTTTATCCAAAGCAGACGATTTCAAAATTTATTATTTTAAATATCATTTTTTAAATTTTTAAAAAAAAAATCAAGAAAACCATATCATGTGACCCCTCTTTGGAACGAGCACGACGAGCTCATTCCAAAGAGAACCTCTCATGACATGGTTTTGTTAAAATGTTTCGAAAAATAATATTTTTTCAGCTGCTCAATTTGCATATTACGCGGGAGGATGCGGGCGATTCGTTGGGTAAAGAGTTAATATATTTTCGTTGTCAAAGTGAAGAAAACGATGGCAAAGACTTCTGTCAATCTGCACAAAGCAAACGTTCTTGCTAGTTGATCCCTGAACGTAGACGGGGTGTAACTAGGGGAGGTTGTAAGGGGTGTGACATCCCCAAAATAACATTTCTAGTCGGGACACTTTTGTCGGATTTTGGAGCCTTAAATATCCATTTGTTCTTGGCAATAATCTTGAACTTTCTTATGAGACTAGATTTACAACTTGGGCTTATATCACGCACAGAGACGGGTGAACAAATAGATGTCTGTAGTTCTCGATTCGAGCAAGCATGGCCAATTTGGAGTAGACAGTACATGTGCCAAGACTACTATATATGTTTATCCACAAATACAATTTCCAAAAGCTTTAGAATTTTGCGTCTGTAATTCCGACATAGAAGGCATGCCTTGATGGTGTAGATGGAATATTTTAGCAATTTGAACTTACGCCACCCACTACAGATGTGACTAATCAGGTTTACACACCTTCAAATCGGTCATTTTCTCGGCCCTTCTGAACGTACAACGTACTGGGGAGCGAATGGAATGAGCGGCATTTGTTACTGCACTTCTGTCATTTAATGTGTGGCTTATTAATGACTGTGATGGCGGCCATGTGTGTTTTATCTCCACCATAATATGACAAAAAGTGGACAACAGCAACAAAAATACTTGAATTATAAGATTTTATTTTTCCCTATTACATAGCTTATGAAATCCATTGGACGGCGCTGGTCGGGATCTTTTCAAGGAGTAGTCATTAACTATGTATTGTTTTGAAGGCAAGAATGTTTTTTTTAAAACTGATAAACAATGAACGGCGATGAGCGTGAAAAACGTTTGGTGGATAAGGCCGTAGCAGTAGATGTATAGACACAAAGCGCGGCCATGCACCACAAGAGGTGCGCTCTCAACTTGGAGACCTTTTTGCTTTCTAATGGAGGTTCGGAAACCGGACACTGATCTCTATACATTCGGATTGCTGGAGAGCTCAGTGGTTACGGACAGAAAAGTGTCCCCCCCCCCCCTCCCTCACACATCCGTCATCTTAAGGGGCAGATGTTTCTATAAATAAGCAATGCAAAAAAAAAACACTTAGGCGATCGCAACGTGCTGTGTAAACTCGGCGAGGAGTTCAACGTGCCCCAAGAACAAATCCAGCACCCATTGCTGTATGCCACTCGTTGCTTGAGCCTGTCCCGACCGACTCATAACAACAATTAACATTCGTCTACCAGACTAAGGTCCATCAAATACACAAATACACTTATCCTTTCAACTCATTTTTCTTCGGTGAGAGAAAGCATCAAATACGGCATCTCAACATTGTACCGTTTTGGCGAAATCCAAATTCCTCACTGACGCTCCACCGAACAAAGGAAGCTCCTGGCTTCTTGGGATCATATATCGGTTTAGGAGGTATCAAACTTTTGACGTCCTGATCGAGGCAGACTATAGACATCAATAAGGCCCGCGACGTTGCAAATCCATTAACCAAAGTGGCATACTGTATCAGCCTGAAGACACCACCTCTGGAACTACTATCAAATTGTGACTGCCGGAGACAAACAATATTTGTCAATGAGGGCAGAGAAGCAGTTCGTTGAGTAACGTCTCATGAATGGCAGACTTTACATACCTGAAAAACCGACTACAAAACCAACCAACACATTGCCCGGCGGGACTGCGTACTGGGTCTTGATGGTCAACTGGGTTCCCTTACTTTTGCCCCCTTTGCGTTTTTCAGACGTAGGATAGTAACACTGTACTGCGAAGGGGGGCCGTAAGGGGTTAACTACCCCTACATCGTCTCTGCGCCACTTCGGCGCTCTTAAAACTTTCGACTACTACTACAAAAACATTTCTCGAAGGTTCTCAATTTCCCCAAGCCTCTCAATCGCCGATCGCTTTTTTAAAGATTACACCTTGATGTCTGTAAAAAGTGAATATTTACAGCATATTTTATTATTATTGACAAAATACAAATGCCCAGATTGGAAAGTTGATACCGCCATGGCATTAGTTTTCGTACTAGGAAAACGCCATGCCATTTGTTGAAGTGGAAGCTGTCACGTTGTGGCTACTGTCACAGCGTAACTGCTCTCACGTCATTCATGAGAGGAGTTACCACGTTGATAGACTTAACCTGGGGAGAGAAACTATGTAAAAGCCCAACGGCCCTATTCTGCTCAACTATAGAGAAACAACAGGTTAAAAAATAGTGGAGAGAAATCAAGGTCACATTTATACACAGAAAAGAAGGATGAGGAAGGATTGGATAATTATCGGGGGATCTCTGCCAGTAGCAACATTTGAATAGTTTTCTGTGAAATCTTGTATGGGAGATTAGTGAATGTGATCGAAGAGAAGGGGTTTGGGGGGCGATCAAGATTGGCTCCAGGAAGGGAAGGAGAGTCACTGACCATCTTTTAACTTTATCCCAAATGATAGAATGGACGAACGCTAAGAAGAAACAAATGTTTATGGCGTTCAGGGATGTTCAAAGGGCATGCCAGAGAGTATGGATGGTGGGGGTATTTGTCGAAAACTTGAGGCATTGGGCATGGGAGCGAGTTTGCTGAAGTTTTGAAAGCATTGTACAAAGTGGACTTAGTCTGGGTAACAGAACAACAGGACGGGTGCCCATTGAGATAGGCCTAACGCAGGGGTGTATCCTTTCGCCAATTCTTTTTGCATTGTACATCACTGATTCAGGAGATAATCTTCGACATAGCCACGAGAGGGTAGCAGTTGGGGACTTGAAGATCCCAGGGCTATTTTTTGCAGACGATATGGTGCTAGTGTCAGAAAGCGAAGAGGGGATTGCGAAAATGCTGGGAATTGTTGGGAAATATGGGAGCAAATGGAGACTCGAACTTAATGAAAGGAAGAGCAAAGTTATACCTGTGGGCCGCAAAGTGGACCCCACTCGAAGGTGGGGAGTGGGGGAGTTCTGTATTCCGGAAGGTAGCAGCAAACTTCTTAGTGTAGGAGAGACATTTGACTACGAGTATCTGGGGGTAAATATAACCATCACAGGAAGAGGCATCTACCGAAACCACACACATAAATTGATTCTGAAGGGGAGGCGAATCCTTAACCAAATGAAACTTATAGGGAGAAACAGTTTCAATAAGGTTTTCGTGGGGAAAACCATTTGGGAAATGGTGGGTCTGCCAAGTATAACATACTGTACGGAAGTGGTACCCCAAGACTAGACGGTTGTAAAGAGCTTGGAAATCCTGCAGAACGATGCAGGCCGATGGATAACGGGGTTGAGTAATGCCGCAGCACTAGAAGCAATCAGGGGTGAGCTTGGGTGGATGAGGATCAAGGACAGGATAAACTTATTGAAACTCAGTTATCTTAATTATTTGGTAAATCTCTCCGACAGCCGATGGTGTAAAGTAATGTTCCTGAGAATTTTCAACTCAAATATCAGGACAGGGTGGATGGTCCAAGTGAGGGAGCTAATAGAGAACTACTCATTGGAGTTCTCGGACCTAGACGTTGGGGCAAACCAGAGTAAAAAAATCGTCAGAGAAAGGGTCATGGAGGATGGTAACCTTAATTGGCGAGAGGGGGTTAAACCAAAGAGGTTTTTGGGTGGCCTGCGTGATAAAGAGAAGCCTGGTTTTGAAGAGTACCTTGATGGTTGGCACTGTTGTTCAAGCTGAGGTCCCTGGAGCTGAGGGGAAAATTGGGAAAAAACAGTAAAAAGGAGTGCCAGATGTGTAATTTGGGCGTGGTGGAGACCCTGGAACACTTTCTAGAATGCTCAAAATACCAGTCTAAAAGAATAAGATTCACTGGGAGTATAATGGGGAAGTGAGATGGGAGAATGAAGGACATGTGGTTAGTGGGAGACTCAAAGGAGAATGTCAATATGCTAATCGGAGAGATTGGAAAGAATGGGGCAAGGGATGTCATCAAGCAGTTCGTTCGAGTGTTGGGAGAAGAGAAGAAGCGTGGGGATAGGGAGGCAGTTGGGAGTACTGGGGTAACCAAGGCCTTCTCATCCGAGAACCGCGACAAATCAGCGGCTGGCCAAAGTGTTATTATATATTATTAGACAATCACGGAAAGGGGCATCTACCAAATCCACACGAATAAACTAACTGTGAAGGGAAAGCGAATTCTTAATGAAATGCGACATTTATGCAGGAACAGCTTCAATGGGTTTTTCGGAGAGAAAACCATATGGGAAATGGTGGGTATAACAAGTATAATATATGGTAGGGAAGTGATAAATCTAAACCAAACAGCTTTGAATAGCTTGAAAACTCTGCAGAATGATGCAGGTGATGGATACCATAGTCGAGTAATGCCGCAGCATTTGAAGCAATCACAGGAGAGTTTGGGTGGATGACGATCAAGGACAGGATAGACTTAATAAAACTTAGGTATAAAGAAACGATGTTTTTTGGTGACCTGGGTGATAAAAAGAAGCAAGATTTTGAGGAGAACCTTGATGCCACCTTTGTGGGGCACACTGCTGTTTAAACTGAGGTTAGGGGAAAATGTGTAATGTGGGAGTAATGGAAACCCTGGAGCACTTTCTCTGAGAATGTCCAAAATATAAGTCGGACAGAAAAGTATTCATTTGGCGTAAGATGAAGAAATGGGATGGGGGATCAAAGGGAAGGTGGATAGTGTGAAGGAATGTGATACAAAAGAGAGGGTTACTATGTTGATTAGTGAAATTGGGAAGAAACAAGTACGGGATAACATTAAAAGGTTACTTTCTGGATGCTGGGAGAAGATATGAGATGCGGGGAGGGAGAGAGTAACATTTGAGATCCCAGAGGTAACGAAGGCCTTCCCTTATGAGAATCTCAGCAAACCAGCGGATGACCAAAGGGTTATTAATATTATTAGCGGGTATGGTAGGGGAGATAGAGTGCCGACATTTATTTATTTATTTATTTATTTATTTATTTATTTATTTATTTATTTATTTATTGGTGTTTAAGGAGGTCACATACTTATGCACAATCGTGACCGCGCTGACGTTTTTCGAAGACTTTCTAGTAATTCAGTTGAACAGCGATCAGGTACGAGGGACAAAATCTACTTTTCACTAAGCGACAACTCGCTATTATTTTCATTGAAGGTGACCGTTTAGTTTATTTAGCAGTATACATTCAGAATACATAAATTTGACATATAATAATAATAAAGGAATCATTTGATAAATTAAAAGTCAAGATAACATTTACACACATGGTCTGTATACCACTGGGGGAAGTTATAGCCAGATTGGCTTTCTTCTCGACTTCCCCTGAAAACAATAATACAAGAACGTTGTGAAGGTCGTGTTAGTTGGATGGTGGGCAGCGAACATGGGGGTTTGTCTGCATTACAGGTTGTTACAGAGTGTAAATGATCTTTCGTCTCTGCCAAATGTAACAGTGCAAGAAAGTTCAAAACAGAGAGTCACAATTGGGTAGAGGAGTAGTGCATAGTCGTACGGGACAATGATCGGGACGAGGCCTTTTGAGTAGCTTACTGAGAATCAATGTAAAACTTGTTGAGAAGGGTTGAGGCGAGTTTCCCGCCCGAGTCGCCTTTTCAATATGCGGAAAAGAAAACAATAAATAACAAAAAGTGTGGCAGTATACTATATCGTACCATACCATGTAATATAATGCCACGACATACTTACTCTGCCATAGTGTGTTAAAGTTTTTCAACTGTAAACTAGAATAGAATAGGATTTAGTTTATCATGCCGTGTTACACTACACCATGATATGCTATGCCACACAATACTGTTTGATGCCAAATAGTACAGCATTCCATAATGTACCATTTGACATCACGCTCAACTTTTTCGTTCTTTGCAGTAGCACACCACGTAAGACTCTGCTCAACAATACCACAACGAGGCACAATTTGCAGAACATTCTGTGGCACTGTCATGAATGCATACCAGTACTACAGGGTTATGCTACATAGTATGGTTGTAATTCCTAGACATTATTATTCACCTCTATGCGGAATTGTGGGAAGATGAGAAAAAAACAAACGCAACAGACGCATATAAGCTGCTAGCTGGACGGAAGTATAATTAATGAATGTATATAGGTTAAGACTAGTCTCCAGTGCAGTCGGGACAAAAAGGATTATCACATTTCACTGTTTGTGGATAAGAAGTAACCAGTCTTAAAAATAATGCATTTTTGAAATGCTTACGGTTACTTATTGTTCGAAGGTTTTGACAGAACTCGTTCCACAGTTTACGGAAAAGGTATGGTGGAAGTCTTTCTATGGATTTAGTTCTTGTTCGACTAACGCGAAGATGATTATATTGTCTAGTTGTTCTGTTGGAATGAGTACCGGTACATTCAAAGTAAGAGTTGAATGTAGGTGGTAAAATTCCATGATGCCATTCAAAAACGAAGAGTAAAGCATATAGCTTAAATAGGTCCTGAACTTTGAGAATTTGGAATTTATGAAAGAGAGGGTCCGTGGGGGAACTGAATTTTGTATTTCCTATTATTCGGATCGTTCGTTTTTGTATTAGAAAAAATCTGTTTATATGTTTGGAATTTCCCCAGACTTGAATTCCGTACAATAAGTGACTTTGAACAAGAGTGAGATACAGAGTTTTCAAAGACTCTTGGGGAAGGGAAGTTTTCACCTTGTTTAAGGAGTAATTTACACGAGCAATTTTACTGCATAAATAAGAAACATGGTTTTTAAAGGAAAGTTTATCGTCTAGTTCTATTCCTAAGAATTTCAATGTTTTTTTTTTGCGTTCATCGGACCCGACTAGTTCAATTATTTGATTATTGATCGACAAATTGTCCACAGAGGACATGCATGTAGTTATCCTTGTGACAATGTAGTTTGTTTTCTTTATGTTCAAGTACAGTCGATTTGTGCAGCACCATTCATATATTTATTGTAGTTCGTCGTTAATCTGTGACAAAGCTTCATTGGTTTTTGACAAAGATGAGTGTCCCGAAGCGTCATCAGCAAATGATAGAAGTTTCAGTGACGTTGATTCATTTATATCCTTTATAAAAAGAAGGAACAAGGCAGGACCTAACACTGAGCCCTGTGGGACACCCGTTTTAATATCAGTGAGGTCAGAATTATTACCATAGTAATTTACGTATTGTTTTCTGTCTGATAGGTAGCTTTCGAACCAATCTTTGGTAATACCCCTGAAGCCATACCACTCGAGTTTTTGTAACAGTATATCATGATTTATGGTGTCATAAGCTTTTGAAAGATCGAGGAAGATACCAAGAGTACTTTTTTTTCGTTCGTTGTCCGCCTCTGCTACAAATTTTAAAAACTGCAATATTGGATGGAAAGTGGAATGTTTTTTTCGAAATCCATATTGTTCTTGATAAATGATATCACATTTGTCTAGGAAACTTATGACTCTTTTCGATAAAACCTTTTCCAAAACCTTCGAAAACGTTGGTATAATGCTAATGGGTCTATAATTGGTAAGAAAGTGTTCAGCGACGTTTTTGAAAATGGGAATTACTCTTGAAATGTTCATTTTGTTGGGCACTGAACCACAAATAAATGAGTTATTAATCATATGGGCAAGAGAAGTAGCAATGATATCTACTGATTGCTTTAACAGGTTTGTTGATATATTGTCACAACCTTCGCTGTTTTTAGCCTTCATGGAGTCAACAATCTTAATGACCTCAGTGTGACAGGTTGGCGTTAGATAAAAGTTATTTGGAAAACGTGTTTTCATGTAGTCAAGGACTGGCCTGTTAGTATTGGGTATACGTTCGTTAATTTCTTTTCTTTTATTAGCAAAAAAAGAATTGAATTCCTTAGCAATTTCTTTTGGGTCACATACTTCATTATTATTAATGGTAAAAAACGATGGGAGACTATGAGTTTTTTTTTAGACCTATTTATACTACTATTTAGAATTTTCCAGGTGGCGCGTATATCGTGCTTGTTCGCTTCAAGTATTTGTTTAAAATACGAAGATTTGCTGTGTTTTGTCACTCTATTATATATTCTGCAGTAATTTTTATAGTTTAGTTTATTTCTGTCATTGGGGTTTTTCAACATCTTGAGGTAAAACTTCTTTTTAGTGTTTGCTGACTTTTTGAGTCCACTAGTCATCCAGGGTTGTCGTTTTAGTTTTGTTTTACGTGGTTTTGGCTGTGTTATAGGAAACGATTTATTAAATGCATCTAGGTATATGTCAATGAACTTATCAAGTTGGGATCCTTTTCCTCCATGACTATAGAGAAATCAGACTCCGCCAAGCGAGTTTTGAAGTATTCTACGTTTTGGGGATTTATTTTCCTTTTTGGTTGGATTTGTCTCATACTTTGTTTCATATTTTGTGATTCTAAGTAGAATGTACCAAAATTATCAGAAACATCAGTTAATACTATACCGGAGGGGGAAGGACATTGGACATTGTTTGAAAAGATATGGTCAATTAAGGTGGCCGAATTAGGGGTTACCCTAGTTGGCTTGGTGATGAGGGGCAAGAATCCTTGGCTGAATAACAGGTCAATGAATTCACCAGTTTTTGGATGGGAATCCATTTTTAGAAGATCTATATTGAGGTCTCCCACGTGATAGCATGTTTTCTTTTCACGATTCAAAGTGTCTAATATTTCATTTACTCTATCCTTGAAAACATCGATATCCGCTTTAGGTGGGGTATTGGGTCGATAAATGACTCCAATTATTTTCTTTGATTTTACTATTTCGATAAAAACTGATTCAAAGACGTGTGAGATAAAGATAGACAAGTCATGTCGGATCTTATAATCAATGTCTTTTTGAATAAAAAGTCCAACACCACCTATAGCGTCATCGTTCACGGGTCGGTTTATTTTTAACATCGGGTGGTATCCTGGCAGACTATACGAAATGTTGCTCGGAATACGAAACATTTCCGTTGACCCTATTACATCGAACGTGCTCTTGGACTGGAGCAGATTAAATAGCAAGTCATTTAATCCATCCCAGTGGGCGCTGAGACTTTGACAATTTATGTGGAACAGAGAGAACATCTTACTTAGACTTTTAAATGTTGAGTGAAAGGTGTCCGGGCAATAGTATTAGCATTTCATTCGATTCCATCGAAGGGGGATTTGTCTTCATCATCTGCACTAAAGTTTCTTTCATTATATAATTTAATAAAATCAAATTCTGTTTGCGTCTGGATCTCGTCTATGTTTATGTTACCCGCCAATGAGTGTTGGTAGGCCATTCGTTCCCGAATTTGCACAATTTATGATTGTTACTGTAGGAATAACCATTAAATATGCCCAAGGCTCAGAATTATAGTTGACCAGGCCGTAGCCAAGTCCACACTGCTCACCATCAACATGCCACACCTTACAAAATAATCTTTCAATAAATGAGATCTTAATGGTTATCTGCATAGAAGGACCAAAGAAGGCGAGGTCTTTTAAGTGAGGTCCATTGTATCGGGCCAATAACTATTAGAGTAGCTTTAGGTGTTACAGAACAAGTTATCTGGAAAAACAAATAAAATCTGAAACCTTCTAACATATAGTTAGAAGGTCTCAGATAATTTTGGCGAGTTCATCAAGGATATTTTTACAGTACTTGTGAAGTGCTGCACTGTGTTCGTGTGATAGCTTGAGGATCTGAATCAATGTTGAGTCAACCAGCGATTCTGTATGGGTACATTCTGCTGATCAGTATTTTTGATACTAAGGAGACTTGCTCTTAGGCCTTTTTTCTATAATGTGGAATAAGACGATCGTTCTCACAGTGACTGCTTGGTTGGTTACCAGACTTATTAAAAGAGGGGAAATATCGCTCCCACCTTGTCCAGAGACGCGGACATGTATATGAGTTTCGATCGCTGGACAAGGTATCGACATCGTAGTCATTTCAATTTAGGATTCAACTAGAATGAGTAACCCCCCCACCCCCCGGTCTTGGTCGCCGGTTAAAGAGCTAGCATCCCAGTCGGTTCAATTAACCAACAGACCAATCAATCGGTCAGTCAGTCAGTCAATTAATCCAACAATTAATCAATCAAGCAAGCAACGAATCAACCAATCGACAATCCGATCAACCGATCAGTCGACCGATCAATCGATTGATTGAGTGATTCATACATTTATTTACTTAACCCTCCTACGATCCGTTCATTCATTCATTCATTTTAGTTGAATACATGTTTCATTAGACGAGGAAACGCATTTAATACACAACTAAGCCATTAGGTCTGAAATGAGTTTTGAAACCGGAACTTATAATACACCTGAGTGCATCATTGGCATTACACTCAGTTTGACTCCTTATGCATACTTTGTCTCATAATTTTGCAGCAAAGTTAACAGACTGTTGAGTTGGGATGGGAGTCAATTTAAAATTTCTTTTTATTAAACGAGGGAACGTATTTACAACATAACTAGTCAAACAAACAGATATGAGCTTTGAAAACAGTAACATATGTACACCTGGATACATTATTGGCATTAGTAAATCACTAGTGAAACTCGACTCGGGTATCCTGTAACATAAGAAGAGACCCTGTTTCAACCTCGTAGTCTTGAATTTGATATTTACTGTACTATATCTCATTGAGTCCTGTCAGAATAGATATAGTAGAGTAAAAGCAAAATCAAGTCTTTGGAGACTAGCAGGCCAATTGATATTGGAGAATTCAATAGCTGTTGAGAGTAGCTGAAGCAAGAAAAAGACAATGTTTCCGAATTTTTGTTTACTAACAGGAAGTAGTTATTTTATATCCTATATTTAATTAATTCAAATTTCTATAGGAGGATGATAAATGGTGTTGCGATTAGGATTTATAGGCAAAAGTGACTGACATATGCTTTCCAAGAGGTGTAATACTTCAAAATCCCCCAAAAGAAAAGATATTCCATATAAATAAAGCTATTAAGACCCATTGATTTCCTCAAATTCGAGACGTGCAGTGAAGTGGGATTCGGTGTACCATACGAATAGTTAAGCGATTTGGTGGGGGTGGGGGGGGGGGGGGGGGGGTATCAGTTCACTAGAGTCTTCCATCATAAGTAGATTACTTTAATTTCTATATGACACCATACAAACATGGATACCATTAGAATAGGTCCATCGAGCCGTCTCTAATGATATTCATGATTGTATAAATTTCGGAAAAAGATAAGAAGTTTCAATGCTAAATTAGAGTGCCACAATTTTCCCGCAATCTGTGTTAGGTAAAGGGTAAAAAGATGTATAGTTAACTGGGATTTGTTGCAACTCACATACCCACAACTCACATGAGGGTTGTCAGTTCGTTAGAAGCTCACAATTAGATTGTCGTTTCGATCGCTTTAAGTTTAATTTCCGGATTAAACCACACAAAAATGGATACCATTAGAACCGACTCATCGAGATGTCAACAATAATATCCATATTTGGATAAATACTTCAAAAAGAATTTAAGAAATTTTGTTAAGGAAATTTTGAATTTCCTACTTTATTCAGAAAACTGCTTAGGCAAGGGTAAAGGGGTGTGCAGTTAACCGGGATTCGTTGGGTCATACAGACAGCTCAGCCATTTGAGGGGTGACAGTTCAATAAAAGTTTTCCCTCATAAATAGATCGCTATGATCGCTTTAGTTTCTCAAATAAAAAATACAACAGTGGATACCACTAGTAACGGTCCATCGAGCCGTCCCTAATAGTATCCATGTTTGTATAAATTTGTGGAAAAATTCAAGACGTTTGTTCAAAATATTGAGTTTCGCAATTTGCTCCCCCAAAACTGTGTTATCTTAAGGGTGAAGAGATGTGCAGTTAGTCAGATTCGTTGGGTCAAACAAATTGTTAAGCCATTTTGGTGTATGGGTGGGGGGGGGGGGGGGCGGTTCCACAATATTTTCCCGAATTATGTGTTAGATAAAGGGTGAAAATATGTATAGTTAAGTGAGATTCATTGTATTGTACAAATAGTTAATCAATTTGATAAGTGAAAGTTCAGGAGAATATTCCCTCGCAAATTGATCACTTGATCGCTTTCATTTCAAACTAAAACCATACAAACATGGATACAGTCAGAAGCGGCTCTTGGAGCCGTCCCTAACAATATCCATGTTTGTATAGATTTTGGAAAAATTAGAGGAGTTTTGATAAAGAGTTAGAGTTTTATAGATTTTCCTGAAAGTTGTGCTACGTAAAGAGTGAAGAGATGTGCAGTTAAGTGGTATGCAGTGTATCATACGAATAATTAGGCCATTTAATGGGTGGCAGATCAGTAGAAGCTTTCGCTTGCAAATACATTGCTTTGAACATTTCCACCTGCAACTGTCTTGTCGGGTGGGATACCCGCCCCGGGATTCTGTTAAGGTCCTCCTCTGTTCTGAATTTGTGAATTTGTCCACTATCAGTTTTCAACAGGAGTTTCTGATTTGAGAACCACGAATTGGAGACCACATGAGAACAAAATGCTTTGTTAAGTAGAAAGGAATTTAGTTTCGTTAAGTCGTCCCTTATTGTTATGCCAGTTCCCTTCAAGCACTTGCGCTTTTCAATAATTTTAGATTTAGTGGATCTCGACACAAATTTGACAATAATAGGGCATTTGCTTTGTTGTCGGTTTTGAGTCCCCAGGCGATGAGCTATGGATATGTCTTGCACTCCGAGTTCGATATTAAGTTTGTCCGATACCAGTTTTCTGACGCGATCGGCACACTGCTGCGTTGTTTCTCTTCTTTCTCCTTCGACACCAAAGATCCCCACACTATCCTTTCTACTGTACTGCTCAATGTCATTTATGAGATATTTGTCTCTATTTCTTTCAGTCATCAGTTCATCACATTTGGTTGATAGGTATTTATTTTCTTCAATTTGTTCATCCATGCATTTTTTCAATATGAAAGCCCTTGATTCCACCTTATCTGTCTTTTGTGTTATACTCTCTATTAATTTATCTTTCATTTTTTCGATTTCATTTTCAAGTTCCATTCTAGTGAGCTGGGCGCTCATAGTTTGAATAAATTCGGATTTAGTTACCAACTCTCTCATTTTATCCATAACCTGATTTAATTTTGTATTAATACTCTTAATAGTGACAACTTGCGATTTATTTTTAGAAGACTCAGTTTCATATTCAGTTTCCGCAGCATAGTCATCATCTATTAAGTCGTCTTGTAGTGTGTCATCTCTCTTAGCGTTCTCACCATTTGAACCACTGGAACCAGCCACAATTGGTCGTAGTTTTTTGTGGGAGGGTGTATTAGTTTCATCACTACTAGGGAAGGATTTTTCACAATAACGCATTTTTACCTGTGGCTTTTTTCTAGGCATTTTTAGGCAACTTTAACTAAATCTATAGAAAACCTCCCACCGTATTTTTTTCCGAAACTGTGGAATGATCTTGATCCAGAAGTACGTGCGATAAACAATAGAAAGATCTTTAAAAAAAGACTATCATGTATGTTTATATCATCTTATTCGAAGACAGTGGAATGCAACAATCCATACTGTCCCGACTGTTCCACATAGACTGGAATGGCCTAACGTACCTAACAACGTATGCGAAAAAAATAAAAAATCTCAAATCTGATGCGTCTGATTTTCTCGTCATCCTGTGATCCTGCAAAGACCTTTAGTAGTTCTGTAATTGATGGATGTTTTGTAAGTTACATACAGGAGATTATAGTTTAGTATAGTATAATACAGTGCGGTACGGCACAGTACAGTGTAGTGCAGTACAGTGCAATACAGTGCAGTATACGGTGCAGTATTGTACGGTACGGTGCTGTACGGTACAATACAGTACAGAATAGTATAGTAAATGAGTTGGTCCGAGCTAGGAGAACAGTTAAATCTCCCATTTCATCTTAGCTCCACATTTTGATATTACTAAATCCTCTGGTCCTGGCTTTGCATTGCACCCCAAATTAGCCTCGAATTCAATAGCCTATGACACTGTAACATTTCCTGCTCACCAAATCCGCATGCACAACCTTTTCTTTCTTTTTCATCACAATTTTACCTCAAGAGGAAGTCGGAAGACAGCCAGTCTGGCTATGACTTCTCCTAGCAGTATGCAGACAGCCCATTTAAATGTTTCGTACATGTCATGTATTTTTCTATTCGTATGTTTGTATTTATTGTCCTTTTTCTTCAATTATTGTAATGTATACTGCTGAATAAAGACATCATCATCATCATCATCATCATCATCACTACTAGAGAAGGATTTTTCACAATAACGCATTTTTACCTGTGGCTTTTTTCTAGGCATTTTAGGCAACTTTAACGAACAAAGAATAAACTTGATTTAAACCATACAACGTTCAGCTCAATTCATACACAAAAATGCTCAGAATTGTCTCTTTATCGATTGAATCAGGACATTTGAAGTATGAAATGAAAATAATATAATAATTTAATCATTGAGAATTCACCACCGACCGCTGATTAAGGTGAAATAGATTTATCACACCTACGGAACTACTTCTGTTCAGCTATTGTTATTTGTTCAGTTATTGATATTGTTATTTGGACAATGGAATCAAATAACTATGGCACCTTCAGATTGAAGGCGATGCTCGAAATGGAGAAAATACATTTGAAAACTTTGAGTTTCAGTTAAAATTTTCACATATACCTCATCTAAAAAATTCCAAAACACAATGAACACATTGAACTGAAAAGACACTTTTCCGGCACAATTAAAACTACGACATAGACATATTAGGAACTGAGATCAGTGCCCTAATGCAGAGCTCACCTAAAAACAACCTCACACCACGGCAGCCATTTTTGAAATAATGGTAAAACTTTAAAGACGACTTTGGACACAGCGCATGGCGGATAAGTCAGTTACGTTGGGAAAAGTGAGAAAAGGTATGTGTGATATTCGTTGTTTCACAACAGGTTTTGATTTAGCTGTTCTTCTTTATGTAAATTTCTAGCATGGTTGTCGCCAGTATCGTCTTTATAACATGTTTGATGTGCGTAATGATATTGTCACTTTATCTGGGTGAGTAGCCGTTCAAATGATTGCCATGTGGTAGAATGTGTGCCGTGGAGATTATGCAGGGGTACGGTGTTGATAGCGAAAACATTTATAAGAATAGTAGTAGTAGTCGTTATTGTTGTTGTAATAGCAATGTAGCGGTAGTAATTGTAGTAGCAATACAAGTAGCAGAAGTATTAATATCAAAACATCCGGCAGTTACCCGCCACTGTTCGTAAGTACTTCTCTTTGGTTTCCTGCAAAGTACGGTTAAAACTAAATAAATAATTAATTGAATAAATGGAAGAAAAAATAGTTGTTTTGGTCGTTGTCTCAGTCGCTGTTGGAGATGTTGATTTCGATATTGCTGTTTTTGTTGGTTTTGTTGTTAGCGAAAATGATGTTTATACAAACCTCGCAATTCTATAACATGCTGTATATCTTCTTGTTGCAAGGCCAATACAGATTTGGTCACCTTTCTACTTAATGTATTCAGATTATTACGAACAATTAGTTTCTTATTGCTACCAAGCAGCTTGTCTGTAAAATAAATAAGAAATTTGGCTGTTGTGATTTGAAATTCAGGTAGTTTTCTTTTTAGTTTCAGTGACGTAGACAGCTTTTCTGTTGGGCGATTGAAACCATCAGAGTCCACGGCAGAAAAGTGCAATACAAAGGATCATAGCATTCCCATTGTAGCGGTGATGCTTTGCAGTTTGCATGGCTAGTTTCTGTCAAATATTTTTTTTTGGTCACGGTCAGTGGCGGATACAGATATATTTTAGAGAGCGGGTGAACCAAACTTTTAGGGAGAGAATGCATGGCTACTCATATCGCGTCCATGCGCAAGCCCTGTGGCGTCAGAAACAGAAAGGTATAATGCAGTTGAGTTTGAAAATATGGTTGAATCATAGGGGACATTGTTCATTTAGAAATAAAAATGGTTAACCCAGGCTTATGAGGGGCGATCGCTCCACCTCCTCGGGCTGTATACTCCAATGTTAATTTCATTTTATTGTTATGTTTTGTTCTGTTATCCTGTGTTACCCGTAGCTTTATTTTATTAATTATGATGAAACTCCTTTCACCATCGCTCCTACTTCCTGTACAATGTTGACGAGAAGTCATAATCGAAGTCAGTGACGGCAGTCCTTCATTGTATGGGTGATAATCGCAAGCTCGAGGAGCAGTGAGGTAGATGTCTCTGCAAATCAAATTGTGCAGGATGGCTTCTATTCTCAAACCAGAACCCATTTTAAAAGACGCTGTATCACATATTCATGGTTTAATAGTATTTTTAACTCAACGGGATGACAAATATTAACAAATATGACTTGTGAAAAAAAAACTTGTTAGCTTTGAGAAAAGACTTACTTCGGAGAAGAGGACCAACCCACGCTAGCGTTCTCGAATTTTTTTCCGATGCAACACCCTGTCCCCGCTTTCTTTGGGATTACTATAGAGGCAGTAGTTGGCATTAATAACGCAATGTCAATAGAAGTCTCTGTTTGAGACCTAAGTTCGATTCCTTCATGGAAGATGTTCGCACAGGCACATGTTCTCGGCCATTTAATGAAATAAAATGCAGGGGGAAATACCCCTCCTAATATTATTAAATAAAGACGTACATATTTAGTAATAAAAAGGGAGCGGCGGTCCTCGGAATTTTCATTTAATCAAATTTCTGTGAACTAGTATTTGTGATGGTCCTCGCTGTACACAAATGTATTTCCGCCTGATCCTGCCGGCCCATTCCTAATTTGCTTTCGTCACTCGTGTAATACACCGCGTCACTGTACACTCGCGCGAAAAAATGATTATAGGTGTCTTGCTCAAGGACTCAACGCAGCTGTATCTGGTTTGAATCGAATCATGACCTATCGACGTTTCTATCACGACATTAATTACACATGATTTCGATAAAAATTCAATAACGAGAACCATCGCTACTCTTTGATACTTACTGATTTCGCCCTGCACTAAGCAACTTCGTCCATTAATAATTTCTAGATCTTTGTTGTTGCGCTTGATTTCCTCATCAAACTTTTGCAAATTATCAAGAAATCGCTCAAGTTCACGTTGCGTGCCTTCCAGATTCTGTCGGAGAGCCACTGTTTTTGCGGTTTGGTGTCCCGCGATCTCTATCACATGTCCGAATTCATCTTTTAAATCGCACAACATCTGGGCCATCCAGCTGCAAAATTCATCTGGCGTGGTGCTGCAGTCAATGTCCACCTGTGTTCCCACCTCCATCATGTCTCAAATTGGAACTCTGCAATACAAGAATGACACAGAGGCTATAAAAAGTAGAAAACACTAAGTGCTTGCGGCACTAGGATATACCGACTTTAGCCAGTATCGAGTTCATCATTGTTTGCAAAATTTCAGGGTACACCGGAAACTAGAAAGGGAACCGTGAGGCACCCTCTCCTAAGACTATGTCCGTCGGAAATGTTGACTGTTAGTAAAATTAGTTGGTCGTTCGAACGCTATCATTTTCTCTGAAAGCCACTAATTTGAAACATAGTTGACCATTTGACAATACCACAATTTTCCTTGTGCAAAATACCCCTATTTTTCAAATGTCATTTGTGTAAAAGCGATCCGTGTAGGTAAATATTTTTCAAATATATACAAAAACGCTCGTGTATTATTATTACTTTGAAGAATTACTTGCGTTAAACAATAATAATTCTTTAAAATAATAATAATAAAGTAACGTCTCGTACCTGTTCCGTTTAATATTATTTTGAAGAAGTATTCAAGCTGACGACACATGGCTAGAAATAACTGATAGGATTTTAATACTCTCTCCGCTCACCAATACCAGGACCGTCAATCCAAATGACCTGCTGTATTACATCATCGCAATAGAAGTACACTCGATGTGAGGAATATTCTTTAAAAATGCATTGTTCATTCTTCACTGAGGATTTTACAACGATAGGTCAATATTCTTACACAGGGAAACACAAGGGGAGGGATGCGGGGGAGGGGTATTCATGTTTTTTATCAAAATGGCTTCTAAAATGAAAAAAAGACCAACTCATTTCTCACCTGCAAAATGGTCAGTTCACAAATAGGTCTGAATTAGTAATTCACTACGCCTGTGTGACCTTGCCCCCAACTGAATTGCTCCTCTCTATGCACTGTTTGAATCAACACCGACTACAGATTATTTTGGCCGTATCATCATTAACAATCATACGGAGGCCGAAAAGTGGGATCGGAAAAGGGGTAATCGAACTTGGCCAGGTATCCTGCGCAGAAGGTCAGAATTTTCTAATTGGATACATGTGGCGCTGAGGCCCATGGATCACGCCCATATATACTAATCCGGCCGCCAAATGCCAACTTTCTGCCCAGCGTCAAAGTCGCGTCCAAAGTGTTTTTTCTCGGTTGTTTCTAAAAGAGGGACATCAGGTTCAGAATAGGTTGATACGACACAATTTGAGAGATATTTGTAACAGAAAAGTAGTACCCCATTTTAATTCGAATGGTTAGCTCAGATGTTGAAATTCTCATTTATAATCGGCATTTACCAGAAATTTTACTCATATAGTCACAAAAAACAGTATTCAATGCATAAATAAGTGCATGTTCGCCAAAAACTGCTATTTTGTTTTGAAAACATACGTTTTCTGAACAGCATTTATAAATTAAAACAGAGCGTTCACAAGAAAACGTTAAATTGGAACTGAAGATCTTGTCCGGAAATTATTCGAGAAAAACAACTTTGAATGCCCGGAAGATCTGTCCTCTTTATTGGAGATTTAAGTGATGAAAGTAGGACAACGAATTACGTGAGGTATGGCCTGTATTACCTCCGCCAAATGGGGAGTCTTGATCCTAATGTTTTGGCCCATTTCAGGAGAGGTGAACATGTCATGAGACACATTACGTGTCTTTGGAACTGGTTATGGAGTGACATGTTCATAGAGAGTACATTTATGAGATATGGCCACGGTATGTCGGGTTTTATAGGTATTACTATTAAACCAGAAACTCTTAAGCTATGGGCTCTAAGTTTGCATGCTTGTGGATCCTTAACTTATTGCATATCAGAGATACTTGAGGACAAGAACACAGAACGATCCCAAATATTCCACAAAGAGGAGGGTAAAGAGCGAATTGCGTCCGATGTTGTTGACCGCAAAACCTGAGATGTGTATAGATCCTATTGATCGGCACAGCACCCTGAAACCGTTGTCAATATCGTAACCGGAAATGTAAGTACTGGGTCTATCATCGTGGACAAGTTCCAAGAGTTAGATCCAGCACTGATGATGAAGTTCGTACAGAATCTTCCTGGAGGATTCTACGACCCTCTTCCAATGCCGGTCCATACCATGGCTGTGTCAAGAAAATCTGTCAAGGTTGGTGATGTTAAAGTTTATGATACAAACCTCATATACTCTAGAGTAATTGGATTACTATCAAGCTCTCGCAACTTCGATGTTAAGGGAACTCGAATTGTCGCCACTGTCTACATCACTCTTTGACGAGACTGGTGATATGATTGTGCTCGCAACTCCTCCGGCATTCTTTGACCAATTTTGATCAAACTTCTAAAACACTAAAACTAACAAGTGAAAATGCGCATATTCCAAAATTTTGACCTCCGATAATTTTAACCAGGTTATCTCCCTTGAACTTAGATTTATTCTGGATATCTAAATGAGAGTCTTCCGTGCGCAACGCCTCCTACGGTAATTAATCGATTTCGATGCACGAGATTCTTGTGAATGTAACTCCTCTTATATTTACCAAAGTGTTTTGATAAGACATCACGACTAACAAGTGGACATGCATATTCCAAAATGTTCGATCTGCGACAATTTTAACCCGGTTATCTCTCCTTCAACTTATAAGATTTAATATAGATTTCTATATCCGATTCTTGTATGCACAACTTCTCCTACATTTATAAAACGCTTTTCATGAAAACTCTCAAACATTACGACTAACAAGACGGAGTGATTCTGTAGAGTCACAGGCTTTTCCTGGCGTACAAAAACATTTATTCCTTTGAAGAATGAAGAAATTATGGGAATAATAGTCTACCGCTTTGAAACGCTCCAGCGTCAAATATGCCTTGTTTGTGTATGACAAGGTGGTGATAGGACATTTTTTTTTAATTTCCTTCCTAATACTTTCAGAGAGGCGTTTGTGACAATGCTCAGAGTAACTTTGTTAGTCAGGAAAAGTCGTCCGTAATCGTCTGTTCTCGTGTATCTGCGCTCCATCTGTTCGAAACTACCATGGACGCAATGGTAGGGGGATGTTTGTATGGCAGAGTCACTGCGAGCTGGTGTGTGATCTCTTGTACCTCTGATGGAGGTCTCTTTAGTAATAGCCATGCAGCAGCAAAGGGCCAACAAAACAAACTCACAACTTGATGGTTGCCTATCAGTTGGCTGTAATCCAATTTCAGCTGTATTCAAATTCAAAGTCGATTTTCTAGAGAAATTGGTGTGACGATCGCCAAACAAGGCGAACAAAACTTATGCCAAACTCACACTTATTTACAACTACCTGAGGTACAGGTGCTGTTCACTATTATTCCACAAGCTCTTCGGGCCCCAGATTTACTGTAGTTGGAGGTTTTACCATTAAGGCAACATCAAACGCAATCGGGACCCATCACATGTCCCTTTTCTGGTAAAATTTCCTCAGGTGACAAATTTCTACTCGATATCTGTAATGTAAGAGTGCAGCCTGACGTTGAGTGAAAGGTTGATTAATTGTTTGGTTAAAATAACTATGTACCTAAACTTCCCCCTACATATTAGTCCTAATAACAAATATCCCCCTAGTTACCAAATTTCAGCTCCATATCTCCGAACATATAGGTGTGAATACCAATGTTGTTTCGTTTCAAGTGTTATTCACTTGAAACCAGTCAAAACTCATATTAAGGCAGAAAAACGTCACTCAAATGGACTTTCTCCCTGACCGGGGTCATAAAGCTCAAATGGATATTTTCTTCTTTTTCCATAAAAGCATTCAAAACCATTCAGAACTTATTTTTAAGCAGAAAACATCACGGAGTACAGTGATATAACATAATTATGTTAACTTACCCATCATTTGTCAGTTATGAGATCTAGGATTTTAAAAATGATTCTGCTTGGTGGCCATTTTGGACTCATTGTGGATAAACTCGTTTTTGCTTTTGTATTTATGATAATTATACATTGCGTACTCACTGTTCAGTCCATTACTGGTGTTCTGCTGATTCATAGTCCGGAGATTGTGGGCCAAAATGTCCGATTATCAGGCCCATTTTTGATGTTTTGGACAATTTAGGCAGAAAAAATAATTTTGGTAAATTTTTGTTTCCAGATGGTTATGGGAAAGTGTATTTGTGACAAATCTGTGAAAATTTCAGGTCATCCGCCCATTTGGACCAGGAGATATTGGCCAATAAATGGGCGTTTATGGACGTGGTCTGCCAGAAGAAAGCTAACGCCAAAAGTGAAAAGTTTATTGTCGTATAAAATATAGCCGTCTATGATCTTGCGAAGTTTTAACGAAATCTACGAGAGCATTCTCGAGAATTCCGCTCTTGAAAAATGAAAGAAAGAAAGCCAAACACGTGAATATGCGCATATTTCAAAAACTTTGATCTGCGACAATTTTAACCAGGTTATATCCCTTGAAATTAGATTTATTTTGGAATTCCAAGTGATATTCTTGTGTGTGCAACTCTGCCAACACTAATGAACCGATTTCGATGAAACTCCTCAAACATGACCTCTAATGAGTGAACATGCATATAAGTAGGTAATAAAGGCGGATTCAAGGACGCGTGTACATTTTTTTGTACATGTACACGTACATCGATGTACACCTCCATAAGATTTAGTGTTAAAATCGTGTACAAGTACACGAAAATGTCGTTTTTATGGTGTCCCAGAATCCGCTTGCGGATTCTATAGCACTGGATTCTATATACACGTCGCTCAAGAGTGAAAAAAATGTATGAAATTTTAAGAAAAATGAGGTCGATTGTCTGGTCTAGAATCCGCAAATGGGTTTCCCCCATAGGATTCAGTGTTAAAATCGTGAGCAAAAAACGTGTTGCGGATTCTGGGCCAGCATCAAAAAACGGTTTGCGGATTCTGGGCCATCAGAATCTGTACCCGATTTTAACACTGAATCCTATGGGGGTGTACAGGGAAACCCATTTGCGGATTGTACATCAAAAATCGACCTATGTACGGTACATGGAAAAAAGGTGGCTCTGAACCCGCAAAACCACTGCCACGTTTCCCGATCGTAAGTGGGGGAATACCCATAGTGGATTTTTCCAAACTTAACAGACTACTATTGGACACTCCCATTTTGTCGTAAGTGGGGGGAATACCCATAGTGGGATTTTCCAAACTCAACAGAAAAAAACTAAGTTTTTTGGAAAATCCCCTACTGTATAAACTTACTGAGAACGCCATATGTCACGCTCGAAATGTATTACGGGTTTTTATTCAAATGAGCGTCAATTGTCAGTTAAATAGTTTAACTGAAAAACTATTCTATGGATGAAAGCGGAAACAGTTCAAAAGATTAATTGATATGATTTAAACGCGTTTTTTTGAAAGCGTTACATTACTGATGTGTTTACTTGTGATTTTGATTATCAGATGTAATTATTCTCAAATGTGTTAAATCAGAAACCAGTTTCTTATGTACTAAAACTTCCAAACTTTTCAAAGTTCTCCAGTTCGCCATTGAGCAAATAATCTGTGATGCGATTTTAAGGCGTTCAGAGGCAAAACGCATTTATAGGGGTTTATCATGTAAAATGTTTTTCCTCAACAGGTTTTTAGTTATTATATTAAAGACAGAAGATTTTATTTACTTAAAACATAAAAAAATAATTATACATTTAATTTTGAAAATAATAAATAACTCACATTAGCATACTCAAAGGAAATATTAATAATTTAAAAACGAATAAAAATGTTTTTACAGATGAATGCTAAACGCCGAGATCAGGTTTTAAATGAATATGGACGTGCCAAGAAGGGCATTCAATCGGCTGACAGAAGCAGACATATTGGAGAGATCGAACTAAAACGCGAGACCACAAACATATTTAAACCCGTGACGGAGGTTCAAGAGCGAAGCAAGAAGGAGATCGTTGACGAATTGAGGCCCTTTAAAGAAAGCTCTTTGAGAATGGGTTCGTTGCCTGGTAGTTTTACAAACCAGTATTCGTTTCAATCTACACCGGATTACGTTCCCATGAGAATCAAAACCGACGTGAGTGAGAGCGATGATAGAGCTTCGACTATCACCACTGATAGCGTCGCGTTGTCCGAGGATGGTGGTAAGAGAGATCTGTTGTATGGATTTTATAAGGATTCGGATGGTAGAACTTTTGTGGGCGACACAGAAGTGGAAATAGATGATGATGAATTAACCGTCAGTTCGAATAGGTACGAATTAACTTCCGGACTGCGCAAATTGCTCCTTTACGACAAGCCTAGTGATTACATGGAACAGGATTACAACAATTACGGTGACATTCTGGTTCAGACCAACGCCATGAAGAGAAATAACGATGACAGAGAGACGAGACCTAAAGCCAGCAGAGGTTACACGTGGACGAAAGTGGTGAAACCTATATGGAATTCGCATAAGAAGTTCGTCGAATCGGTGACTGGTAAAGGGGTGGAAACCATTTTTCTTCCGAGCGATTCTGACGCTCTGTTTCAGAGATTGAGATTGTTGATGGCAAGCAGACACGACACGCTGGTAACACAGGATTAGATAATGAGATAATTAGCATATGCGACGAATTGTTAAGACAGGAGGTTTTGAATAAAAACCATTATAAAAGGCTGATGAACGAATTGAAGGATTGAGGTATATAATAAGTAGAGAGAAACAAACAAACAAACAAAAATATATGAAATAAAAAACAGTAAATTTTACACTAGACAAATAAAAAGTATTTAAACAACAAACGATTTACCAGTGAAAACAAAATATATATTATAAAATAAAATATGTTGGTGATAAAGAACAGAGGATACGTCAGAACTTACGTTCAAGGCGGTCCTGGCATCGTCGATTCTATAATGCGAGCGTTCACGAGTGATGCAGGTAGAAAACTCGTATCGACCGCGTTTGAGGTCGGTAAGAAGACGGCTTTGGATGCTGGTAAGAAAGCCGCTTCCGAAGCCAGTTGTAGGATAGCTTCTGTGGCTGGCAAGAGGGCAGCCGACGCGTTGATCGACAAGTTGATCAGTCCACCGGCGAAGCGAGCTGCGTTAGAGCGAACGCCGAAAAGTTGGAAAGATTTTAAGGATGCTGTGGTACCCATACAAGATTTAGCCAAAATGACGAGTGGATCTGGATTGAAGAGAACTCGCGACGGTGTAATATAAATAAATAATAATATTAAACACTCAGTTTGAAAAAAACATAAAAAATTGTTTTTGAAAAGAATCTAAAATAACAAACAGAAACATTAAAGATGAACATTAAAGATATGTCTTGGAACGACGCCGCGACCAAGAGGTCGAATAATGGGTTCTTTCCCAAAAGCATAAGAGGCTTAATAGTGGGAAAATCGAATGGTGGAAAGACCAATCTGTTGATGAATCTGTTGTCCCGACCCGACTGGTTGGATTACGACAGATTGTTTGTGTTTGGCAAGAGTTTGTTTCAACCCGAATACAGATTGCTTCGAGAGTGCATGGATCGTAGATTGCCCAAGGACGTCATAGCCAGAATCTTTGACAGTAGGGAGGAATTCGACAAAAGTGAAGCTTCTCTTTCGACCATTTTGGACGGTGCGGCGATGGAATTGACGAAGAGAAATGCATCTTCGAACGTCAAGTGTCGATTTTTTGAGAACGCTAGCGACGTTCCGGATCCTAGAGAATTGAAATCGGAAGATAAGAATCTCATAATTTTCGATGATCTGCTTTTGGAGAGACAGAACCGATGCGAATCGTATTACGTTAGGGGTCGTGACAGCAACGTGGACTGTTTCTACCTGTCGCAGAATTATTTTCGATTGCCCAGACAGATGATAAGGGAGAACGCTAATTTTCTATGTCTCTTTTGCCAAGATCTCAAGAATCTCAATCACATCTACAGCGATCACGTCGCAAACGACATGAACGTGGTGGAATTCAGGAGATTCTGTAAGAGGGTTTGGGATGGAGGACTTTACAATTTCGTTGTGATCGATTTAACTAGCGAATTTAATCGCGGAAAATATCGGTGCGGATTCGACAAGTTTTATGTTTCTGATGATAATAAGATAGAGCGTGAAAATAAAAAAAAAAATTAGAAAATAATTAATCTTCAAATAATTAGCTTTTGAAAAAATAAAAATAAAATTAAATATAATGTTCGAACAAGGAGAATTGTTAGAACGGATAGCCGAGAATACAGCTGCAAAACAATCCATTCAAATCATGGTGAGTGGGGATTCGACTCGATTCGCGACGAAATTCGAACCTTTCCTTCGAATTGAATAGAGAGAAAAGATACGAGATGGCGTTGGTGAATCTGGAGACTTATTATTTCTTTCACCGAAAAGAATAACTCGTTCAAGTATTCAGACGGAGTGGATTGGTTGGAGATTTGAATTCCCAAAGGAAGTTACGACATAGACGATTTGAACAATTACATTCAGACGCGAATGAAGACGGATGGAAAGGGAAGCAACAAGATCAGACTCGCTCCCAATCCTAATACCTTACAGACGATGTTGGATTTGGAAGGTAATTTTCGAGTGGATTTCAATACGGACGATTCTATAGGCAAGATTCTGGGATTTGATCGAAAGATGTATCGAGGCTACGCAGCATCTGAAAATACGGTCGACATTCTCGCAGTCAATAGCATTCTGGTGAACATGGATGTGATTGCTGGAAGCTACGTGAATGGTAGCGCTCAACCGACGATCTATTCCTTCTTTCCAAACATGTCACCGGGTTATAAGATCGTGGAACGACCTCGAAATTTAGTTTATCTACCAGTGATTTTAGACACGTTGTATAGTCTCAAAACCATGTTGACGGATCAAAATGGTGAACTGTTAGATCTTCGCGGAGAGAGGGTGACGATACGATTTCACATAAGAGAAATATAAAAGCAAAAAAAAAAAAAAATATTGTGTATATATATAAATAATAAAAATAAAATAAACACAATATTAATTTTACAAAAATTATTTAATATATATAATTATCATTAAAACAAAAAAACAATTGAAGAAAATATATTTTAAAAAAAGAATTATGACACAATACATGGTTAAAAACGTGAACATATCCACAGGACAGAGGAAGAAACATAAGAGAGTGTTAACAACTCGAGGCGAGGCAGTGAGATTCAAATTCACTTACGAAGATCTGACGGGTGGCGGTCAGGATTCGATTGCCTGGACCAGAAGTCAAACCAAAAGGATGGAGAAAGCGATTCGTGATGGAAGAGAGTTGACGGTGAGATTGAGTCCCGCTCAATTGAGATACAATTTGAGAATGAAAGGCGGTTTCCTACCACTATTGGCAGGAATCGCCACAAAAGCATTACCCTTTGCTGCAAAGACATTACCCTTTCTCGGAAAGACTCTCGACATGGGAGCTCTCACGGGACTTGTGAGTTCGACAGTTGAGAAATTAATGGGTGGCAGCGGACTGTTTTTGAAGAAGGGAGGAGCCGTGTGTCACGTCCACGTAGACGACAGCGGTAAAGGATTGTATCTAGAACCTGTTAGAGGTGACAACTCTTTGAGTGGAAACGGTCTCTATCTGAAGAGTGGACGGAACGTTGAGCGACTCGGCACGGGTTTGTTGTTTGGTGAGAATTCGCTATTTAAGAATATACCGATTTTGAATATGTTATTATAATGTAAAAAAAAATATACAATTATATAAATATAAAATATAAATCATAGAAAGTATAAAATAATATAAAATGGATAAAAAGGTGGAAAAACAATTAGACAATAATGATGAATATCGTGAGATAGAGTGTGAAAAAGATGTGGAAAAATGATTAGACGCTAAGGATGGATATCTTAGGAAAGAACTGATAAAAGAGTTAAATAAAGATCGGGATATGTGGTTGAAATTTAAAAGAATGACACGTTTTCCACCGTTACCACTATCTTCTGAAGAGAATGGTAATGATGCGAGTGTTACCGAGAGATGTACAACATTCATTCCTAATTATGATTCGGATAAACAAATGTGTTCTTATAAAAACGTAGCATATCACAAAAAAAAGAAAAGAAGAATCAACGCTGAAATTTGAGAAAAAAGGAAACATTATTATAATATATGGGCAATAGTGAAGAAGGAAAACTAAAAAAAACAAAAAAAAGTAATGAGATCTAAAGATGATCTCATTACTTTTTTTTTCCTTCTTCTTTGCTAAAAATCAATCTCTCTATTGTGTATATTTCCAAGTCTGTTATTAGCATCTTGACACTCGTGTTTTCTCCTTTTTCGAAAATGTGTTGAATGTTTATCTTTACTTTTTTAAGTTTTTTTACATTGGTGAACGCGCTCTCACCACCCGATTTGTCCACGGGTTCGAGTGAGATTTTTGGATATATGTAACTTCCATAGAACAATGACAAAATCGTTCTTGTCGAATTTTCTGTCTTCGGCGACGATGATTTTCTGCAGATCGCTTTGGTACTCGTAAAACAAATTGAGCATGGCTTCGTCCAATTTCAAAGGCATGCTATATTTGTCATGTTTATGCTCTAATCCCTTTGTCTCAACCTCAGTCAATTTGATGGAGTCGTGTCGTTGTAATCTATAGATTTTATAACCGAATTTCTTATACGTTTCGACTCGTTTCAATTTCAATTCGCATCTTTTAGGTGTTGTTGTCATGATCGATTATTTGTTTTTTTTGTTTTATGAATTATTGCAAATAATATATATTTTTAAATTTTGTATTTAAATAATAATTTGTTAAAAAGTTTTGTTTTTTTTTTGCTCTTTATATATATAAAAAAAATTTTTTTTTGAATTTTCTTTAATGTAAAAATTTTTTTTGTAAAAGTTTTTTTCTCTTTATATATAAATGAAAAGTTAAAGTTTAACATCCTTTTTTCTCATATTAATTCAATTTTTTTCACGTTAAGGAACATAAAAATTGGTTAATTTCATAAAAAAAAATATTTTTTTACATTAAAGAAAAATTAAAAAAATCTTTCTTTTATATATATAAAGAGTTAAAAAAACAAACTTTTTTAACAAATTATTTAAATACAAAATTCGAAAAAAAAATATTCTTACGAATGGAGCAAACAAATAAAAAAATGGAAAATTTAAATGAGAAAACCGTACCTCAGTTAAACAAGCTTTGTAAACTATTAAAAATTCCACATTTCAGAAATCATAGAACTAAATAAAAAAAAATTGAAGTCATATAGGAATATTTGTGAAACGATGGAAAGGCAAACGAAATGTCGATAGCAACAACGTCAAAAAATGCATCGGTTGTGAAAAATGAGAAGAAGAAAAAGATAGTAAAAGGAATCGAAATGCCGAAGTCAAAAAAAAACAAAAACGTTTCGATTGTGAAAAATAAGAAGACGACTAAACGAAAAGCAGTTGAAGAACTTCAAGTTTCAAAAGAAAAGAAAAGAAAAACTAAAACGAAAATGAGTGATGCACTTCAGATTCTAGACAAACGAGATATATTGAGCAAAATTCGATGAGCAATCGACGAAGGGAAAGGAGAAGAATATGTAGCAGGACTCATCACAGAACTATTCCAATCAAAGCCTGTAGAATGGGAGAGTGAGATCAAAGGCATTTTTAAAACTTTTGACGTGGTTCCCTCGTTCAAGAAAATCGATCCGAAATTGTTTATGGAACAGGTGAAGAAAAAACTATTGGATTTGTTTCATGAACACATGAACGTGGGACAAAAAATTAAGATGATACTCCATTGCGTGATGAATAAAATTGATGTGAAGTCTGGCAAGAGCATCGTGAAAAATGCATATTTCAGATCTAACGTTGAACCCGTACTTCGAGGTTCAGAATTATTGGATGTTTTCAAAAAGATGAAAGACAAGATATTGACGGCTCTCGCGAATTATCAACATGAAAGTAGTAACTGGACGTTCGATGAGGTGTTGAAACTCGAAATTCATATAACTAAAAACGATTCATTGAAAGGATCTTCCTACGTGGAATTACCGTATTTCTTAGCTAAAAAACACTCCGTGTTCAATGTGAGAAATAAAGATGATCAGTGTTTTAAATGGGCAGTCACTTCTGCTTTATACCCTGTCAAAATCCATCCTGAGAGAGTTTTTTCATTACGAGGAGACTTCTAAAAATCTCGATTGGACCGGAGTGACTTTTCCAATGCAGTTAAAACACCTTGAATGTTTCGAGGCTCAAAATTCCACCATAGCGGTAAACGTCTTGGGATACAACGATGAAAAACGAACGATTTATCCTCTCAGACAGACTTCGTATCTCGAAAGAAAAAAGACGATTATTTTATTATTGATTTCAAATGGTGACAATCATCATTATTGTTGGGTTAAACATCCGAGCCGATTACTGTCGAGACAAAATAATAAACATAAAGGAAAGATATGTTTATGTTGCAACTGCATGAACACGTTTCGCAGTGAAAAATCGTTAGCGAAACAGCAGGAATATTACAATGAAAATCAAGGTGTCGCCATTGAAATTCCCAAACCCAACACCATCATGAAGTTTGAAAATCGCAATAGAAGGTTAAAAGTACCATTCGTCATCTACACCGATTTCGAATGTTTCACCATGAAAATGAGTTCCTGCCAACCTAACGCTCTTCAAAGTTACATCGAAAGATATCAAAAACACTTGCCTTCAGGTTATTGCATTTATGTGAAATGTGCTTTCGACTCGCAACACGACATGGGTCCATTCACCTACACGAAACAGTGCGAAGACGACGACGTGGCTCAAAGGTTCGTGGAAGAGTTAGAATCAAAAATTCAAATGTTATACGACAAATTCAAACTCCGGCGAAAATGATAATCACGCGAGAGCAGCAGGACGAAAATAACAGAGCCACCGAATGTCACATATGCAGACAATCGTTCGACGAGAATTCAGAGGAAAATAAAAAGGTCAGAGACCATGATCATTACATGGGTCTGTATCGCAGTCCGGCTCACAGCAAGTGTAATTTGAAATATCGAGACGCCATTTTCTATCCGGTGATATTTCACAATCTCTCGGGTTATGACAGTCATCTGTTCATAAAAAAATCTCGGCACCTCCCACGAAGAATTAAATTGCATCGCGAACAGCAAAGAAAGATACATTTCCTTCATGAAATGGAAGGTCATGGAGAAGAAAAGAGTAATCGACGGAGAGACGTTGGAAGTAAAAACGAAATCCATTCGTAGAAGCATACGTTTCATCAACAGTTTTAAATTCATGTCAACCGCTAACATGAGCAAGGATAAATTTAAAATCACGAGCAAACATTTTGGAGAACGAGTAGACATCATGTTGAGGAAAGGAGTCTATCCTTACGATTACATGAACGATCTAAAGAGATTCGACAACACCATACTACATTCGAAAGAAGATTTTTATTCAAAATTATATGAATCTGACATTTCCGACGAGAATTACGAACACGCCAAAAACGTGTGGAAATCATTCGATATGAAAACCATGAGAGATTATCATGATCTCTATCTGAAGACCGACGTTCTGCTCTTGGCAGACGTGTTCAAAAATTTTCGAGACGTTAGTTGTCGAAATTACGATCTGGATCTGGCTTGGTATTTCACCGCACCCGGTCTGGCGTGGGACGCTCTGTTGAAGACCACCAAAGTCCAATTGGAATTATTATCCAACGTGAACATGTTGCTCATGTTCGAAAGGGCTGCGAGAGGTGGTGTCTCGATGATCTCACACAGATATTCTGAAGCTAACAATCCCTACATGAAAGAAGGTTTCAATTCGAAAGGGTCGAATGAATACATACAGTATTGGGTCACTAATAATCTGTACGGTTGGGCTATGAGTCATCCTTTACTGATTGGAAATTTCGAATGGGTAACGGAACAGGAAGAGATGCAAAAATGGAGAGACTATCTTTGCATTTTAGAAGTCGATTTGAACTATCCGGAAGAATTACACGATCTACACAACGATTATCCGCTGGCTCCCAAACGAATGGAACCGAACAAAGGAGACAAGGAAAAACTCATTCCCAATTTATCTAACAAACATAGCTACGTCATCTACAGTGAGAATTTGAAACAATATGTCGATTACGGGATGAAATTAGTCAACATACATCACATCATTCGATTAAACGAAGAGCCTTGGATGAAAAAATACATCGATCTCAACACGAATCTCAGAATTCGAGCCGAGAAATTTTTCGAAAAAGATTTCTTCAAACTCATGAAGAACTGCGTGTACGGTAAATCGATGGAAAACATCAGGAAGAGAACCGACGTTCGACTCATCACATCTGAGAAAAGAGCTAAAAAATTAGTGGCGAAACCCAATTACAAACACCGAACCATATTCAACGAAAATCTAGTGGCCGTTCACATGCAAAAGACGCACCTGCAGTTCGACAAACCATATTATCTCGGACCAATCATCTTAGATATCAGCAAGCGATTGATGTACGAGTTTCACTATGATTATGTCAAACAAAAATTTGGTGATAAAGCCAAACTACTGTTTATCGACACAAACAGTTTAGTTTACAAGATAGAGACAAAAGATGTCTACCAAGATATATCTCCGGATGTGGCCGCATGGTTCGACATGAGCAATTATCCCATCGATCACCCATCCAACATTCAATCGAATGACAACAAGAAGATGTTAGGTAAATTTAAGAACGAGAGCGGTGGTAAACAAATCGTCGAATTCGTGGGCTTGAGACCCAAACTGTATGCTTATCGTCTAGAAGATGAAGAGATCAAGAAGTGCAAAGGGGTTAAAGCGTGCGTGGTGAAGAAAAACATCTCTTTCCAAGATATAAAGATTTCTGTTAGGAAGTGGTCCGGTGTATAAGACTATGAAATCGATTCGAAGCGAAAATCACGACTTGTATACCGAAATAGTCAACAAGATTTTGCTGACGGCTGACGACGATAAGAGATTTGTGTTAGACGATAAAATAAGCACTTTAGCACATGGACATTGGACTTTGGATATAATTTTAGACGATAGGATTTCAGATATGATTGTGGATGATAAGATTCCAGATATGATTAAGGATGATAGGATTCCAGAAAATCAAGAGGAATTAAATGGATTCAAGATTATGAAAGTCGAGGAATTAAACGGATTCAAGATTATGGAAGTTGATAGAGTTAGTTTAAAAAGACAAAGAAAAAAATATGAAAAAAAATAATGGCATTTTAGTGAATTATAATAAAATAAATAAATAAAAAAAAAATATATATGCATTTATGAATAAGAAAATAGAGATATCCGTAGAAGGTGTTGTCTTACCTAACGAACCCCTATCCAACATCGATCTGTCAAATGCGGTGAAGGATTTGAAAATCAAAGATTTTCTAGGCGTGTTTTACAGAGATTCCTTGCCGAAGAGAAGACCTCGACAATCGGAATGCGGAATTTTAAATCTAGACGATTTATCAGGTGAAGGCACTCACTGGGTGGCGTGGTTCAAGAATGGGAAGAAGAAGAATTATTATTTCGACAGCTACGGAATCTCACCGCTGAAAGAAATAAAGAACTATTTCAACAAATCGATGGTTCGTTACAACACAGAACGAGTGCAATCACCAGATCAAGTGTTTTGCGGTCACTTATGTCTCTATGTTCTCAAGAGATGGTCTGAAGGAGATCAGTATCAAGACATTCTCAATAATTTACATTAGAGAGAGATTTTTCTTATAGTATATAAAGGTAAAAAATTATTTAAAAAATTTAATCGAATAAAAACGAAAAAATAAAATAAGTGAAATAATTCATTTTTTAATAAGCTGCGTTTGAGATATATTTTTTTTAAAACAAAAATCTCAAAACAACATGCCGGTCGATAAATTTGGTAGAAGTGACGACGAAAAAGTCAACCTAAAAAAGAAGAGGAAGATGCTCGAAGTTGACGATGGTTACGACGTTGCCAACTTGGACGAACGTTATGTTCGGAGATACGAACCTCGAGAGGAACCTTTGAACATGAACGATAAGAAGCTCTACAATCTTCCCGAGCTGATATATCTTGCAGATGCTGCGACTAAAAAATACGTCGACAGGGGGAATGCAGATTTTGAAGAAATCATGCTAGATAATTACGTGGATAAAGCCATGGCCAACGATCTCGATCTGAAATCTAAACGTTTGGTGAACGTTGCAAATCCCATAGATCCCACTGATGCCGCGACCAAGAAATATGCTGACGACTCTCATGAGAGATTCAGCGAACACCTGAGAAATAGATACGTTCAGAAAACGATGCACTCGGAATTGAACGCCAATTCTAACAAGATAACGAACGTGGCCACTCCCACGAATCCCAAGGACGTGGTGACCAAACACTATGTAGATCTGGAACAGAAAGTCTGATGGACGAGAAATGAAATCGGATCTGAATGTGGGATTCAACAAGATATTGAATCTATCGAAGGTCGACGACACGGATGTGGACTCAAACACAGTCAACAAGGGCTACGTAGATTCTGCCGTGATATGATCACAAGAATACGTAGAATTGCAAGTGGACGATCTCTACCTGAACAAACAATCTGGCGGAACCATGGAGGGTGGTATCAACATGAACGGTGAGAATTTATTCGGACTCAATCACAATACCGAATTCGATTCCAGCGTGGTCAGCAGGAAGTACGTGGACGACAACTCGGTCTGGAGAAAGGGCGACATCATGGAAGGTAAACTAGACATGGGCGGACATGCGCTCATGAATGTACCGGATCCCGTGAACATGACAGATGCCTGCACCCTGATTTCGGTGGTGGAAAGACTCAAATATGCTAGAAAATTGATCACCGTGTGGGCCGAGGAGGCCGGCACGTTAGAGGAGGGAAAAACCGGGTGGTCTTTCGGAAACGGAGGTAGCGGATTGAAACATGGTCAGGTGGGATATCCCATGCCGTTGGGAGGTGAAATCATTCAAATGGCTCTGGCTTCCTCAGATTTGAATAACATAGCAGTCGTCAATCTCATGGTGAATGGAGTAGAGAGCGATAAGAAATACAGCGTCGAAAAGACTGAGAATCAACACGCGAACATTAGCACGTTTGGCATGCCTCTCAAAGTGAACGCCGGAGACAGGATTAATTTCGTTATGAAAACCAATAATCCCGAAGCCGCCAGTTCCGTGGTGAGTCTACTGATCGAACTAGATCCTTTGAACAAACAGTGAACGCATGGAAATAATTAATTAAAAACAAATAATGTGTGATTATTAAAAACAAAAAATAAGTAATGAGATTTAGAAAGATGTTCAATCTCTCTGGATCTCATTACTTTATTTTTTCTTTTTGGTTTTGTTTTAATACGTTATTTCTCATAATGTTTCATCTCGTGAAATTGGATCACCTATCTCGAAACACACGTCGACATCTATTTTACCATTTCAAAGAGCTTTTATAAATTCTTGAAAAGCAGTCGGCCCTCTATACGTTAACGTGTCTAAAAGTTTTCTGATCTTATCTTCTATCAAGATTTTACTTTTGATTTCACGTCTCATATAATCGGTCAATATCAAAGGTTCTGTTTCGACTAAAGTGTCTAGAATTATTGCTAACGAATCTTGCGAAATATTTTTAATCAAAACACGTCTGTTTCTTCTTAAGTATTCTCTTTCTTTATCATTCATTTTTATAATAATTTTTTAAAATTTTTTTATTTATATATATATTTTTTTTTCACACACGTCTCTCATTGAATGATCGATATCTTATTTCCATCTGATTCGAATTGTAATTCTCTATCCGACAGGACCAGGGCAAAGGCTTCGGTTTTTCTTGGCATGTTCCTATCGAATTGCATCTTGATCTGAATGTCTAAGACGCTACTCTTGAGTCGTTCACTCTGTTTACTGACGTCGAATACGAACATGGGATACATCGACTTGTATTTGCAGGGAGATATGTTAGGGTTGCTCATCAATTCATCTAGACCATGCTACTTCTTTCTAAAATCAGCGGCGTCGCCGTACAGTCTGCGGAAATCCTTCTTGTCAAATGACACATTGTAATCGATTGCTGGATATCTCGTGGCATTCAGAAACACTTGCATGTTTCTCAAATGGCAGTGATCGAACAGCGATGCATTCTTTTCCTCAGACCCATCCTTATCAGTCTGAAACACAACCACGATGAAACGCGGTCTCTCAGAAGCGGATTTCACCGTCAATCTCCAATCGAAGTGATTCGCACTCATTCTAAATCCCACAGGTAATTTACTCTTGGATTCTCTGATCTTGTAGAGACGCGTTTTTTCCGCAACTGAAGGCTCCACGTGTGGAACGAACCACGATTTCTTCTGTAGAGTTAACTTACCCGCATCAGTCGCAGGGAGTCTCACTATTGCATCATCGTTTCCTTTTCGAATCAACGTCAGATTGTGTTTGAATCTGTACATGATCTTGTTGTAATCGTCCGCGAATCCGAAGATGTGTTTCAAAGGTATCCTGAATGGAAACGTTCCTTTAGGTCTGGACGTCTTGATGACGTAGTTGAATATCGCGGCAGCGCCGGCGCTAGCAGGGCCGATGGTGTCGTTCATCCACAACTGATTAAGTCCTCTGGATTTCGAAAAATCATCCGGATGCGTCAAGAGTTCGAACATCGTGGTGGCCTGACCGGGATGAAACATAAATTCTATCTCTTGTCCGGATAGCGTGTATTTTATATTACTGAATAGATGCATGATTCCAATATTGGCTAGAGTAACCATGTCGTCGTTGGCGTAGTCGCCCCCATCTTCCTTGGTGAGACGTCCCTGGACCACTATGTAACTCTCGCTAGGATGGACGAATAGATCTTGAGTTTCGACGTTGATTCTTATCTCTCCCGCATTGTTCAAACTCATTCCGGTTACCGGTTCGTATTCGTGAACCTCATTTTCTTGAATACTTTCATCTTTCACTATGCTTTGTGCTATATCTAGTATATTTGCCATTTTTAAAGGGTTTTTTTTTTTTTTTGTTTATTAATTAGCTTGCTTTTTTTTTATCTAAAAACCGTTTTAATTATTTTTTATTATTATTTTTCTCTCATGTATATATATGTGTAAACAAGAAAATGTTAAAGAGAGTAAATAAAAGAAATTTGTTTTTCTTTATCAAAACTTTGTCTTCTGCAATTGTTGTTCGTAAAACTTTCCGATGATCTCTTCTCCATCCAAAGCTTCGATTTCGTGTTTTCGATCGGTGTGAAATATTTTGATTATCACAAAGATTTCCGAGGTCCATCGAGGAGTATAACACTTTTCGAAGTGCTTCTTATAAGTGTAGATTCTCACTCGATCACCAACTGCAAATTTCGCTGTTCTAGACTTCTTCCTGATCTTAGATCTCTCAGGATATAGATTCATGTAGACCCGTTTTTCGTTTCGAGGATTGCTAGCTTCCGCGGGAGTCATCTTGATCGATCTGTGTCGCATGTTGTTGTAATCTTTAACCAGATCGTTCAGAGCATATATGTATTTCTTGGTCGAATTTGCCGTGAAGTATCTATGCATCTTTTGCTTCATCGTTCGATTCCAACGTTCCACCACGCTGGCTTTCTCTTCATTTTCGATCGAATAGAGGTTGACCAATCAATGAACGTGCTTGTTGTAGAATTCCTTTCCCTTATCCACCCACAATTTATTCGGTTTTCGAGAAGACGAGTCGAACATGCTCTTCAGAGCCTCGGCGACGCAAGGTCCCGATTTATTCTTCAAAGCTCTGATCCAACCGTATTTGGAAAACACGTCGATGACCGTCAATAGATACTTGACACCCTCGTTCCACCTCGAAAACGATCTCATGTCGACCAAGTCGGCAGACCAAATATCATCCAAACCCTTCACGAACACCCTTCTCTTTCGAAATTTACGCACGATGGGTTTGTGTAACTCCTCAGCCAATTCGCTCGTCAATAATCGTTTCTTCTTCTTTTCAGATGCACTTTTTTTTTTTTAACACCCCATCCGAATCGACGTTTTGCACCGATCAGATTACCGACCAGCGAATGTTCTATCTTCTCTCTCCTGGTCGGATTTGATATGCCTCTCAATTTCCCCAACATGTTATTATCGCAGACATCATTGCGAGTCTTGGTGTCGGGATGTCCGGCGTAGCACAGATCATCATCATACGCAGCCACGTCCACCCTAGTCATAGGTTTGCTCCAAGATTTAGGAGTCAGATCGGCGTTGAGTCTCTTGTTCAATTTCGTTCCAGGTCCCATGAAACTGTGACCAGGCAGATGAATTTCGAAAGGTAGATTATTGATCATTTTATTCATGATGCCTTTACCTTTGTTCGCGTTCTTTTTTTTGGCGAATCGAGTCTTGATAGAACCACATACTTCTCGAGAATTACTCGTCTCGGTAACTCTCTTACACTTTAAGCAATACATTTTTTTGAGAGTTATTTAAATTAATTTCGTTTTTATTTTTTATATAAATTTAATATTTCTTTTTTAAAAATTCTGTTCTTATTACATATATTTTTATCAATCGCTGCTCTTGAGTTCTATCATCCTACTGAATTCCTCCCTGGCCTCTTTCCTCCCTTTTTCCACGAGAGAATCCTTCATCTCTTCCTTGATGATCTGACGAGTCTTGATTCTCACGGCTTCTTTCATGGCTTCATATTTCGTTTTCTCAACCAATATCGTCAAGTATTCTCCGTCCGATATCCTACCGTTTTTCAACGCCAGCGAGATCATTTCGGATATCGTGTCGATCTTGGAGTCGGCAAAGACGCGAATCTTGTCGTGTTTCCTCGCCTTCAGATATAATTTCCTACTCAAAAAGTTTCTGAGCGTGCTAAACAATCAGGCGGCGAGAGCCACTCCTTCTACGGTCAGCACGATCGGAATGCCGACTGCGGTCGACAACAATCCGATGCCGGCCACATGTAAACCCATGGAAATCGTGATGAGTGTCGTGTCGACCGCGTTGACGAATTTCCTGAAACGCGAATACTTCTTCTTGAGAGAATGGCGAGAATATCTCTCTTCGGTTAGATTCGCTTGGATTCTACTGATTTGATCGATGCGATACCTCTCTCCTCTTTCTTTTTCTTTTAGCAATGGTGCCATTGGCAAAACGCTGTTTGGCTTCTCGTCCTCGTTGTCATCTAACGTCGGATACAATTTATTTCTGGTTCTCATTTTTGTGTTTTTTTTTTCTTTCTAATATTAGATAAAAAAATGTATGTGTGTATTTATTTTTTATTTTCTATTCTCCCTTATTTTATATCAACGAGAAAAACTTAGATGTATGGTTCATTGAACAATAATTTCATGATGCATCCCTTGTCTTCTAAAGTCAGACTTCTACGCACCAATTTCAGTTCTTCCAAAACTGTGGGCTTGTCTCGATTCTTATAGAAGAGTAATCTCTTTCAAAACGCGATCACTTCGTCAATTTGAACATGTTCGAACGCCGGTTCAAAATACTTGACGACCATATCTTCCCTTTCCATTGTCAGACACGAATGATTCTCGTGATCGAAGTCTAGGTGATCCCAACATCTGACGCATTGTTCTAACAAGAGGCGACCTAATTGTTCATTCGCACAGAATGCATAGGCTCTCATCAGCATTTTTAAAAGAAACCTTGCTCTAATAGTCTGGGAAGCGCTCATGATTTATGTATTTTTTTTTATTATCTATTTGATTTGAAATATTGATTTTTAAATAACTATTTATTTATATTTTTTTTCTCTCCTATATATCAATCACTTTTTTTCATTTCCTCCTCTACCGTCCCAAACAGTGAGACGTCCCTGGACCACTATGTAACTCTCACTAGGATGGATGAATAGATCTTGAGTTTCGACGTTGATTCTTATCTCTCCCGCATTGTTCAAACTCGTTCCGGTTACCGGTTCGTATTCGTGAACCTCATTTTCTTGAATACTTTCATCTTTCACTATGCTTTGTGCTATATCTAGTATATTTGCCATTTTTAAAGGGTTTTTGTTTTTTTTGTTTATTAATTAGCTTGCTTTTTTTTTTATCTAAATGTCGTTTTAATTATTTTTTATTATTATTTTTCTCTCATATATATATATGTGTAAACAAGAAAATGTTAAAGAGAGTATATAAAAGAAATTTGTTTTTCTTTATCAAAACTTTGTCTTCTGTAATTGTTGTTCGTAAAACTTTCCGATGATCTCTTCTCCATCCAAAGCTTCGATTTCGTGTTTTCGATCGGTGTGAAATATTTTGATTATCACGAAGATTTCCGAGGTCCATCGAGGAGTATAACACTTTTCGAAGTGCTTCTTATAAGCGTAGATTCTCACTCGATCACCAACTGCAAATTTCGCTGTTCTAGACTTCTTCCTGATCTTAGATCTCTCAGGATATCGATTCGTGTAGACCCGTTTTTCGTTTTTAGGATCGCTAGCTTCCGCGGGAGTCATCTTGATCGATCTGTGTCGCATGTTGTTGTAATCTTTAACCAGATCGTTCAGAGCATATATGTATTTCTTGGTCGAATTTGCCGTGAAGTGTCTATGCATCTTTTCCTTCATCGTTCGATTCCAACGTTCCACCACGCTGGCTTTCTCTTCATTTTCGATCGAGTAGAGGTCGACCAATTGATGAACGTGCTTGTTGTAGTATTCCTTTCCCTTATCCACCCACAATTTATTCGGTTTTCGAGAAGACGAGTCGAACATGCTCTTCAGAGCCTCGGCGACGCAAGGTCCCGATTTATTCTTCAAAGCTCTGAACCAACCGTATTTGGAAAACACGTCGATGACCGTCAATAGATACTTGACACCCTCATTCCACCTCAAAAACGATCTCATGTCTACCAAGTCGGCAGACCAAATATCATCCAAACCCTTCACGAACACCCTTCTCTTTCAAAATTTACGCACGATGGGTTTGTGTAACTCCTCGGCCAATTCGCTCGTCAATAATCGTTTCTTCTTCTTTTCAGATGCGCCTTTTTTTTTTTAACACCCCATCCGAATCGACGTTTTGCACCGATCAGATTACCGACCAACGAACGTTCTATCTTCTCTCTCCTGGTCGGATTTGATATGCCTCTCAATTTCCCCAACATGTTATTATCGCAGACATCATTGCTAGTCTTGGTGTCGGGATGTCCGGCATAGCACAGATCATGATCATACGCAGCCACGTCCACCCTATTCATAGGTTTGCTCCAAGATTTAGGAGTCAGATCGGCGTTGAGTCTCTTGTTCAATTTCGTTCCAGGTCTCATGAAACTGTGACCAGGCAGATGCTTTTCGAAAGGTAGATTATTGATCATTTTATTCATGATGCCTTTACCTTTGTTCGCGTTCTTTTTTTTGGCGAATCGAGTCTTGATAGAACCACATACTTCTCGAGAATTACTCATCTCGGTAACTCTCTTACACTTTAAGCAATACATTTTTTTTAGAGTTATTTAAATTAATTTCGTTTTTATTTTATATATAAATTTAATCATTCTTTTTTAAAAATTCTGTTCTTATTACATATATTGTTTTCAGTCGCTGCTCTTGAGTTCTATCATCCTACTGAATTTCTCCCTGGCCTCTTTCCTCCCTTTTTCCACAAGAGAATCCTTCATCTCTTCCTTGATGACCTGACGAGTCTTGATTCTCACGGCTTCTTTCATGGCTTCATATTTCGTTTTCTCACCCAATATCGTGAAGTATTCTCCGTCCGATATCATACCGTCTTTCAACGCCAGCGAGATCATTTTGGATATCGTGTTGATCTTGGAGTCGGCCAAGACGCGAATCTTGTCGTGTTTCCTCGCCTTCAGATATAATTTCTTACTCAAAAAGTTTCTGAGCGTGCTAAACAATCGGGCGGCGAGAGCCACTCCTTCTACGGTCAGCACGATCGGAATGCCAACTGCGGTCGACAACAATCCGATGCCGGCCACATGTAAACCCATGGAAATCATGATGAGTGTCGTGTCGACCGCGTTGACGAATTTCATGAAACGCGAATACTTCTTCTTGAGAGAATGGCAAGAATCTCTTTCTTGAGTTAGATACGCTTGGATTCTACTGATTTGATCGATGCGATACCTCTCTCCTCTTTCTTTTTCTTTTAGCAATGGTGCCGTTGGCAAAACGCTATTTGGCTTCTCGTCCTCGTCGTCATCTAACGTCGGATACAATTTATTTCTGGTTCTCATTTTTGTGTTTTTTTTTTCTTTCTAATATTAGATAAAAAAATGTATGTGTGTATTTATTTTTTATTTTCTATTCTCCCTTATTTTATATCAACGAGAAAAACTTAGACGTATGGTTCATTGAACAATAATTTCATGATGCATCCCTTGTCTTCTAAAGTCAGACTTCTACACGCCAATTTCAGTTCTTCCAAAACTGTGGGCTTGTCTCGATCCTTACAGAAGAGTAATCTCTTTCAAAATGCGATCACTTTGTCGATTTGAACGCGTTCGAATGCCGGTTCAAAATACTTGACGACCATATCTTCCCTTTCCATTGTCAGACACGAATGATTCTCGTGATCGAAGTCTAGGTGATCCCAACATCTGACGCATTGTTCTAACAAGAGGTGACCTAGTTGTTCGTTCGCACAGAATGCATAGGCTCTCATCAGCATTTTTAAAAGAAACCTTGCTCTAATAGTCTGGGAAGCACTCATGATTTACGTATTTTTTTTTATTATCTATTCGATTTGATATATTTATTTTTAAATAACTATTTATTTATATTTTTTTTCTCTCCTATATATCAATCACTTTTTTTCATTTCCTCCTCTACCGTCCCAAACACGATCGGAAAACGTGGCAGTGGTTTTGCGGGTTCAGAGCCACCTTTTTACCGTGTACTGTACATAGGTCGATTTTTGATGTACAATCCGCAAATGGGTTTCCCTGTACACCACCATAGGATTCAGTGTTAAAATCGTGTACAGATACATATGGCCCAGAATCCGCAAACCGTTTTTTAATGCTGGCCCAGAGTCCGCAACACGTTTTTTGCTCACGATTTTAACACTGAATCCTATGGGGGAAACCCATTTGCAGATTCTAGACCAGAGAATCGACCTCATTTTTCTTAAAATTTCATACATTTTTTTCACTCTTGAGCGACATGTATATAGAATCCAGTGCTATAGAATCCGCAAGCGGATTCTGGGACACCATAAAAAACGACATTTTCGTGTACTTGTATACGATTTTAACACTAAATCCTATGGAGGTGTACATCGATGTATGAGTACATGTACAAAAAATGTACACGTGTCCTTGAATCCGCCTTTATTACCTACTCATATATTTTCAAAGACTTGTACTGGAGAGTAGTAGGAAATGCAGTGACCTGGCCTTATTGGATGGAGGGAAAGGAGTATGGGAAAAAAGAAGTCATAGTCATGTGACCCTGTTATGTCATGTGTGGTTGTCTTGTCTCTGGAGCGGATAAGCACGCCATTCTTTGAATACTGCAACTCAGACCCTGTATAGTAAATACACCGATGTACCATACCCAAGGATAACTTAACAAGTGTGAAATTGGATGAACTCCCCAACGTTGAAAATGTATTTGAAGTTAATATTGAGGTATTCAAAGATTGTTCATAGATCTAATGGGAATTTTGAGAATACCATGCATGTCAATGTGCATGAGAAACATTTTAGTTACATCACTGACATTAATCAATATTGTAAGTCATTTGCTTGTCATGAGTGTGGTAAATTGTGGAAGTCGGCATGGCTGATGCAATTGCCAAAGAGACAGCCTGAATTTATGATTTTGATGTTTAAAAGTTTATATGTTTCTGATAATCTTTCTCACTCGGCCTAAATATAAAGTGTAAAGTTGTCACTTGAACAGAGCTGCAAAATAATTCGTGGGCTGCTAATTAAGCATGAAATTTATGGCCATTAATGTGCTCTGACGAACGCCATAATGAGCTGGTGATAGATTAAAGGAAGTAAAAGCCCCATGGTCTCGGGCAGTCATTATCATTATCTGTGTAATTATGTCCAGCTAATAGGTAATTATCGTGAAAACAGAATAACATCGCACATGTCCTGGACACAAACCCATATTATGTATCTGGACTTTCAACAAATGCCAATATATACCGAAAATACGAGACATTCAAAGAAACTTAAAGGAAAATTTTAAATTAAGACAGATCTATAGTGGCCAACTTAAAGAGAAGCAATTAATATGGGAATTAATGTCCTTACGAACGAATATGAGTCGAGGGTTTTCACAAAAATTCATTCCAGTCTCAAGGCATGTAAGACTGTGAGTCGTATGCGAGGAGCTGGGGATGCCCCATGCTATAGGTTATTTTTATTTTCATTTTATTTGTTTTACAAGGATTGGCGAACAAGTTATGCAACTTATATTAACGCCTCCCCTTGGCCCAATGGCGTAGGTGTGTGGGATGACCTTCATAGCGTCAACTTCGTGGCCTAGCTCTTCTCGAATATTACGATAGGATCTTTAGCCTGCATGGAGTGTGTCTCTCCCCGCATAGAGGACAGCCATTTTACGTTCCCACCCGATAGGACGGTACGCTGTGACAGCATCAACCCCACAATTGAGTGTTCGGACACCTCGAGAACTTTCCCCGACCAGGGATCGATCCCGGGATCTTTGGCATGAGCGATTAGCGCACTTATCCACTCGGCCACCACCTGCTATAGGTTAGAGGAGGTGCCGCATCAGTGCGAAAGTAAAGGCATATTGTAGAGTAAGGGTAGCCACAGACCAGAGTCGAAAGACACTACACTGAGCCGAGATGGTCTAACACCAACAACAAGTAAGAAGCAGCCAGCGACAAGCAAGGAAGAGGCAACCAGCGACAACCGAGAACGTGGGCCCGCAAAGTGATTCTAAAACTGTGTGGGTGGGGTCTGATTGACCTTTTATGTTTTATTCAAGGATTTCATGTAAGTCACAAGTTACTCTATCTTTTCTATATGTATTAAAATTGTTATTTTCAGTGAACACCTGTTGATTGTGCTTTTTGATGAAAAGTCACTGACCCCTGCAGGATAAGAACCACCCCATCTAAACGAAAACGGACGGGTTCGACACGGTGCCGCATATAGTTCACGCACGGATTCAGGAGACACTCTTCAACGTTGTGTGAATAAGCGGCGTGAATCTATTTCTCCTTGCAACGGCCATGCCCGGTTTCCGACATCTGGCAGGACCCCCTATCAAGGAACATACTCTCAGTTGTTCCAAATAAACCAAAGGTATAGCTTTCAGGTACACTCACTCACATCTCTCTTAGAACAATCTCACAACTCACTCTACTATTACATAGATATACTCATAATTTCACACACACTGTATTACACATGCGCACACTGACGCGCACCACTAATAACCCTCCAGTACTTCTACTCGTTTCCCCATTGCATCACATGGGTCTATCCACACCTCACTTCAACTCGCGCATAAACTTCTTGCACACAACAGGAGGTGGCCCCCCATTGGTACACACACAGCCAGCAGCCTCCCTCCCCCCGCACCTGTACACCGTCTCTTAAAATTATATAATAAAAAAAAATGATGAGATACCTGATACAAAACGTAAATAAATCTGAAGTCATCAAGATTTGAGCAATTGTCGTGACAAAATCGTGTGGATTAAAGCGCAATCTATAGGATTGCCAAAGCACATCGTAATCAAAGAGGATGGACTGTGAAACTCGAGATATAATTTCAAAATGAAAGCTGGTTTCTTAGGATTGTTGGCAGAAAATTACCCATTCTCAGCAAGACCGCATTGCTGGCTTTGGGTATAGGAGCTCTATCTGGATTGGCCAGTTCTGGTACACAGAAAAAATGGGAAAGGGATTGTTTCTGAAAAGAGAAGGAGGAGTGGGGTATTGAATCGAAACGAATGTAAAGGATTGTATCTAAGACCCGTGAAAGGTAGTGGTGCATTCGACACTCACAAGGGTGGTCTTTATCTGAAGAGATGAACGTATTCGAGCGGCGGTTGAGTCTGTTATTAGGTCTGATTTCGCCTTTTAAAAAAGTACCCATTCCCTGTTTGTTATTTTGAGACTTTTTCTAAAAAAGAGGGAAAATAACTCATGCACAATATTATATTTATATATATATATATATATATATATATATATATATATATATATATATATATATATTAAATAAGAACAAAGAAGAAGAAAAGAAAAAAAGAAATAAATTAAAATACAAATGAAAATGAGAAACGTATATCCCGACTTAGCAACTGCACTACCGACATCACCTCCTTTGGAAGCCATGAATCAATAAAATTCAACATCATTTGATGATGGAAAGAGATAGACAACTTTCACTCAACAAAAATTATGTGTGAATGACTAAATTGGTCGATGGACTGGATCTCACTCTCATCACCATATCCATAGATTCGGGTGCTGCTGGGATGGGTCTCCTATCGATTGTGGTCACCATTCCAGCCGTGCTGGCGATAGAGGCTGTTGTTCTCGCGACCGGATCTTGAGCATGGTAAGAAAATTCGGGGGTAAAAAATTATCGTTGAAGGCCGAGAAACAAAAGAACAAAGTGTTGGTCGACGCGAAAATCAATTCCATAAACGACATGTTATCGGCTTTTCTGAAGTTATGGAAGGATTTTCAATCAGAGTATTGCTACATTTAAGACAAAAAGGATTAATTTGATGTGTTAAAGAAGGTATAAGAATAAAGTCCCTTCAAATTCAAAAAGAGGAGAAAATATAAAAAACAAATAATTAAAATTGGAGTGCAATAAAAATGAGGAACATATTAGATATAATGGAAAGTATAATGAGAGACAAAAGTATTCAAGGTACGAAGTGCACAAATATTTACCCATGGTGGGAATTGGGCTTTATGAGGAAGAGATAAGAATCAATATCGAAATGCAAGATCACCTCCTCCATCTCAGCAATAGTTATCTCCAGACATAAGGACCTTTGACGAAAAAAGATGGTAGCGACTACACCGATGATGACGTCACCACTTTAGCCCATAATTGTATCATGCATCTTTTCAACACTATATCGTACAAACTCTCAGGTCAAGAGATAGAAACCATGTTTCATCCCAGTCAGACTACCACGATGTTAGGACTCTTGAAAAATTTCAACAATTTTTCTAAATCTAAGGACTCAATCAGCTGTAGATGAAAGACACCAGCTGAGATGCGACTGTCTACAATGTGGGTGCGGCCACGAGATTTAAACACATCGTTCAAGCATCGAAGCCTAGGGGAATGTTTCAATCCTCCGAAACACATTTTTGGGTTCGCAAAAGATTACAACACAATCGTTTTCTGGATTATAACACAACATCACGCTAGTTCGAAAAAATGATGATCAACCCATCATGAGAGCTGTTGCTACGGATGCTGGAAGAGTGAATCTGAGCAAGTTGTCATGGTTCATACCACTTGGGCTACCGAACGATGGGGATAGAATGAAACTCTTCAAGATCATCGAATCAAAAACCAGATTAGCGGTGGGATTCAGAATGAGACTATCCATCATCGTGAACGTTGCAATGTCAATTCAGTCCAACTGGAGATTGTCAGTGAAATCTTCTTTGGTAAGACCGTGTGTCATCATAGTGTCATCATAGTGGGATTTCAGACAGACAGGATCAGATCACAAAAAAGAATCAATCTTTATTCGATCATTGCAACTTAAGAAACAGCAGGTGTATCTCAATTCCACGAGGTATCCGGCCATAGATTACAATGCCTTGTTCGACAAGAATAAATTATCTAGAATGTACAGCGATGTGGCAGACTTTTGATCAAAATAGCATCACATGGATGAATTGATAAGCAATCCGAACATAATGTCCACCAAATACAAGATGCTCTATCCCCTGCTGATGTTCAATGTCAGCAAACAGAGTGAGATACTCAAGAACACAGTTCAGGACATTATGATCAAGATGCAGTTTGACAGGAGCTTACATTAGCAAACTGAAGCTTTTGCAGTTTTCATTTCCAACAGACTGTTGACATTTGAATCAGATGGAAATAAAATGTCAGTCATTCAATAACTGAAAAAAACTTTTAAAAAAACTTAAAAAAAACTTAAACATAAAATAACATAAAAAGGAAGTTTCAGAAACATTATTACTAAATAATTCTAATATTTCTCAAACTTCCTTACTTTTTTCTTTCAAATAATTCACGTGTTCAATTTGATTAAAACTTTATCCATTGTTTTATACATTCAAGGGATCGCATTTGATCAACACAGACACTATAGAATAGGTAGCTTTGGGATGAGTCATCTTTGTCTTGGAATTAATTCTATCTCCCTCTTCGACTCGCAAACGAATTCTGAATGTGCTCATATTGGAGTATTGATACTCCATCTTCTCAACTTTATATCTATCGTTTTCGATACCATTTTATGCCACATTGACAACAGCTCTATTCTTCAAGTCTGTAGAAATCAGACTCATTCGAATGATGTGTCCTCCTATTGGCATCGGATATCCTGCCTGATCATGTAACATTCCATTTCCTCCATTTCTGATTGACCATTCTGATTTGCCAGAATCTAATGCACTGCTTTCCTCAGCCCACGTGGTTTTCAAATGTCTCTCATATTTTGTTTTTATGTGACCCATATCATAGTATAAGCGCTGAGGGTCGAAAGGGGCTTGTTCCCCATACCGTCCCTGCACGCCTTCGGCATGTTAAACCATTCCATTCACTTTAAACATTCATGAACTCGGGAACCGAATAGTTTGTTACCATTCAGGTTGATGCCCGATTCCATCATCCCCCTGATCATTTGTTGAGATAAATATTGTCCATGTGCTCTTCGAGATAGGTCTGATATTTCGTGAGAGGAGAATCTATACTCGCCCAAAAAAGAAAGTGTGCATTGCAGAAATTGAACAAACTCCACAAAAATAATTTCGTAGGTGTAAAGAATGTTCACCTGTTCATGAATAAATTATATTGAACACAAAAACAGCTTTCCCCGTTAAAATTGCATTAACGTTAAATGACGTGCTGCACGTTCGTGAAAAGGCATGTTTTGCACGTGGAGAGTCTGAAAATTCATGCAGCAGTGTAAATCCTTGGGTATTTAAACACTAAAGTAAGGCCTTCCTATCGTTCACATTCAAACTTGCGCTACTGTTAAAATGACTCCACATTAGCATGCCAAGATTAACAATGAATCAACGTCTTCTTGCCCTGGGTATGATTAGAGCTGGCAGAACACACAGAGAGGTTGCCCAGCATTTGAACTGCCACCGTAACACTGTAGATGGGCTAGTCCATCGACATTGACAACATGATGACGTTCGAGACTGACCCCTCTCTGGGAGACCCCAAGTTACCACCCCTGCACAAGATCGGTATATCCGTGTCATCCATCTCCGGAACCGACAACAAATGGCAACGACGACAGCCAGGAACATCTTGAACCTGAGACGGATGCATCCTCAAACAGTAATCAACCGGCTGAGAGAATATGGCTAACATCCTTGAAGACCTGCAATTCATCCGATTTTGATGTTACGTCATCGTCGTGCTTGACTGCAGTGGTGTAGAGTAGGGTTAGGGTTAGGGTTAGCCTAACCTAACCTTAGGGTTAGCCTAACCTAACCCTAACCTTAACCCTAACCCTAACCCTAACCCTAACCATAACACTAACCTAACCCTACCCTAACCCTAACCCTAACCCTACCTAACCTAACCCTAACCCTAACCCTACCTAATCCTAACCTAACCCTACCCTAACCCACTTCCATGCTAACTTGTTTGCTTCCATGAGGCATAGATGCACAGCAGTAGTCGATGCAGACGGAGATCATACCAGATATTGAGTGTGTGACTTTTGTGTTTGACCCTTAGTGTCTTTGACTCTCCATGGCAACAAGAGTATTCGTTGTAGCGTAATGAAATTTCTCGTGTTGATCACAAATTGATTCGTCTGTGATTGAATAAAATTTTCATGAATGAAAATTATATATATCTTTTTTTAGTGTTATTTTTTAGCATGCACACTTTCTTTTTTGGGAGAGTATACATAGCTTTTATTGACTACCGTCGATTCAGAATCTCCGTCGCTGATTTGTTCTAGATTGATCATCTTTTAAATTATCCATCAATTCTTTGGGTTGTAAGATAGATTCTGTAACTGTCAAAATAATAATTTCTTCTCGCGTTCTTCAACCATGTCACCCAATGAGTGCCATCACCCGAGAAATCGTCTAGGTTCAAGATTCCAAATTCGTAGCTAGCTCACAGTTTTTAGGCAATTCAACTCTCGAAAAGATGGTGTAGAAATGTTTTATTTTCAATGCTTTGACAGCATCCAACAGATTGATGTTAGACAGAGGTTTGTTAGGTAAAATAACACCTTCTACCGATATGTTTGTATTTTCCATTTTTATTCATATTGAATTTTTTCTTTTTTTTTATGTATTGTTTGAATTTTATTTCCTCCAAAAAATAATAATTTTTTTGGTTTCGTCATAGTTCCATCTTTTCAACATTTTTCAAAAGAAATTTAATGATTTTTCCTTTCATTATTTCCTTCAACATTTCATTCATCTCTTCACATCATCTCTTAAATCTCATGCAATTCTAATAATTTTATTGCCAAGTACCATTTCACGCTTCTCTGTACCTAAAATCTCAAACAAACATTTTTTTCCATTTTTTTTAAATTTGAAAAAAAAAAATTATTTCTTTTTTCTTTTCTGTCTTTGATATTAATTATCTTCTAGATTTTCTATGCCCTTACCAATTTTCAGTGTCATGTACCGTGTAATCCTTCTTCATTTTGAGAAAGGCATCAACTTGGTTGAATAAAAGCCATGAGTTAACATGTTTATTCCATCCAATTGCATGACTCTCTTATCATCGTCAGCTGATAAAGCAATTTTTTTGATTATTTCCATGTAGAGATTGTGCTTGTTGCTTTGAACAGTATTCCTCGATTTGTACACTCCTCGACTTTCGAATGGACACTCTTTGTACTCTTCAAAAGTAATGTCATTATTCACAACGTTTCTTTTGACACGTTTACATCTATTGATCATTTTCCCATCTAAGTGGTAAGTTTGACCTCAAACCCATGAATTCCGAGATCTGTTTTTCTCCCATCTCGTCTTAGAATTTCCCCACCACCTTCTTATTCACACCCTATGGAATGTTAGATTTGTGATCACTGGAATATTTCCTTGTCTTAAACCACAAGTCAATGTCTGGAGATAAAGTCAGTAAAAATCTTCGATCATTATCACATAACCTAGACTATCCATGTCGGTGAACAATACTTTGGCTTTCAAATTGTATTTTTTTTTTCATGTATTCATAATGAAATTGATACATCAACTGCTTGCTGATGTCAAAGATGCACGTTCCCAAAATAAGATGGTTTGCCAAATGTCAGGTGCATCTTTTTCTTGTGCACAGCCACTAGATTTACGTCGAAGATGGTTTGATGTTTGTTATTTGGTTTTGAAATGTATTTTCTAGCCTGCCTCTCCAACGTGATGAATGTTGGTTCTCTTCCTGATGCTTTCCATTGATTTTCCATACACGGAATTGCCCATAACTTTAAAAAAATCTTTTTTCGAATTTGGTCATGGCCAGAGTTCTCAAATTCGTGTTGAGATCTATGTACTTCTTCATCCAAGGCTCCTCATGAAATCAGATGATGTGATGTATGTCGATTAATTTCATCCCGTAATCTATGTCACCTTTGTTCACTTTCAGTTATTTGGGTGCCAATGGATAAACATTGTGTTGATCGTGTAACATTTCTGGATTTCTAGATCCACTCCTAGAAGACAAGGATAGTGTCTCTATTTTCCATCTCATCGCGTTTCTCAGCCCATTTGAAATTTCCCGTTGGTAATGGGTGACTCATGGCCCAACCGTATAAATTATCTAAAGCATTAGATATGTTATGTATTTACTCAGTTCTCACATTTCAAATCCTTCTTCCATGTAGCGATTGTTTGCTTTTACATATCTGTGAGATATCAGTAACACTCCACCTCTCATGCCCTTTTCAAACATGTAAATGTCAGATAATAATTCCAAGTGGATTTCATTCATCTTTAGCAGAGTGTCCCACGCCAGAACGGTAGCTGTGTAATTCCCAGCCGGATCTAAATCGTATTGTCTCCAACAGACTCTGGAAAATTTTCGAACACGTCTGTCAAGAGAAGGACGTCAGTTTTTAGATACAGATCGTGATAATCTCTTGTGGATTTCATGTCAAATATTTTTCACACTTTTTGAGCATGCTCGTAGTCAACGTCAGAAATGTCAGCATTGTAAAATGACAAATAAAAATGATCTTTGGAAGGTAGTATCAACTCTCCGAATCTATGCAAACAGTCCTTGTAAACGTATGGATATACTCCTTTTCCCAACACACTCTCCAATTGACGCTCATCTCGAAAGTGTTTAGTCATAATCACAAATTTCCCCTTCCCTAAATTGCCGACAAGTTTCTTGAGACTGGTCGACATGAATTTAAAACTATCTATGAAACGTATTTCTCTCTTGATATTGAATGCTGACATCTCTCCATCTACTTTTTTCTTCTTGTTGTCTATGACTATCCATTTCACGAAAGAAATGTATTGTTCTTCACTTTTTGTGATGCAGTTTAGATATCCTCTGCTGACACTAAAAACATTCTTCACAAACAGATGACTGTCATAACCGAACAGATTGTGAAATATCGCTGGAAAGAACTTAGCATCTTGAATCAAGATTCTTGATATTTTAGACTGCAATTGCTGTGTGCGGCACCTTGCAATTCACCTGTGTAGTGATCGTGATGTCTAATTTTCTGGTATTTGAGTGCCGAAATTTCGGTGTACGGTAGTTTACAGATGTGACATTTGGTAGCATTCTCAGTCTATCCCCTGCTCATCTGTCATGATGATCTTCACAGGAATTTTGAATTGTTCGTATAATGTTTTGATTTGAGACACCAAATCTTTCACACACTTTTGAGCCACGTCATCATCATCTGACTATTTCATGTAGGGGTATGGAGCCGAAGAATGTTGATTGATGAAAGAACATTTTATGTAGAAACAATATCCAGATGGTAAGTGTTTCTGATATTTTTCGGTATAACATCGGGTTGACACGAACTCATTTTCACCATGAAACATTTGAAATCAGCATACAGCATGAAAGGCACTCTCAATCTTCTGTTGTGATGTATGAATTTGATTTTGAGTGTGCAGTTTAGACATGTCAATGGCAGTGCATTGATTTCAGTTGCAATACTTCTTGTGACGTTCCAGCATTTCTTTGCATTGGAAGGAATTCAGATAGCTGAAAGAGAAAAATCTCTCTTTCTGATGTCTGCTAGTCTGTGCTGACAGTAATCTACTCATGCTCTTCGTCTTGTGAAATTGATAATAAATTGATGTTTTTCTCGCGTTTTTTTTAGCACTTATCCTCAGCAGAAATATGTTTTTTTTTCGAATCGTTGTATCCCAAGATGTTGACAGTGATCATGGTATTTCGATTTTCAAACTGATGCCATCATGGGATTTCGATTTTCAAAATGCTGCACAGCCACATTGGAAAATTCATTCTTGACCAATAGAAATTCTTAGAAGTCTCCACATACTTTGATGCTTTCTGCGGATGCTTTTCTACCAGATATAAGGCAGACGTGATGGCCCATTTGAAGTATTGACTGTTCTCTTAATTTTCCATGTTGATCACAGCTTCCTTCTTTCCAATGAAATAAGAAAATTTTATATATGAAGACGTTTGCAACGACTTGTCGATGTGAATCTCTAGATTCAATACTTCTCTGAATCTTCAAGCGCTACCTTATTTTGGATACTGCGCCAAAGATTTATTGTCTTTTCTTTCATGTCATAAAAAATATCGGGCACTGAAAAACTTTAGGGCACAGTCTTCACATTCAAGATTGAAAATATGCCAGTTTTTCCTTGAATTCACCCGTGTTCAGATCGACACCATTTTCGTTTTGATACCAACATCTTGCATCCGACGAAACAAATCCAACACGCCAGGTTTTATCACATTCAAGAAATTTTTGGGATGTAACTTTTTCATACTCTGGACGTCAAATGTTTTGAAAAATCCCTTGACGGCTTACTCTCATTCTACGGGAGTGGGCCACAACTGTTTGCATATGATTTTAGCTAGGATTTCTTCTAAATCACCATGGTCACCATTTTTTTTAAGTTCGACCATCGCTGTTTTTATGATATTCGTTATTTGATCCATTTTTCTCTTTTTATTTCCACTGTCGCCAATTGAATAGGAATGTTTTGTTTTCTGTTTTCTTTTCATTTCCTTTTTCCACCATTTGAATTGTTGTTTTTCTTTTCTCACCTCGTCCCCCAGACATCGAACCTATCAACTATTATTTTGTGACATACATGTTTCAAATCCAACCGATGCGCTTTAGATCTTAATTCTGGCAGTGTTTCCTCTCCGATCTCAGCCCTTATGACTCTGATCATTAAAATTTTGTTGTTTAGTTGATAACTCGACGATGTCGCAATTCCAAGATTCTTAACATAACTTTTCAATTGAGCTAAATTGCACGCTTCTAATGAAAATGACATAAACTTTTTTTTATAAACTTTATAAAATACTTTACAAACTTTCAAAAACATTTTTTTTTATTTCTCAATATAACATATGAAAATATTTTTTTATGAAAATTTTTAAATTTTTCTTTTGCAAAACTTTCAAATTTTCTAAAAAAAAATTTTATTGGCAAAACTTTCAAATTTTACAAAATATTTTCATCTTTTTTTCAAACTTTCAAAAAAGTTTTGCAAACTTTCAGATTTGTTTCTTTTTTTTATTTCTTATGTATATAAAAATAAAAACGTGAGCTTCATATTATAATAAATAAAAATTGATTAATCCTACAAAACAAATTCACATATATAACAAATAATTTTAAATGAAAAACATTTTCAAAAAAACTTGGCAGTTTTTATAACAAAAAAATTTCATAAATATAATAGGAAATGAAAAAAAATTAATAGCATTTTAAAATTAATCACACACACCAAAAAAAAATGGCAATGGAAAGAAAATTCGAATCGAAAAGAATCATTCCATACAATTTTGCTTTTTGTTTACATTAGTTGCCTTTTTTTCGTGTGTTACTCTTGGTGTTTTGTCGATTTCGGTCATTAGATCCTATAATATTTATAAACATGAATGGTAAGTGCTCGCCGGATGTCCAGATGGAGGTAAGTATGGTTATTAAAGGGAGTCTGGGAGAGGTGAGTCCAGGGGTGCAGGTGGGAGGGAGTGAGGATACAGAGGCGTGCAGACAGTGTAATATAAGGTATGGTGGTGGTCGGTGAATGGTAAGTAGAGGGGGTACGTGCGAACTGCAGTGATATTTTACAGTTGTTAGAGAAGCGTGTTGGATTCGAGCGGAGATTGTAGAGCTGAGAGGGAGGTTGGGGAGGGCTGGTGTATCTGGAGTTACCCCGTTGAAGGTTACCTATGATGGTGAGGTGGAAGGTGGGTGGAAGGTCGTTGTGGACTCAATGAGGAAACCGAGAAGCAGGAGACGTGGGGGAAGAATGCTTTATGTGGGAGGTGTAACTGAGGAGGAGGTTCTAGTAGGAAAATTCGGAAGGTGATGTCAGGACAGGGCTGGGTAGAGTCGGGAAGCCAGAGTCGGCGTAAGGCTGCCAAGGTTGCCAGGCGGTGTTTAGAAAACAGGTTTAGTATTTTAGATTCTGATACCCCTGGGGATGAGAGTGAGGGGGACATTGAAGGGGGCGAGATGGTTGTTGATGTTGATAGGCCAGATGGGGTAAGAAGGGCGGTGAAGAGAAATAGGGGTCCAGAGGCATGCAAAACGAGAGGAGTTGCAGATGATATAGGAACTGGGGCCAGAAGAAGAAAATGAGTTGTAGCGGGGAGCAGCATTCTACGTGGGATTGACAATGTGGTTTATGGACCTGGTAGTTCTAGTCGAACAGTCTTGTGCTTTCCGGGGGCTAAGGTGGAGGACCTGAGGGACCGGGTAGATGTTATTGTGGCAGGGTCAGGATCGGAACCGTTAGTGGTGGTCCATGTAGGGACCAACAATATCAGGGAGAGAAGGTCAGTATGTTTGGTGGAGTCGTAGAGAGGTTTAGTCAGGAAACTGCTAAGTAGGAATGCAAGTTGTATCCGGGTTCCTTCCTGTCCTTGGAGGTGGGTACGAACGGAACTCAAGGATTTGGGCGCTAAATGAGGAGTTGGTGGACCACTGTGTTGACCTGGTAATACCCTTTATCGACCATTGGGACACGTTTTGGGGCAACGCGAGCATGTACGGGCGTAGCGGAGCCTTTTTTGGACAGGAGCGGGGTGGGAGGCCAGAGGCAAGTATAACTAGAGTGGACACAGGTGTGGTGAACAAGAGCAAAGGGTACAGAATAAGTTTACCAAGGCTAGCTCCGGAAAACAATGGGACCAGTAGGCAGAAGCCAGTGAATCCAGGTACCCTGGAAGTGGGTTATAGCAACATCCAGGGTCTCCACCGGAAAGTAAGTGAAATTGCTACATTGATCGAGGCAAAGGAGTTAGATGTCATGGGCTTAAGCGAGACGTGGGTAAGACACGAGGAACGGATAGACCAAGTAAGGGGGTGCGTGTGGATAGGTGTAGGGCGAACGGAAGGCCCGAAAAAGGGGGAGGGGTAGGCATGTACATTAAAGAGGATTTAAAACCGTCGCTGATCACAGATCTGGAAGATGTCAGCACCTCGGCTGAGGTATCGAAAGAAATTGGATGGGTAAAGATCAGTCTGAGAAACAAAAGTATTGCCCTTGGGATTGTGTACTGTGCGGTGGAGGGAAGCAAACCCGAGTGGAATGATTCGATATACTCAACACACACTAAGGTCCAATATCACAGAACTAGAAAACAGGGGGCTCGCTATAATTCTGATGGGTGACTTTAATGGACACATAGGTGATAAGGAAGAAGACATAGAGGGCGGGGATAAGAAAGTCAACAGGAATGGAAGGAAGCTGTTGAACTTCACAAATGAGATCGGTCTGAAGATTCCGAACAGGGACGCGAGGTATAAGGGGAAATGGGCCTGGGAGAGAAACGAAAATAATCGACTACATTCTCACAGATATTAATTTAGGGAGGGAGGTGAGAGGGATAGAAGTGGATGATGAGGGTAAAATGGAGGTGGATAGTGATCACAACTTGATTACAGTGACGATCAGGACCAAAAAACTAGTAACACGCAAAGGAAGCTTCAATGAGATTTGGGAACTCAAAAAGGATGCTGACTGGGCGAAGTTCGAAGAAAAACTGAAACCAAAGCTTGCAACCATACACAAGGGGGGCAGTGTCCAGAAGATGGCCGACGCCATAGTTGCGAGCCTAGAGGAGGCAGGGAAGGAAAGTGTAGGAAAGATTAGGATGCCAACACGGGAACTTGGGTACAAAGTGAACGAAGAACTGAAAAGGGCAATAAAGGGTAGAAAAGCTAAATGTGCTGCATACAGGAGAAGTAGAAAACTTAAGGGGGCGGAAAGCAACGAGGCCACGGTAGCAAAGGAAGAATACCAACAAGCACGAAATAAAGTAAATAAGATTACAATAGCAGTCTTATTAGGAAGATAAGAACGACAGGCGGGTCGAGTTCGAACATATTTTGGAAATGGGTGAATAAACGTAACAAAGGAAGTAACTCACAGAGTATTAAAGTAGATGGCAGAGTTACAGACGAGCAAGATCAAATCGCATTAGAACTAGTCAATAACTGGGAAAAGGTAAACGATAAGCGATGGGGCATGTGGAACCCACTGGAGTGTCCGAACCAGGTCGAAGAAAATCTATCGAACTTCGTGTGCAGCGAAATTAAAACGGAGGAGGTGCGAAAGGTGATCTCAAAATTAAGTAATGAAAAAGCGGGAGGGGTGGATGAAATTCCTAACGAGTTTATCAAAAAAGGGGAAGAGGAACTCGTGGAAAGCCTAACTGTCCTATTTAATTTAGCCATAGAAAAACAAGAGGTCTCAAATGAGTGGAGAGAAAGCAAAGTGACATTTATTCACAAAAAGGGGTGAAAAGACGTTTTGGATAACTATCGAGGGATCTCTGTCAGTAGCAACATTGGAAAATTTTTCTGTAAAGTCCTGTATGGTAGATTAGAGGTGATTGAGGAGAATGTTTTTTTGGGAGTGATCCAGAATGGCTTCAGGAAGGGAAGGAGAGTCACTGGCCATCTTTTCACGCTATCCCAAAAGAAAGAATCCGCGAAAGCAAAAAAGAAAAAGATGTTTATGGCCTTTCTGGATGTTAAAAAGGCATACGATAGAGTATGGAGGGGGGGGGGGGGGGTATGTGGCGCAAGCTTGAGGCTCTGGGCTTGGGAGGCGAGTTTGTTGGAATTATGAAAGCATTATATAAAGATGTACAGAGTGAACTTAACCTGGGAAACATAACAACAAAACGTGTGCCTATGGAGATAGGCCTAAAACAGGGGTGTATCCTTTCGCCAATTCTTTTTGCATTGTACATCAAAGGTTTAGGAGATGAACTACTGCATAGCGACGAGGGGGTAGCAGTTGGGAAGTTGAAGATCCCAGGGCTTTTTTTGCAGACGATATGGTGCTAGTGTCAGAAAGCGAAGAGGGGCTAACGAAAATGCTGGGAATTGTTGGGAAATATGGGAGCAAATGGAGACTCGAACTTAAGGAACGCAAGAGCAAAGTTATACCTATGGGCCACAAAGTGGACCCCACTCGTAGGTGGAGAGTGGGGGAGTTCTGTATTCCGGAAGGTAGCAGCAATCCTCTTAGTGTAGGAGAGACAGGTGACTACGAGTATCTGGGGGTAAATATAAACATCACAGGAAGAGGCATCTACCGAAACCACACAAATAAATTGATTCTGAAGGGGAAGCGAATCCTAAACTAAATGAAACTTATAGGGAGAAACAGTTTCAATAATGTTTTCGTGGGGAAAACTATTTGGGAAATGGTGGGTTTGCCAAGTATAACATACGGTACAGAAGTGGTAACCTTAAACCAGACACCTGTAAAGAGCTTGGAAATCCTGCAGAACGATGCAGGCCGATGGATAACGGGGTCGAATAATGCCGCAGCACGAGAAGCAATCAGGGGTGAGCTTGGGTGGATGAGGATCAAGGACAGGATAGACCTATTGAAACTCGGTTATCTTAATTATTTGGTAAATCTCCCCGACAGCCGATGGTGTAAAGTAATGTTCCTGAGAATTTTCAACTCAAATATCAAGACGGGTTGGATGGTCCAAGTGAGGGAGCTTGTAGAGAACTACTCATTGGAGATCTCGGACCTAGACGTTGGGTCAAACCAGGGTACAAAAAATCGTCAGAGAAAGGGTCATGGCGGATGGTAACCGTAATTGGCGAGAGGGGGTCAAATCAAAGAGGTCTTTGGGTGGCCTGCGTGATAAAGAAAATCCTGGTTTTGAAGAGTACCTTGATGGCACATTTGGTGGGGGGGGGGGGGGTCACTGTTGTTCAAGCTGAGGTCGCGGTCCCTGGCGCTGAGGAAAAAAATTGGATAAAACAGTGACAAGGAGTGCCAGATGTGTAATTTGGGCGTGATGGAGACCCTGGAACACTTTCTTCTAGAATGCCCAAATTACCAGTCTAAAAAAATAAGATTCACTGGGAGTATAATGTGGAAGTGGGATGGGAGAATGAAGGGCATGTGGTTAGTGGGAGACTCATAGGAGAGGGTTAATATGCTAATCGGAGAGATTGGGAAGAATGGTGCAAGGGATGTCATCAAGTAGTTCGTCTCCGAGTGTTGGGAGGAGAGAAATAGCGTGGGAATAGGGAGGCAGTTGGGATTACAGGGGTTACCAAGGCCTTCTCATCCGAGAACCGCGACAAATCAGCGGCCGCCAAAGTGTTATTATTATTATTATTATTATTATTATTATTATTATTATTATTATTATTATTATTATTATTATTACAAGGTATTTTGTACTGAATCTTTCTATTTGAAACCTCACCCAATCCAGTTGAAAGACATCAAAGTTACAAAGTTTCAATATAAATACGAGAATTACAACATGGGATTAATATAGAACGAAGATCAAGGATCAGGTCGATTTATTTTTAGATTTGGAAAATTTGGGTCGAAGCTTCTGAAAGAAGAAGTAAAACAATCAAGGAGTTTACTTTGATCTACACCAAAAACTAGATATATCCGAAAATCAATAAGGGGGTCGTAGATCGACTTGGCGAAGAAACACTCAAACATGTGGAAAAATTAACGAAAGTAGACATGATCATTGAAAATCTATATGAAAGTGAAGAGGGAAAAGTGACAGCTCGCATTATTAATTTATTTATTTATTTATTTATTTATTTATTTATTTATTTATTTATTTATTTATTTATTTATTTATTTATTTATTTATTGGTGTTTAAGGTCACATACTTATGCACAATGGCTAAACGTGGCAGTGGCAGTTTTACAGGTGGAGAAAGCTGGAGTACCGAGAGAGAACCATCAAGCATCGACGAGCAACTGTCAGCTCCTCAACATTCTAACTCTTTTCAAGCTCTGCTCAAGCAGGGTTACAGCGGTTGAAGACATGTGCACCATCGTCGTGCAGTACGCCTTAGTACACAGTGTCATCGTGCCTCCACGTAGGCAACCGGGATAAAGTGCCTTGCCCAAAGACACAACGCGGGTCGACCAGACAGCTCGCATACTAATGAAAGATATGACTTTGTAAAAAGTGTGTATGATCGCAAAAAGAGTGGGTTTGTAAACAAAATTGGAAAGAAATGTTCAATTTCTTATTTTTTTTATTTTGTTAAATAAATTTTTTTTTTTTTATTTTATAAATAAATGCTTATGACATATTGATATTTGTTTTCTTATTTTTTAAATATTTTCGCTCTCTGTCTTCTTCAAACACTCATAAATTGGGAAAAAACAAATGAAGTCTCTTTCTTCTTTTCATCACCATTATTAACTAATAAAGTTTTTTCACCAGGAAGAATTTTTTCATTGAATTTAGATGCTGTTGCAGAATTCACAACAATAATTTCAAAATAAGGGAATTAAGCAATGACTTGCTCGCAATCGAAAAGTCCGACATTCTAATTCAGTGGGCGCAGCTCCCCATGCACAAGACCATATCCATCCAAATTCTGATCATGTCGCACTTGCGGACCATATTTAATGCCGGAATGAAACACATGATGATCGAATCTTCGTATTCCATGTCCTGAGAGTCGACACCATAACTCAATTTCAAAATCCAAAGGCCTCGATTGTCCTCGACACTCGATCATTTTCTTCCACCAACCTATCACCTCGTCCTCGTCGAGCTTTTCCAACACCGACATGGACGCAAAACATTGGATTATGGCATCTTTGTGTTCTGCGTTGTAACAGGTGTGTACTTCTATCAATCCCTCCGACATGCAACCTAGACATCTTTCACTCATGCTCTAGGAATATTTAAATCTGCGAGATGGGAACATGGCCTGTAGAAGATATCTTTGAGACACTTCACACGCACAACATCTCTTTTCATATTCCCGCTTTCTCCTTTTGATTCTTGATCTTCAAAAATTGCATGATTTTAATATTTTAGAGATTTTTTTGTTTTAATTATTAAACATTTATTTTGATTCTTTTTTTCCTATTTTATTTAAAATATGTGACAGCAACCCAAAAATTATTTAAAAGAAAAAGCCAAAAATAACCTATCTGAATACAATTTTTAAATTTAACATTTCACATCTGAACAGGGTTAATAATACAGTTTCATTTTTGAGTAGAAATAACAAACTCATTTCATTTAGAAAACTCTGTCAAATCAAATGTTTTTTTACGTGAATCTATCAAATAGAAAACCTCAAATATTTAATGCTGTGTGTAGTTAATGGTTCCTGATCCCATAAAATATTATCACCTTTTTTGTAACTAACAGCTATAAACACCATATGTGAAATATAAGTTCTCTTTCCAATTTTTCTATCTTAAACATTACATGTTCCTGTTTTGCTTGAGATAATTTGCCTTTCATCACAAAAACATATCGAAGTAACACTTTCATTTAATTTTTTCTTTATCTCTCTCGGTAAAGACCTAATATTTATATTCAAATGTTAATAAGTTTCGCGAGTAGTGTCGGAGAGTTCTGTTCAAAGTGTAAAATAGTGGTGTGCGATTATTTTTTTGGATGTGTAGCTTCCTTCAAAATGTATTCATGAAGTAGTTGAGTTGGTATTTTTGCTGTTTTTTCCCCGAGAGGATACATCAGAGAGCCAAAGGAATGATGTGATTTTATCGATCACGGGTCTCACAGTGAATATATCGACGTGATTTTACCGATCAGGAAAAATCGGGGTTTGGGCCTTTTAACAAATGTCGCCCATTTTTACTTTAGTACTGGAAATAAAACCAGGAGATGGAAAGCTGCAACATCTTATAGACGTTCCAGGTAAATTATCAACCCACTCAAAACATTTTTTAAAATTGAAATTTTACATTAAACTAACTAAACATATTTTTATTTGCCATTAAAATGCAAATGGGGATTGAAAGACAAGTCCTTTCCATTTAAATTTACACTGCGAGAAGTGGTTTTGTGAAAAATTTATGCAGTTTCCTGAACGAATTCGGAAGTTTACCGTATAGCCACTCTCATCCCATGGACAAATGTGATGAATTCTCAACTGAGCTCGAACCGGACGATCCCGGAAATTTTCTAATATTGACTAAGATTTTTATTGCTGCTCAATCTCCGAGATTCGATCGACAAGATGGGACAAATCCTCGTATCTCTCTATTGGCGATTCGATTTCCCATCCGATTTCTGACTCGAAAAAGTCGGCGGGTGTCGTCTAATGACATACGACCTCACTTAGCGAGAAGTCTAAAGTGAGCTGTATTTTTCTCTAGAAAAAAGCTCGAAAATCGAGAAAAATTACCTAAGGGGATTAGTGAGCTCGAATCGACTTTTATACTCTACTATCGTCGGTTATTTCCACTCGCTTGTCACCTGTATAGAGGTTGCCATCGACTCCCTCACGCAAGTCAACGAGAGTTTCCACGCTCAACGAATTCGTCTTATATAAGTTCATGTAATCGTCGGGTTTCATATTGCCAGCATATACCATCGTGTCGCGGATTGTGTCCGTAGTGACAATCGATTTTTCACTCTCCGAGTCAATCTCTGTTCTGTATATCTCGGAAGGACTTGGCGGAAAGTGTTGATACTGAAGAGAAGGAGGACGAGGTAAGTAACTAGAAGCTGGAACAGAAGGCGTGTAACTATACGTCTGACCAGAAGATCTGTAACCATAAGTCGGATCATAAGGTTCGTAAATAGAAGTCGGAACAGAAGGTCTGGAACCAGAAGTCCTGCTTTCTCTCAATGGTTTCAATTCTTTGACAATCTCTTTTATCATCTCTTCCTGAGTTTCTGTCAATGGTTTGAACAACTTAGTCGTCTATCCATTCATCTCGATGTCGCCTATTCGTTTCACAAAATTGCTTGGATATTCCTCTTCAATTCTAGAAATCGACAAACCGTCTCATCTCTTAACTTGGGATCCTTGATCTTTAAAAATGACATGCTTGGTATTTTAAGTTTTTTTCTCCTTTTAATTTTATTTTTATTTATGTTTCTTTTTTTATGTTTTCAGAAATAGAGGATATCTACACAAGAGCTCATGAAAAATAAAACTTTCTGATTCACACTCATGAGATAATTCCCGATATTCACTAAAATACCGTAGATGTTCTTTTTATTATATGCTGCATGACATTTTACAATGCAATATTCAGCCCTATTCGACTGCAAACACGTACTTTTTAAAACAATAATAATGATCAGCTGATGGTTCCTTCAAAGCGACATCATAGTGAAGCGCCGTCGCGTGAAGTCATTTAGGAAGCTACTGAAGGATATTTCTCGATATCCATCAAGTCGATGGATATCAAGAAATATCTTTTAGATAATGTGCGATAATTTACAGGTTAGCATACTATAATATATATTTTTATTTAAAAAAAATCAACATACAATATATTCCCCTGTCACAGACAGCGTGATTGAAAAAAATTGTCATGCGGTTGAAATCTCTCTCATTCAAGAGATCTCCGTCCAATTGATCACACCCGTCGAAGAGACAATTTAAAAAACCGACAAACAAACAAAAAACGACGAACAAGCACATGTTTTTTCATTTTTTGACGATTGGATTCTTTCACATCCGAGAGGTGTACGCCGAATCGACGAAATCCGTCGACGAGGCATTTAAGAAAACAAACAAAAAATACATGTTTCCACATCTTGACGAGTGTGACATTTGCGTCACCCACTTTTGTAAAACATCTGTCATCGACTTAGGATGTTCATCTCGGTTTCGGAAGCTTCCGCGGATCTCCACCGCCATCCCATGGGAAAATTAGATGAATTCCCCACCTGGGCTTGAACCGGACGATCGCAAAAATTTTCTAACATTTTCTAAGAGTTTAAATCGCCCTATCTCAGAGATTCGATCGAGAAGACCGGACAGACCCCTCATAATCTCTCTCTCTGCTATTCGATTTCCCATTCGATTTTTGACTCGAAAAAGTCGCATGTCCTCTCCTGGTATATGAACCCACTTAGCGAGAAGTCTAAAGTGGGCTTGTATCGCACTTAATCGATTTCTCGAGAAAATATCCTTGATAATCTTTGCTGAAAATTTTTCTTTCTTTTTTAAATTTGTGTGTCTTAAAAAAGAAGGCTATTCGTTTTTCGTTATCACGTGGTCTAAATGTCACAGATTACGTTTTATTTCGCCATACACACAATTCAATTCGTCTTTGCAATTATTATGGTCGAGCAAGACGAATTACTCCAGAGAACCGACGAGTACTCCATTTAATTGTTATTCTTTAGCATATTAAACACCCTTTACCTTCAAAGAGCATAGCAAATGTTTGCATCTGTTCTTGTTTCTTTTGTGATCATTATCATTTAAACATTCTATGAAAAAAGGAATGTGAGATGACAAGCAATCTTGACAAGTTTCTCTTTTTTGACAGTTTTTCATCTAAAACAATGATAACATTATTATTATTATTATTAATTTATTTATTCAAATGATTACATTTGATCAACAGATACTAGAACATGCAGCTTTGGAATAAGATGAAATGACCTTCAGGGTAATTCTATCTCCCAGTTTGACGCATAATGGCGTGGTGAATACGTTTGAACTTGAATGTGGATTCATCGGCTTTTCGACGTAATAGATACATTTTCTACACAATTCACCACAACATTGATGACAGATTTGTTTATTGTGTCGATAGAAGTCAAGTTTATTTGAATGATTTCTCCTCCATTCGGCATAGAATAGTCTTTCTCGCCATATAGAAGTCTGTTTCCTCTATTTCTGAAAGATCATTCCAATTTACAGAATTCTAATACACAACTCTCAATTGTCTTATGTATTTTATTTTTTTCTGTTACTGAAATCAGATTGCAGGCATCCATCATGTGTACAGGATCCTGTAGATTAGTGATTCAATAACCTCCCATGTCTGGCGAACCTTCCATCTTACTGCCAGACCTCCACACTTCAGTGTCGCCCACACAGTCTTTACTGTCGGCACACAATTTGAATTCCGGGACAGCCTCGAGACTGAATAGTTTGCGACCATCCATGATTCTGGACTCCATCATTCCTCTCGCTTTTCTATTCAGAAATAAATCGTCCACATGCGTTTTGAGATAGGTCTGGAATTTTTACAGGGAAAAATCAACGTATCCTTTATTGATCGTCATCGATTTCGAAAATTTTATAGATTAATTATCTTATTCAATCCGGCATCCAAATTGGTCTTCAGCTCATTCTTGCCATCGCATGAATTATCTTTCATTCTTTAGTGTCTATGCGTGTCTCTTGATGAAAATAGCATTCAAGAAAGTAAAAGAGATTCCATCATCATCAATGATAGTGTTAGTGGTGGTCTTTCCTTTTTTCATCACAACTTTGCTTTTTCCAAATTTATCGACTGACATTTTATTTAATATTGTTTTTAATTTTTTCTCTCTTTCCTTTATATATACTACTCCAAGTTTGCTCAGCACTAACTACATCCAACTACCTGTTTTATGGTTTAGTTGAAATATTGTAATGAAAAGTGTATATATTTTTTTTATTTAATTATATCTTTAATGATTTAAGTACAGAAATTAAGATTTTATTTGTGTTTGACATTATTTTTTAGCTTTTGAATACGATAACCATGGAAAATAGATATTTTTAGTAAAAGAGGAAATTTTTTCAATATGCCAAAACGTTGACGGAGCGAACTGGTATGGCTTCAATATCGAGTATGAGACCCATTATTGCCAATTACAGCTTAACAACGCTTTCTCATGCTCCCAATCAGGGTCCTGGTGGTCCTTTGTGGGATGTTGTTCCATTCTTGGACCAGCATGGCACCAAGCTCCTGGACACTTCTTTGCTGGACTGGATGGGCTGAAATTGCAAGCTGCAACTCATTCCAGACATGTTCGATTGGATTGAGGTCAGGGGATCTTCTGGCCAGTCCATACGCTCATTTCCCTCCCTCTGTCAGTACTCCTGGACAGCATGGGCAACATGAGGACGGGCATTATCGTCCATCAGAATGAATCTATCACCCACTGCACCTGCATACAATCTGACGTGGACATCCAGAATCTCATCAATATACCATTGTGCTGTCAATGTACCACGTTCAAGGACACAGAGCTCTGTACGTCAATCCCAGCTGATGCCGCCCCATACCATGATTGACCCTCCACCGTAGCGGTCATGCTCAGCAATGTTGGCCGCATGGAATCGCTCTCCTGGTCTTCTCCATACCCTAGAACGCCTATCTGTGTGGTCTAGGTAGTACCTTGACTCATCTGTAAAAACAACAGGTCGCCAATCTTCTCTGATCCATCCAACGTGCTCCATGCGAATACATGGTCTTCTCGATCGGAGACCACCTTTGTGCAACCTTACCTGGATAGTCTGCGTTGAAACATTTACCCCGGATGCATTCTGAAGGTCACTGTGAAGCTGGGTTGCTGTGGCAAAGAGGTTCCTATGGGCCTGAATGATCAAAAACCGGTCTTCAGCTGCAGATGTTGCCCTGTCTCTGCCACCACCATGCCATCTTACTGGTGTGCCATACTGCTGAAATCAGGCTCTAGTGATCACCTATTGTGCACACCGAGGGCTTCAACAACCTGACGGTGGGTAGCCCCTTGCTCCATCGCAGCCCTACAGCCCGCCACATTTCTGCTTCAGACAAATGTCTTCTTACATTTGCCATATTCAATCATTAAATCACAAGGGTTTGTGTAGAAATAAAGATTTAATACCCTACACATGTCATGTACATGTGAACAGTACACGAAAACATCATGAAAATCAAGGGGTGCATGCTTTCCATGACAGTCATGAAAAGTATGCCTGTCAAGAGAGCTAATGTAAACACTGGGGACCATCTCAATACATTCCTCAATCATATCCACCATAAATGTCGCAAATATGTCACAAGCCAATTTCACAATGATGTATGAAATAATTGGTGCTTAGCAAACTTTGAGTAGTATATATAAACTCGATACATGCATGCCATAAAAAATTAGTTAATCACATTAAAAGAAATCATTGGTTAATTACCACCCATCACAAATCTTCAAAACGTTAAAAAAATAACTGTTAAAAATATTATTGGATAATATTGGGCACACGCATAATGCACAGAAACAAAATTCACTCTCTCTCTCTATTTTAATGTAAGTCATTGAGGATGCCTTGAAAATAATGTCCCAAAGACCATCTCTTGAGAATGTATAGCTTCAAGCGTCTGCAAAACACTTGATCTTAAGACTACTCTCATCCCATATTGAAATAGACAGACGCTTTCTAATACTTTCTAAACTTGCGATGTAGTGTGACCAGTAACTATCGAAATGATAATTATTTTTATATTTTTCTTGAACCAAGCCACCCAATGAGTACCGTCGCCTGAGAAATCATCTAGATTCCAAATTCTGCATCCGTCCTCGTCTCATAGATGATCACTGCTAGGTAATGCATCTTGAGAAAAGAAGCCTTAAAAATATAGATATTGAATGTTTTGACCACTTTAACAAATCTATATTAGATAAGGGTATTTTTATAAAATGTTCTCCTCTCTCTCTCTCTCCTCTCTCTCTCTCCCTCTCTCTCTTTTAATTTATTATTTTTTTCTGTTAGCATCTAGATTTTGTTTTGTTCATGTGTGTTTTCTATTTCTATATCCATATAAATTTGCCACATTGTGTACTTGTCTGAATTCTCTTAATTTTGAGCAATAAATGTATTATCGATTTTGTTAGTAATGTCCTTGTGTTAACATGCTTATTCCATGCAGAAGTACGATTCTCTCTTGTTGTCGTCAGCCGATAAGGAATTGTTTCACTCTCTCTCTCTCTCTCTCTCTCTCTCTCTCTCTCTCTCTGTGAATGTCATGTTTATCACTTTGAATCAAACTCATCGATTTGTGGATTCATCAATCTTCGCACAGAAACTTTTTATATTCTTCATAAGTGATGTCGTTTTCAACTCCTCTTTTCACACCTTTACATTTCTTGACGTTTTCGCGACCAGTTGTGGTGTAAGCATAAAGTTTAAATTTCAAACCTCCGAATTCTATTATTTGTCTTCCTCAGGTCTCATCAGTGAATTTCCCAGGCACCTTTTTATTTGCTCTTGATGACGTTCTCAATTCATAATCGATGGGATAATTGCTCATGTCGAACCATTCCAACACGTTTGGAATTATGTCCTTGTCAAAATCTGTCATCTCTGTTATGTAAGCTAAACTATCCGTGTCAGTGAAGAAGTGTTTCACTTTCAAACTGTCGTATTTTTTCTAGATGCATTCGTAATGAAATTGATACATCAAAATCTTAATGAGATCCAAAATACAAGATCCCAAATAAGACGGCTTGCTTAACGTTAAGTATGTCTTTTTCTTCTGCATGGCCACTAGATTCTCATCTAAGATGGTTCAGTGTTAGTAATTGGGTTTCACTATGTATTTTCTAGCTATCGCCATTTCATTGACATGATGAGATGAATGTCAGTCCTGTTTGTGACGTGTTCCATCAATTTTCCGAATATATAACTGTTCATGAGTTTCTTCTTCCTCCTCCATCAAGGAAATAGTCTTCCATTTTATTTCTATTTAAGTTAGAAAAATTTTTACAACAGATTTCACATTCTTTCAATCATAATTCCGAAACTGTTTTCTCTCTGGTCTCTGCAATTATGGCTGTGATCAATGTGGACTGCATCTTCAGAGTCGACTCTCTTGGAATTTTGGAAAACTTTAGCATGCTTTTGCAGTTCGTATGATTTAGACTCTCGGAAATGTACATTACTGTTTTTTTATATAAATATTGTTGTTTTTATATCTTTCATAACAAATTCATTTTTTTTTAAATAAGCTTCTTTTTATAATATATAAGAAAAATATATTTTTAACTACAAAAAAGCATAGCAAAAATTATTTTTAAAAATTTCACTTAGGTTTTTTTCCATTTTTATCAATTCATTTCTTTTATTTTCATATGAGCTGATACTTTATCTTTGGTTTTATGTAAACTCTCAATAACTATGTCTACTTTTGTTAATTTGTTTTTACATCTTTGAGAGCTTTTTTTCCATGTCCATCAACGAGATGTCTATCGAATCTCGAATATGTACCAGCACCATAGAGTAATGTCAAGTTGCAGTCACCAAAATTTCTTTCTTCTTCACGATTATACACAGCGCTTCTGTCAAATCCAAAAACAAATAGCGTTCTCAATTTAATTTTAATGACATTCTGTAAGTGTCAAATTTATCATCAAAACCTTTCGACTCCACATCTTTTGATTTGAGGTTGTAAGTTTCCAGTTGAAAAGCTTTACTCTTAAATTTCTTGTGTGGAATGACTTTGCGCAATTTTAAATAGATTTTTCTTATTGCCGGTATGATTTTTTTCTCTTTTGTTTTTTTTTTTATAAATTTCAAATTTTGTTGTTTTTTTTAAATTAATTTTTTTTTTTAAACAAATTTCCACTAATATATGAACTATTTTTTTTTCTTTCTTTCCTCCTTTAAATTAATTTCTTTTCCAGATAGATTTGTTTATTTTCTTTTTTATTTTCCTACGAATATTTTCAAAATATACTCTCCTTGAGTTACTTTATTCTTTCTTGAAACACAAAAGGTATGTCGACCACTAAGTGCTCACAAATGTTACAACATCTTATATCATTTGCACAATCTGTATTGCAATATATCGCAACTGTTTTGTGACTCCATTCAGGAGTGTTAGCAGAAAAATCAAAGAAACTGCTCAGCGACTTCTGCACTATTATGAGGGCTACGAGGTGAACTGAGCCAAAAAAATCAGTAATTGAGAAACGAAAATACATTTTTGATCCTTTATTAAGAAAATGTACGTTTTTTAATGTGTCGACAGAAACAGATGATGACTAGAGAAAGCCCCAGAAAATATTTATATTGTGGTATTGTGAAAAGAACTGTAATATGTTTGTAACCGATAAAAATTGTCAAAAAACCATGTAATATTTTTTAAAGCTAAAATAAAATTCATACCATTGAAAATATTTCATTTGTTGTTTATGGCACAATCTCCTTATTGGTGGATTGAACACGCACTGAAGCATTATCAATTTCGTAACAAGGGCATATACTTTATTCAATAATAGCAATATGAATTGTCTCTGCTGACTTATATTACAGAAAACGTGTACCCTTGCGAAACAAGATTATCTCTTTATCTGTTTGGATAACCAGCATATGTTACGTATATTTGTTATCAAAAGAGATTAGTCAAAGATGAAGATTATATTTGCTGATTTTTTCATTGACCTTTTGGGTACAAAGTCGTCTGATGATGGCCCCTTGGCAAAGGCCGAAACGGTTATATGTAAGTATTATTTGGGCTTAACTACACTTTCAACATCCAATGTTAGTCCCATCCCAAACAGTTTTATGGGTGGGGAACTTTCCAACTCGGCAGGGTTAACAGTGGTTTAGCATGACGGTGCTCCCACTTGGACAAGTGTCTTGAGCAAGTACACAAAGTCGACACGCCCATAGATTAGCGAGGCTCGAACTCATAACCTCTCGGTCAGAAGTCCGACCATCACGAATTTATGAGCCGTCAGGCCCCTTCTCCTTCGGTAATTTTTTTTTTCTCCCTGTTAAAATGTAGTCACATGTTCTGATATAATCACCTGTGCATGATTGGGATAATCTGTTGATCTCTTAATTGATTCATGATTTCAAAAATCTAGTGATACTATATGAAAACCTTTGCTTGTTTTTGTCAGTTCTCCACTATAATATGAATGCAGACACATGTTCTAGCACAGCATGGGTGATGTCAAATATATAAATAGACTGGGCATTATATAAACACAGGTGATGGTGATTGACAGGTTTGATAAACAAAATCGAAACACTATCGAGATTAATGGACAGGTGTTAATTGACATGACCCGAACATGAGCTGGGATTTCCCTAAAAACAATTAAATCTAATTAAATCTAATTAAAAACAATTAAAAACAATCAAATATAATTGAAAATAATTTTACAAATCAATTAAAAAATCACATAAAAAATCAATTAAAAAACATTTAAAATTGTTTAGAATACTTAAAAAAACAATTAAAAAAATTAAAAATAAATGATTAAAATGACGTCATTGATTCTTATGGTACCTGTTGCGGCAGAAAAACCAAGTTGGGGTACATACTTACTACTGTAGTAAAATAGGGTTAAACATCCTACTCTGAACTGTACTCACTGCACGAAAAATAACATACTGGAAGTCATGTGACATCCAGGTTCTGGAGAAGACAATCTGCGCATTTGGCCAAGGATCTTCATCTTATCAACATGTGATATTAATTCGTCTCATCTCTTTATATTCCTACTATTTCAACAATGTTATAATAAAGTACATTTAAATGAATATATTCACATGAAGAACTGCATCCTATAATATGATGTTTTTATAAACTGTCACCAGAATATTTTCCATATGTATATGTGGACCTCATCATATGCAATTCGGTGTGATGTTGGTATCATCGCCATTTTGATGTATATACTTATGTGATGTCGACGACCTATTATTCACTGATGCCATTGATGAATTAATGGTGAAATATTACTGGTACCATATTGATGATATTTGGTGAACTATTACTGCAAGACATCTTTGACAGTGCTAGCTGATGTTAATATTTCAGGTAAATAGCTTAGTTAGTACAAGTTCTTTTGAACAAACTGATCTGTTTCATGACACTATTGTTGATACAAGTAATCAAAATTCAGAGCCAACTTCAGATAATGCAAATTCTAAAGGAACAAGTATTTCATTGAGAATAAATGCTAGCCAAAATCATGAACTTGGTGCACATGTGGGTAAAAACAAAGAACTGAATAACCCCGAAAATAGCACATGTTTGGATCAAGCTGGTAAACTTGAACCACATGAAATATTTGACAGCATTAAAATAAATACTAGTCCGATTCATGAACTTAGTGCACATGTGGGTGAAAACAGAGAACTGAATAACCCCAAAATAGCACATGTTTGAATCAGACTGGTAATATGGGTCCAAATGAAATATTTGGCGACTCAAAAGAAATCAATTCTCAGAAAGTTTCAAGTGACCCTCAAAAAATAATGGTGTCAACATTCTCAGAATTACCTATATGCAAAGATGAAATTGTAAAAAATGTTCCTGAATTTTTGCAAGATTCGGCAGCAAGATCTGCCAAGGAGTTGAATGTCAGTCAGTTAAATGAATTGACAGACCTGCTTATTGAATATCAGGATGTTTTTGCAAATGATGAATTTGATTTAGGTAATTTTATTGAGATTGAAACTAAATTGAAACTAAAGATGCTGAGCCCATTAAACATCATATGCGCCGAACACCTGTAGGCTTCGAAAAAGAAGAAGCACACTTAGATAAAATGTTAAAAGCAGGTGTAATACAACCATCAAATTCAGAACGGGCGGCTGCACCTGTTTTGGTGAGAAAACGGGATGGGGTGTGCGATGGTGCGTAGATTACAGGGCCTTAAATTCAGTCACTGTAAAAGACATGTACCCATTACCATTGGTTGAAGAATATTTAGATATAATGTCCGACAAAAAATGGTTCTCAAAACTTGATGCAAATTCTGCATATTGGCAAGTTAATATCAGCGAACAGGACAGACAAAAACGGCCTTTATTACTAAACATGGTGTATTTGAATTTGTAAAAATGGGTTTTGGGCTCTGTAACGCGTCTGCACGTTATTCCCGCATTATGAATCTTGTCTTGAGAGGTTTAAATTGGAAGATTGCATTGACTTTCTTGGACGACATTGTCACATTGGGTAAAAATTTCTCAAGACATCTGGAGAATCTTAAAAAAGTATTGCATCGTTTCAGAGAATATCACTTGAAACTAAAACCAAAGAAATGTGAATTTTTTAGAAAACAAATTGAATTCCTAGGACGAATTGTTAGCAATCGTGGAATTGAAATTGGAGAAACGGCTACAGAATTAGTCTGGAATTGGCCAAGACCGACCAATTCTAAAGAGGTTGAACGATTTTTTTAAGCCTGGCAAATTATCACAGAGTGTTCATAAAAGACTATGCAAAGTTGGCTAAACCTTTGTATAATTTGACAGGTAAAAATGCTTTTCAATGGGGTGAAGATCAAGAAAAAGCATTTTTGGCAATAAAAAACTCATCAACTGAAGCTCCAATTTTGGGATTGCCAAATGCAAGCGATTCTTTCATTTTAGACACGGATGCCTCTGATTATGCAATCGGAGCAGAATTTATCCAAATACAAAATGGAGAGGAATGTGTAATTATTGCATTCGGTAGTTTCGTCCTAAGTGTAGAACAAAGAAGGTATTGCACTTCAAGAAAAGAACTGTTAGCAGTTATAAAATTTACAAGACAATTTCGTCACTATCTCTTGGGCAGACCATTTGTCATAAGAACTGACCATAATAGTCTGACTTGGTTATTAAACTTCAACGAGCATCAAGGTCAAATAGCTCATTGGATGGAAGATTTAAGTCAGTATGATATGGTGGTGCAACATAGACCCGGTAATAAACATGGCAATGCAGATGCATTATCTCACATTCCGCAAAAAGGACTTTGTCCTAATTATAAGTTAGGCGGCAATATTGAAACTTTGCCTTGTAAAGGACGTCTTTACTGTAAACTGGCACATGAGAAATGGAATACATTTGCCACAGAGATAGATTATGTAGTGCCATTATCTTCAGGTAAATTTGGAATTACTCAACATCTTCCTGTACCCAATTGCATGGTAGGGCACAAGGCCAATTACTCTGTGGGGAAACAGGAAGAGGGAGTGAAAGCCTCCATTGAATTAAAAACATGTTCTGTTGAACACAAAAAGGCTGCTAATGAACAGACTTTCAACTCATTTCCCTTTGTCAGAAATAACTCTTGGCGAAATGTCGATGGTTCAATGCGACAACAGAGTGATGAGGCTGAAATAAAAAGGACAGAAAAACGACCAAGACCCAGAAAAAACAAATTCATGGCCTTGGGACCCTGAGGGGTCAAATAATTATAAAGAACAACCTTCAATAAATTTAACACAGATATTGGAGTGGTCTACTTCAAGTTGTGATCCATGGGATGATGAAGGTTGTTGGAACAGTTACCCCCATGTAAATAATGTAGATAACCAATTACTTTTTTCTCACCTGGATTTAACATTTGGTCCAGAATTCCCAAATAATGCGGAAACAAAATGTTGTAAAAATACGACTATTGATCGATTTTCTGGATTTTCTTTTTCTGGATTTTCAACTGAAGATTGCGAAGATTGGAAAAATGCTCAGACCCAGATATAATTATTTTGAGGCGGTGGTTAAAACACTCAGAAGAACCTACTGAGGGAGAAATATTTTTAACAAGCCCTGCTTCAAAGTATTATTGGATCAATAAGGCACAATTCACTCTTGAAAGTGAATTGATAAAAAAGAAGCAATACAGATGCTTCGCAACTTTTGGTACCAAAATCCATGAGAGAAGAGGTAATCAGGCTAAATCATGACTTGCCCTCTGCAGGCCACCAGGGAATAGATAGAACTAGAACGAAAATACAGAATCACTACTTTTGGTATGAAATGACCCAAGAAATTGAAAATTTCGTACTCTCCTGTGTTGAATGCAATAAAAATAAAAAGATTTCAAGAAAAGGCAAATATCATTTAACTAAATTCCATGTTGGTGCCTCCCATGGAATGAGTACATCTAGATTTTCTTGGGCCATTGCCTAAAAGTATTAAAGGGAATGAATATATATTACTGATGGTAGATCAATTTACTAAATAGGTAGAATGCATACCACTACCATCACAAACTGCAGAAGTCACAGCTCAGATGGCTGTGAATGAATTCTTTTTTCTGTTTGGTTATCCCTTTCAAATATTTACAGACCAAGGTAGGAATTTTGAAAGTAATCTCTTTTCACAAATGTGTGACTTACTACAAATTCATAAAGCTAGAACTACGCTATATAGGCCTTCTGCTAATGGACAAGTAGAGAGGTATAATCGCACTTTATTAGATTCGATACGTTACTTTATTGATAGATCACAGCATGCATGGGATGAGAATTTAACTTAGATTGCTGGTGTTTTACAGTGTTCAGTTAATCGAAATACAGGATTCACCCCAGACAAGCTCATGTTGGGCAGAGAAATTAACCACCCAGCTGACCTTATGATTAGAATAGCATCTGAAACTACCGTGGATTCTCCAGTAGTAGATAAATATGTTTCATCACTTGAAGAAACAATAAAACTCGCCCATGAAACAGCTGGATCTACACTAAAGTCGATGCAAGAAAGAATGAAAAGAGATTATGACTTAACAGTTCTAGTTAAAGAATATAATTGTAATGATCTGGTGTATATACTTGATTCCTCAACTAAAAAGGGAAAATCTAAAAAATTATCTCCTTTATGGAAAGAACCAGGGATCATAACATCAAAATTGACCCCTCATCTATATGAAATCAAGTTGAGAAATAGAACCACAATAGTTAACCATGATCGACTGAAACTTTGTAAGGATCGTATAATTCCGAGATGGGTGAAAAATTATCTAGACAAAGATTCATGAGAGCAATCAATTGAGGAAGTTGATTCTTCTAAAGAAGATCTCTATTGTTCCTGTCAAAAACCAGACCTCAGACAATTTATGATACAGTGTGACTATTGTCATGAATGGTTTCATGGATCATGTGTTAATGTAACTGCTGAGGGGGGCTAAGAATTTAGATACATATCAGTGCCAATCATGTACATAACTTTTAAAACAGACTGTTTTTATAACTAAATATTTTTATTTACAGGCACAATGAGTAAACCAAATTTTAAAATACTTGAACATGTGAGACGAATGACTGATGAGGGAAAGCTATTCACACCAGCAGATAAGTTAATATACGACTTAGTTATGGTGCCAAGAAATGTGATCACTCAAAAAGAGAAGAATGAACTGATTATCCAACAATATTCCATTGCAAAATATACTGGAGATGGTAAATGGATAAATCAGTTACGCAAGAGTGGTCAAACTCTTTATTCAAATTCTTGGCTGGATGAGCATCTTCCCTCTTTAGACGGAAAAACATTTGCTTTCAAGAAAAGTGTTGAGACTGCACAGGCTAAATATTCAGCTAATTATTCAAAATCTTCCTGTCAGGATATACGTTTGAAGACGCAGGCGGAAATACAGAGGATCACTACTACTATAACTACCTCCTCCTCTGCAAGCGCCTTGATAGCCTCATCACAGGAAAGCAAGGAGTCCAGCAGCACCTCTGGCTGTGGGTTGGTGGATCGCCTAGAGAGTAAAACAACGTCTAGGCCAATGGTAGGCCAAGATAAAGTATTTAAAAAAGGCAGTGTAGTGCACTCTGGGAGATTTACGTGCCCGGCAGTTGGTAGTAGATCGTTTGACTCCACAAATAGGTTCATCAATGACTTGGGGGATAGCCCCATAGATGTCACTGTGTCTGAAGGTCATTTCCCTCTGCCTATTTTGGTGAGCGACAAGGCAATAGAGGTGGACTGTGTGGTATCTGGGGAAGATCAGCCCAGGAACCTAGGGAGCCACAGCCACGACCTTCTGGAACTGGGCCTGGATGGGGTCTGGGGGGGGGTCGCCCAAAAGTCGACACAGCGCCTAACAGGTCATATTCCTCTCTCTGATGGAGGTAATTTGATTATAGAGGTGGGCGGTGTGGCGGCTGGCGGGAGATCAGCTCGGATCTCGGGTCCCACTTCTGAGGGTCAGGTTTGGTTCGGCCATGACTCGGTGGATGGCCCCACGGATGACGCAATGGCTGCTACACAAGCCCCTTTCCCTTTAGGGGGTGGCTTGATAATAAAGGCGGATATTGTTGCATCCGGTGGGAGATCTGCTTTTCTTACGGAGGGGCCACCATCTTATCAAAACAAAGTGAACAGGCATCTCCTTCTGGTTCAGCTGATAATGTAGGTGGTGGGCCGGTGGGTAGAACAATGTCTGGCATTCAGATTTCTTTATCCTCAAAAGGGGATCGCACTGCAGTTAAAACAGACATTGTGGCACCCGCTTGTCAGCCAGCTATCACTTCGGAGCCAATGTCGAAGGGATGTAATAAGAAGAGAGCAATGGATGAATCGCCACACTCCAGTCGATTATATGAGAAAGCGACAAAGAAACCATGTAACAGATCATCTATACTAACATCAAGTAACAGAGCGATAACACACGACCAATCAAAGTCTGGTGAGATCCATATTGAAGCACCTAGTGGGAAAAAGTGGTTCTAAAAGTCCGATTTCGGATTGCAATATGGTAACAAAGAAAATGAAGATGCATTGTTATTATTCTCATTTACCTATAGTATTCTGGGATGCAGGATTTGATGAATGTAGTATCTTCAGCTAGTCTTCCTAGAGATGTACAGATATCTCCAATTGATGAAGTAGCCATGATTAATTTATGCAAGGATCAACGCTGGACAATACCACGGCCTTTTGGTCACTCACGGAGCATCAACAAGATGTAAACCTGCCATCTTTAATACGGAAGGCCAATCTGAATCATCGGCTACTGCAACGACAACTTCACTTAATGTAGAACATCAAGCAATGACTATAGTGGTATCTAAACCTCTGGTTTTGGATCTACAAGAAAATCTCAGCGTCATGATTGAAAATACACCCAGAAGTACTGTATCAATCACATCCACAAATCCTATGTTAATGGCAATAGACAGTCACTTCCATTTGGACAGAACTCGTCATGAACATGAAATGTGTCTATTACATCGATTGAAGATTTATTGCATTCCTACCATTCTGGTAAAACTCGTCGGTAGAATAGATATTCAGTGTGATCCGGAAGACTACGACTTCCCATTGCCTGATAGTTCATCTTCTTGGAAGGTCGCTATTGGAATACATCCTAAAAAGTTGAGAAGTTAACAACATCCAGATATTGTCAACTCAAAGATCTCATCGATTCACCAAAAATCGGTGCTGTTGGTGAAATTGGGCTGGATCATACAGCAGATAAGAAGTATTGGAAGAAGCAGGAGGAAGTCTTCGAAGAATTATTGGACCTCTGTACCAAAAGAAAACCTATCATTCTACATGCCCGTGGTATTAACCATATAGATACTGCTTCACTCTTTTCCAAATGTCTGGATGCAGTAAAAAGAAATTGCGCACCTACTCAACGGATTCATCTCCATTGCTTTACTGGAGGCATAGAGCAATTACAGCCATGGATAGATTATTTTAAAAACTGCTACTTTGGTTTAACGGGCCTGGTCAAGAATTTCAACGCCGGATAGAAATTTGCCTTGCAAAAGGTACCAATAAAAACTGACTCATTTTGTGGGTATGGTGGTACAAATGATTTCTCAACAGCGACCTGAAACTCTTCAGCAGATCTTGGATGTCACAACTGAAAATGCAAAGCGTCTCTACAGCTTATAGAACTGCATAATAACCTGCAATCCTGCACGTTAGCAAATCAACTATGTTTGAACTGTTTTCTGAAATATTCACTAGATAAAGTTCTTGAAAACTGGGAGGAGTGTAGTAAAATAGGGTTAAACATCCTACTCTGAACTGTACTCACTGCACGAGAAATAACATACTGGAAGTCATGTGACATACGGGTTCTGGAGAAGACAATCTGCGCATTTGGCCATGGATCTTCGTCTTATCAACATGTGATATTAATTCGTCTCGTCTCTTTATATTCCTACTATTTCAACAATGTTATAATGATGTACTTTTAAATGAATATCTTCACGTGGAGAACTGCATGCTATGGTATGATGTTTTTATAAACTGTCACCAGAACATTTTCCATGTGTATATGTGGACTTCGTCTTATGCAATTCGGTGTGAATTGCATCCGCCATATTGTTTGATGTTGGTATCGTCGCCATTTTGATGTATATACAAATATGATGTCGACGACCTATTATTTACTGATGCCATTGATGAATTACTGGTGAAATATTACTGGTACCATATTGATGATATTTGGTGAACTATTACTGCAAGACATCTTTGACAGCGATTGCTGATGTTAATATGTCAGGCAAATAGCTTAGTTAGTATACGTTCATTTGATATCTAGTTTTCTCATATAGTCTCAACACACCCACGAGACTACACTACTTATCACAATGGCGCCAATTCGCTCCGGGACTAATATTCGCTCCATTAATCACATGCCGTACAGCATGAAAAATGGTCCTATAAGCTGTGTTTTTGAAGCAGGTATATAAAGAAGGCGCTATTAAAAATCTATTTGCATATTAAATCAAATTTTCGCTGCAAACGTAGTTTATATCTCCTCACTGGAATGTACTCGCCGACCTCATTCCAAAGAACGGTTATGGTCTGTAACTTGTAACCGGGAGATTTTGAGATGAAGACTCGGGGTGGAGATTATGATTCGGTAATGTTATTTATTATTGGTTTAGTGCGGCAATGGAAAGCGGTTAGATATTATTAAGACTTGGTTTGCAGGGGTCACGGAGACGGGGGGGGGGGGGGGTCTGGGGGCCCCACCACCCTCCCCACCCCCACTTTTTACCATAAAATAAAATTCACCAAACAGGCAACTACTTCGAGATTGTAATTCCGATATTTTATGACACAATCACACACAGCGAGATACACGCAATATAGGTATTAGGTTTCATGGTTTATAGGATTCGTGAGTTCGACTCCACAGGCCGATCTATAAGGGGACAGGTTGTGATACTGGCCACATTGCATGCGGCCAATATCACAACCTGTCCCCTTTCATGTCAGTTAATGACTTTGGCACCAGAAAACTTGGTACATTCAGCGAGTGTGACCTTAAACCTTTACCTAACGTAACGGTCAAAACCGGCCAGCGCTATTCTCAAAATAGCCTTTTAATTTTCATTATTTTATCATTTTTTGTCTCTGAAACATAGGTTATGACCCCTCATAGGAATGAGCTCGACGAGATCGTTCCAATGAGGGGTCATAACCTATGTTTAAGAGACAGAAAAAATGAAAATAATAGTTACTCAAGAATTGTTTTGCAAGTGTCGTCTGCTTTTCATGTTAGGTGAAGAGTTAAGAAGTGACTATACATGTACTTGTCTGACTAATCTGGAATAATAATATATGATTATTAGCAGTTTTTTGGTTGTTTGTCTTTCGGGAAAATGCGTTTAAAAGAAGAGATTATGGATGTTTCTATGTCTTCCCTCTTAACATTTGTCAGATATAACTTCTGGCCACATAGTTTTGTTTTTGTGGCTGAGCAAAATAACCGTTGAAATTTCAGTGCTTTTTTCCAGGGGCGAATCCCCTGGACACCCAATCTTCCCGGGCCCTAGCGGCATTCAGCCCACGCCCCCCCCCCCCCACCCCACCCCCACACACACTTTCATAATCGCTCTGCGGCCCCTGTTTTGGGGAAACTTTCTAGAAAATTGTGGTGTTCCACTGTATATTTTTATTCCAAAGGACACCAGTTGCTCCCCACCCCTTTGCCCCGTGACAGATAGGTAAATTATTGTGCAGTCGCTTTCGTGGGTCCTGCGACTTGGATTCCAAATTGCTTGATAGCGTGTTTGGATGAGAAGTCTCCCACTCCCCATGAATGTTTTTGTGGTAGACTTGAATTCTGTCCGATTATTTCACTTGCGCGACAGTAATTCATCCGATAGAATTGTTTGCTAATTATAGTAAAGGAAATTACGCTATACAGCTTTTTCAGACATCTCCTAAATTATGAGTGTTGTGGGCCCCATCTCTTGACACGAAGGGGACACCAAGAACATAAAACCCTCGACGAATATTAGCGGTACCTAGCATCGTCGGACGCTTTGCATTCCTAATTTCTGCCGGAAAATTTCAATGCTTCGACTCTCGATTTCCGTACGAACAACTTTCTTAACTGCTCGTTCCTCTAGTAATGCTGTAAATTCATTATTTTATAGTCAGCAAAAACTCCGCATGTAGCTATATCTTAAGGATATCTTCGGATCTCCGGTTTGGGCAAGCTGTTTACTTTATTTGTCCGCATCCCATTTTGTGTCCCATAAAATTTCAGGCCATTTTTTGTAAATTCCATTGCAATCAAATTTCATATTAAGTATAGCTAAATACATATAGACGACGACTTCAAAGTAAAAGACTTCACTACGATAATCTTTTGTGGTTAGTTCTTCTGCTTTAGTTCACATTATCGTGAAAATCAGATATCCTTGGGGGTGGATGCAATCCAGTATTTGCCGTCGAACACCTCCTATCACATGGCAGTTCGCCTCTTTGCATAGTGGAAAGAGATGGGAAAGAGGGGAGGAGCAAAGAGGGAAACACATGGGTGTGAAAACTGTGACAAACCAGCGGCTGTTTAAAGTGCATTATTATTATTATTATTATTATTATTATTATTATTATTATTATTATTATTATTATTATGCCGGTCGCCGCAAATGAAAGCCTAACGAATATAGCTGCTGCGAAACATTTCCCAGCACTGTTGCATGATGAAAGAAGTCATTTTCTGCTTGCCTCAACTTTGGAATTGTAAATCTAAGCGAGAGATTGGCCCTGCGCTCAATTTTCCAAGCAATTTAGGGTGTTCATATTTCATGATGACCAGCATACTAGACGTTTTCAGGTGTTTTATATATATAGTACTTACGACGAATCGGAAGATGTTGAGATTCAGAACTGCTTTAAATTTACTCAACAATATTATCGTTATGTCGTGTACCGAAACGGATGTAATACAATCATTATGACGTAACAATAAACCCGACGTAATTCGTTTGATAATCATTGCAGCTGTGGTTTTGGAAATCGAAAGTTCACGCACAAAACCGAGATATTTGGAACACAGCTCCCCCCCCCCCCCCTCCCAACCATCTATTCACGAGCTATTTTAAAATATGAACAAGGGCGTCGATTAGTCCATAACTTCTTCAATTCTTTAAACCCAAGATAATGTTCCAATTTTGAATAACAGCCAGGCCCGTATCTAACGGGGTTTGTGTAGAGCTGTGGAATAATTTGATTTATTTCAATATAGAGAACGGCGAGGTTAATGGATTGTCCGTTTCCAATTCCATCTTCTTGAACTACTGGGATGACATATGCGCTATAAAAAACGTGGCTGAATTTAGGCCTAGGTAGGACCACACTCAACTTGACTAGAGTATACAATGAAAACACACAGTTGTATTTGAACGAAATCCATTTCCTCAAACCATTCTTTTTATTGGAGTTAACTCTTTACCTAACGCGAAAGACAGACGATTCTTGCAAACAAGATTCTTGAATAACTATTTTTTTTCCGGCAAAACATAGCTTATGACCCCTCATTGAAACGAGCTTAAAAAGCTCGTTCCAATCGGGGGTCGTAAGCTGTTTTTGAGACAAAAATTTAAAAATAATGTAACTTGAATAGTGCTTTTTGTGAATAGCACTGGCAGGCTTTTGCCGTTGCGTTGGGTAAGGGATTAACGAAACTTTCGATAGCCATGGTCACCTCAAGTTGGACAGGGTACAGGTTGACGAAGCCGGGGTACCCGGAGAGAACCACCCAGCAGCGACGTGCAACTGTCAGTCTTATCAACGTTCCCACTTCATGCACGCAGATTTAGCATTGGTTAAAGGCAAGTGCACCAGTGACGTGCAGTACACCTCAGTACACAACGCCACAGTGCCCCCAGCTCTCACACGAATAGCAGATGGTATTTGAGGAAGCGGGATAGCTCAGTGATTAGAACATTGAACTTCAAGCCGAAAGTCCACGGTTCGATTCTGACCAACGGTAACTGCGTTGTGTCCTTGGGTGAGGCATTTGTTCACGTGGGGACAGGGCGGCACTGTGTACTAAGGCGTAATCTACTGTACGTTGATGGTGCACTTGCCTTTAACAATGCTAACCCTGCTTGTGCGGACTAGGTCGTTGGTGAGTCTCACAGTCGCTCGTAGCTGGTCGGTGGTTCTCTTCGGATACTCCAGCGTCCGCCACTCGTAAACTGTCCGTCACGAGGTGGAGCAAACAAGAAAAAAAATAATGTAAATATTGTATTAAATAGGAATGAAGATTTTTGAGAATGGAACTGGTCGACTTGAGGCCGTCACGTTAGGTAAATGGTTAAATTCTCTTCACTGATTTGTTAATCAGTTAGAGAATTTGTGTGTTTTTATGTAATTATATCTAAAGCATTACTTTTTTGCTGCTGCCGAAAGGAAGTTGAACCAAGTAATCATGAGGACTTCATCTAAAAAGCTAGATTCCAGCCATCGTTTTTGACGGTGTGCAATGGTCTAGTGGTTTAGAAACTGGACTCCTGATTGCCAGGCGGTGCTACCGAGGGATCGAGCCCCCGCGGGGGATCAGAAACCAACATTCAAAATTCCTCTAAAACATGATTGTGTCATTTGAAAAAAACACACACAAGCCCGTGCCAGTCTTCGTCTGAGGCCATCCACAGCACTTTCGTCGTACTGTAGCCAGCGCGTTCCACACTTTCATGCTGCTGCCAAAAGGAAGATGAACCAAGTAATCATGAGGACTTCATCTAAAAAGCTAGATTCCAGCCATCGTTTTTGACGGTGTGCAATGGTCTAGTGGTTTAGAAGCTGGACTCCTGATTGCCAGGCGGTGTTGCCGAGGGTTCGAATCCCGGCGGGGGATCAGAAACCAACAATCAAAATTCCTCTAAAACATGATTGTGTCATTTGAAAAAAAACACACACAAGCCCGTGCCAGTCTTCGTCTGAGGCCATCCACAGCACTTTCGTCGTACTGTAGCCAGCGCGTTCCACACTTTCATGCTGCTGCCGAAAGGAAGATGAACCAAGTAATCATGAGGACCTCATCTAAAAAGCTAGATTCCAGCCATCGTTGTTGACGGTGTGCAATGGTCTAGTGGTTTAGAAGCTGGACTCATGATTGCCAGGCGGTGTTGCCGAGGGTTCGAATCCCGGCGGGGGATCAGAAACAAACATTCAAAATTCCTCTGAAACATGATTGTGTCATTTGAAAACAAAAACAGACACAAGCCCGTGTCAGTCTTCGTCTGAGGCCATCCACAGCACTTTCGTCGTACTGTAGCCAGCGCGTTCCACACTTTCATGCTGCTGCCGAAAGGAAGATGAACCAAGTAATCATGAGGACTTCATCTAAAAAGCTAGATTCCAGCCATCGTTTTTGACGGTGTGCAATGGTCTAGTGGTTTAGAAGCTGGACTCCTGATTGCCAGGCGGTGTTGCCGAGGGTTCGAATCCCGGCGGGGAATCAGAAACCAACATTCAAAATCCCTCTAAAACATGATTGTGTCATTTGAAAAAAAACACACACAGGCCCGTGCCAGTCTTCGTCTGAGGCCATCCACAGCACTTTCGTCGTACTGTAGCCAGCGCGTTCCACACTTTCATGCTGCTGCCGAAAGGAAGCTGAACCAAGTAATCATGAGGATTTCATCTAAAAAGATAGATTCCTGCCATCGTTTTTGACGGTGTGCAATGAACTAGTGTTTTAGAAGCTGGACTCCTGATTGCCAGGCGGTGTTGCCGAGGATTCGAATCCCGGCGGGGGATTAGAAACCAACATTCAAAATTACTCTAAAACATGATTGTGTCATTTGAAAAAAAACACACACAAGCCCGTGCCAGTCTTCGTCTGAGGCCATCCACAGCACTTTCGTCGTACTGTAGCCAGCGCGTTCCACACTTTCATGCTGCTGCCGAAAGGAAGATGAACCAAGTAATCATGAGGACTTTATCTAAAAAGCTAGATTCCAGCCATCGTTTTTGACGGTGTGCAATGGTCTAGCGGTTTAGAAGCTGGACTCCTGATTGCCAGGCGGTGTTGCCGAGGGTTCGAATCCCGGCGGGGGATCAGAAACCAACATTCAAAATTCAACTAAAACATGATTGTGTCATTTGAAAAAAAACACACACAAGCCCGTGCCAGTCTTCGTCGGAGGCCATCCACAGCACTTTCGTCGTACTGTAGCCAGCGCGTTCCACACATTCATGCTGCTGCCGAAAGGAAGATGAACCAAGTAATCATGAGGACATCATCTAAAAAGCTAGATTCCAGCCATCGTTTTTGACGGTGTGCAATGGTCTAGTGGTTTAGAAGCTGGACTCCTGATTGCCGGGCGGTGTTGCCGAGGGTTCGAATCCCGGCGGGGGATCAGAAACCAACATTCAAAATTCCTCTGAAACATGATTGTGTCATTTGAAAACAAAAACACACACAAGCCCGTGCCAGTCTTCCTCTGAGGCCATCCACAGCTCTTTCGTCGTACTGTAGCCAGCGCGTTCCACACTGTCATGCTGCTGCCGAAAGGAAGATGAACCAAGTAATCATGAGGACTTCATCTAAAAAGCTAGATTCCAGCCATCGTTTTTGACGGTGTGCAATGGTCTAGTGGTTTAGAAGCTGGACTCCTGATTGCCAGGCGGTGTTGCCGAGGGTTCGAATCCCAGCGGGGGATCAGAAACCAACATTCAAAATTCCTCTAAAACATGATTGTGTCATTTGAAAAAAACACACACAAGCCCGTGCCAGTCTTCATCTGAGGCCATCCACAGCACTTTCATCGTACTGTAGCCAGTGCGTTCCACACTTTCATGCTGCTGCCGAAAGGAAGATGAACCAAGTAATCATGAGGACTTCATCTAAAAAGCTAGATTCCAGCCATCGTTTTTGACGGTGTGCAATGGTCTAGTGGTTTAGAAGCTGGACTCCTGATTGCCAGGCGGTGCTGCCGAGGGTTCGAGTCCCGGCGGGAGATCAGAAACCAACATTCAAAATTCCTCTAAAACATGATTGTGTCATTTGAAAAAAACACACACAAGCCCGTGCCAGTCTTCGTCTGAGGCCATCCACAGCACTTTCGTCGCACTGTAGCCGGCGCGTTCCACACTTTCATGCTGCTGCCGAAAGGAAGATGAACTAAGTAATCATGAGGACTTCATCTAAAAAGCTATATTCCAGCCATCGTTTTTGACGGTGTGCAATGGTCTAGTGGTTTAGAAGCTGGACCCCTGATTGCCAGGCGGTGTTGCCGAGGGTTCGAATCCCGGCGGGGGATCAGAAACCAACAATCAAAATTCCTCTAAAACATGATTGTGTCATTTGAAAAAAAACACACACAAGCCCGTGCCAGTCTTCGTCTGAGGCCATCCACAGCACTTTCGTCGTACTGTAGCCAGCGCGTTCCACACTTTCATGCTGCTGCCGAAAGGAAGATGAACCAAGTAATCATGAGGACCTCATCTAAAAAGCTAGATTCCAGCCATCGTTGTTGACGGTGTGCAATGGTCTAGTGGTTTAGAAGCTGGACTCCTGATTGCCAGGCGGTGTTGCCGAGGGTTCGAATCCCGGCGGGGGATCAGAAACCAACATTCAAAATTCCTCTGAAACATGATTGTGTCATTTGAAAACAAAAACAGACACAAGCCCGTGCCAGTCTTCGTCTGAGGCCATCCACAGCACTTTCGTCGTACTGTAGCCAGCGCGTTCTACACTTTCATGCTGCTGCCGAAAGGAAGATGAACCAAGTAATCATGAGGACTTCATCTAAAAAGCTAGATTCCAGCCATCGTTTTTGACGGTGTGCAATGGTCTAGTGTTTTAGAAGCTGGACTCCTGATTGCCAGGCGGTGTTGCCGAGGGTTCGAATCCCGGCGGGGGATCAGAAACCAACATTCAAAATTCCTCTAAAACATATTGTGTCATTTGAAAAAAAACACACGCAAGCCCGTGCCAGTCTTCGTCTGAGGCCATCCACAGCACTTTCGTCGTACTCTAGCCTGCGCGTTCCACACTTTCATGCTGCTGCCGAAAGGAAGATGAACCAAGTTATGATGAGGACTTCATCTAAAAAGCTAGATTCCAGCCATCGTTGTTGACGGTGTGCAATGGTCTAGTGGTTTAGAAGCTGGACTCCTGATTGCCAGGCAGTGTTGCCGAGGGTTCGAATCCCGGCGGCGGATCAGAAACCAACATTCAAAATTCCTCTGAAACATGATTGTGTCATTTGAAAAAAAACACACGCAAGCCCGTGCCAGTCTTCGTCTGAGGCCATCCACAGCACTTTCGTCGTACTCTAGCCAGCGCGTTCCACACTTTCATGCTGCTGCCGAAAGGAAGATGAACCAAGTTATGATGAGGACTTCATCTAAAAAGCTAGATTCCAGCCATCGTTGTTGACGGTGTGCAATGGTCTCGTGGTTTAGAAGCTGGACTCCTGATTGGCAGGCAGTGTTGCCGAGGGTTCGAATCCCGGCGGGGGATTAGAAACCAACATTCAAAATTCCTCTAAAGCATGATTGTGTCATTTGAAAAATAACACACACAAGCCCGTGCCAGTCTTCGTCTGAGGCCATCCACAGCACTTTCGTCGTACTGTAGCCAGCGCGTTCCACACTTTCATGCTGCTGCCGAAAGGAAGATGAACCAAGTAATCATGAGGACTTCATCTAAAAAGCTAGATTCCAGCCACCGTTTTTGACGGTGTGCAATGGTCTAGTGTTTTAGAAGCTGGACTCCTGATTGCCAGGCGGTGTTGCCGAGGGTTCGAATCCCGGCGGGGGATCAGAAACCAACATTCAAAATTCCTCTAAAACATGATTGTGTCATTTGAAAAAAAACACACGCAAGCCCGTGCCAGTCTTCGTCTGAGGCCATCCACAGCACTTTCGTCGTACTGTAGCCAGCGCGTTCCACACTTTCATGCTGCTGCCGAAAGGAAGATGAACCAAGTAATGATGAGGACTTCATCTAAAAAGCTAGATTCCAGCCATCGTTGTTGACGGTGTGCAATGGTCTAGTGGTTTAGAAGCTGGACTCCTGATTGCCAGGCAGTGTTGCCGAGGGTTCGAATCCCGGCGGGGGATCAGAAACCAACATTCAAAATTCCTCTGAAACATGATTGTGTCATTTGAAAACAAAAACACACGCAAGCCCGTGCAAGTCTTCGTCGGAGGCCATCCACAGCACTTTCGTCGTACTGTAGCCAGCGCGTTCCACACTTTCATGCTGCTGCCGAAAGGAAGATGAACCAAGTAATCATGAGGACTTCATCTAAAAAGCTAGATTCCAGCCATCGTTTTTGACGGTGTGCAATGGTCTAGTGGTTTAGAAGCTGAACTCCTGATTGCCAGGCGGTGTTGCCGAGGGTTCGAATCCCAGCAGGAGATCAGAAACCAACATTCAAAATTCCTCTAAAACATGATTGTGTCATTTGAAAAAAACACACACAAGGCCGTGCCAGTCTTCGTCTGAGGCCATCCACAGCCCTTTCGTCGTACTGTAGCCAGCGCGTTCCACAATTTCATGCTGCTGCCAAAAGGAAGATGAACCAAGTAATCATGAGGACTTCATCTAAAAAGCTAGATTCCAGCCATCGTTTTTGACGGTGTGCAATGGTCTAGTGGTTTAGAAGCTGGACTCCTGATTGCCAGGCGGTGCTGCCGAGGGTTCGAGTGCCGGCGGGGGATCAGAAACCAACATTCAAAATTCCTCTGAAAAATGATTGTGTCATTTGAAAAAAACACACACAAGCCCGTGCCAGTCTTCGTCTGAGGCCATCCACAGCACTTTCGTCGTACTGTAGCCAGCGCGTTCCACACTTTCATGCTGCTGCCGAAAGGAAGATGAACCAAATAATCATGAGGACTTCATCTAAAAAGCTAGATTCCAGCCATCGTTTTTGACGGTGTGCAATGGTCTAGTGGTTTAGAAGCTGGACTCCTGATTGCCAGACGGTGTTGCCGAGGGTTCGAATCCCGGCGGGGGATCAGAAACCAACACTCAAAATTCCTCCAAAACATGATTGTGTCATTTGAAAAAAACACACACAAGCCCGTGCCAGTCTTCGACTGAGGCCATCCACAGCACTTTCATCGTACTGTAGCCAGCGCGTTCCACACTTTCATGCTGCTGCCGAAAGGAAGATGAACCAAGTAATCATGAGGACTTCATCAAAAAAGCTAGATTCCAGCCATCGTTTGTGACGGTGTGCAATGGTCTAGTGGTTTAGAAGATGGACTCCTGATTGCCAGGCGGTGTTGCCGAGGGTTCGAATCCCGGCGGGGGATCAGAAACCAACATTCAAAATTCCTCTAAAACATGATTGTGTCATTTGAAAAAAAACACACACAAGCCCGTGCCAGTCTTCGTCTGAGGCCATCCACAGCACATTCGTCGTACTGTAGCCAGCGCGTTCCACACTTTCATGCTGCTGCCGAAAGGAAGATGAACCAAATAATGATGAGGACTTCATCTAAACAGCTAGATTCCAGCCATCGTTTTTGACGGTGTCCAATGGTCTAGTGTTTTAGAAGCTGGACTCCTGATTGCCAGGCGGTGTTGCCGAGGGTTCGAATCCCGGCGGGGGATCAGAAACCAACATTCAAAATTCCTCTAAAACATGATTGTGTCATTTGAAAAAAAACACACACAAGCCCGTGCCAGTCTTCGTCTGAGGCCATCCACAGCACTTTTGTCGTACTGTAGCCGGCGCGTTCAAAACTTTCATGCTGCTGCCGAAAGGAAGATGAACCAAGTAATCATGAGGACTTCATCTAAAAAGCTAGATTCCAGCCATCGTTTTTGACGGTGTGCAATGGTCTAGTGGTTTAGAAGCTGGACTCCTGTTTCCCAGGCGGTGTTACCGAGAGTTCGAATCCCGGCGGGGGGATTAGAAACCAACATTCAAAATTCCTCTAAAACATGATTGTGTCATTTGAAAGAAAAACACACACAAGCCCGTGCCAGTCTTCGTCTGAGGCTATCCACAGCACTTTCGTCGTACTGTAGCCAGCGCGTTCCACACTTTCATGCTGCTGCCGAAAGGAAGATGAACCAAGTAATCATGAGGACTTCATCTAAACAGCTACATTCCAGCCATCGTTTTTGACGGTGTCCAATGGTCTAGTGGTTTAGAAGCTGGACTCCTGATTGCCAGGCGGTGTTGCCAAGGGTTCGAGTCCCGGCGGGGGATCAGAAACCAACATTCAAAATTCCTCTAAAACAAGATTGTGTCATTTGAAAAAAACACACACTAGCCCGTGCCAGTCTTCGTCTGAGGCCATCCACAGCACTTTCGTCGTACTGTAGCCAGCGCGTTCCACACTTTCATGCTGCTGCCGAAAGGAAGATGAACCAAGTAATCATGAAGACTTCATCTAAAAAGCTAGATTCCAGCCATCGTTTGTGACGGTGTGCAATGGTCTAGTGGTTTAGAAGATGGACTCCTGATTGCCAGGCGGTGTTGCCGAGGGTCCGAATCCCGGCGGGGGATCAGAAACCAACATTCAAAATTCCTCTAAAACATGATTGTGTCATTTGAAAAAAAAACACACACAAGCCCGTGCCAGTCTTCGTCTGAGGCCATCCACAGCACTTTAGTTGTACTGTAGCCAGCGCGTTCCACACTTTCATGCTGCTGCCGAAAGGAAGATGAACCAAGTAATCATGAGGACTTCATCTAAACAGCTACATTCCAGCCATCGTTTTTGACGGTGTCCAATGGTCTAGTGGTTTAGAAGCTGGACTCCTGATTGCCAGGCGGTGTTGCCGAGGGTTCGAGTCCCGGCGGGGGATCAGAAACCAACATTCAAAATTCCTCTAAAACAAGATTGTGTCATTTGAAAAAAACACACACTAGCCCGTGCCAGTCTTCGTCTGAGGCCATCCACAGCACTTTCGTCGTACTGTAGCCAGCGCGTTCCACACTTTCATGCTGCTGCCGAAAGGAAGATGAACCAAGTAATCATGAAGACTTCATCTAAAAAGCTAGATTCCAGCCATCGTTTGTGACGGTGTGCAATGGTCTAGTGGTTTAGAAGATGGACTCCTGATTGCCAGGCGGTGTTGCCGAGGGTCCGAATCCCGGCGGGGGATCAGAAACCAACATTCAAAATTCCTCTAAAACATGATTGTGTCATTTGAAAAAAAAACACACACAAGCCCGTGCCAGTCTTCGTCTGAGGCCATCCACAGCACTTTAGTTGTACTGTAGCCAGCGCTTTCCACACTTCCATGCTGCTGCCGAAAGGAAGATGAACCAAGTCATCATGAGGACTTTATCTAAAAAGCTAGATTCCAGCCATCGTTTTTGACGTTGTGCAATGGTCTAGCGTTTTAGAAGCTGGACTCCTGATTGCCAGGCGGTGTTGCCGAAGGTCCGAATCCCGGCGGGGGATCAGAAACCAACATTCAAAATTCCTCTAAAACATGATTGTGTCATTTGAAAAAAAAACACACACAAGCCCGTGCCAGTCTTCGTCTGAGGCCATCCACAGCACTATCGTAGTATTGTAACCAGCGCGTTCCACACTCTCATACTGCTGCCGAAAGGAAGATGAACCAAGTCATCATGAGGACTTCATCTAAACAGCTAGATTCCAGCCATCGTTTTTGACGGTGTGCAATGGTCTAGTGGTTTAGAAGCTGGACTCCTGATTGCCAAGCAGTGTTGCCGAGGGTTCGAATCCCGGCGGGGGATCAGAAACCAACATTCAAAATTCCTCTGAAACATGATTGTGTCATTTGAAAACAAAAACACACACAAGCCCGTGCCAGTCTTCCTCTGAGGCCATCCACAGCACTTTCGTCGTAGTGTAGCCAGCGCGTTCCACACTTTCATGCTGCTGCCGAAAGGAATATGAACCAAGTAATCATGAGGACTTCATCTAAAAAGCTAGATTCCAGCCATCGTTTTTGACGTTGTGCAATGGTCTAGCGTTTTAGAAGCTGGACTCCTGATTGCCAGGCGGTGTTGCCGAGGGTCCGAATCCCGGCGGGGGATCAGAAACCAACATTCAAAATTCCTCTAAAACATGATTGTGTCATTTGAAAAAAAAACACACACAAGCCCGTGCCAGTCTTCGTCTGAGGCCATCCACAGCACTATCGTCGTATTGTAACCAGCGCGTTCCACACTCTCATACTGCTGCCGAAAGGAAGATGAACCAAGTAATGATGAGGACTTCATCTGAAAAGCTAGATTCCAGCCTTCGTTGTTGACGGTGTGCAATGGTCTAGTGGTTTAGAAGCTGGACTCCTGATTGCCAAGCAGTGTTGCCGAGGGTTCGAATCCCGGCGGGGGATCAGAAACCAACATTCAAAATTCCTCTGAAACATGATTGTGTCATTTGAAAACAAAAACACACACAAGCCCGTGCCAGTCTTCCTCTGAGGCCATCCACAGCACTTTCGTCGTAGTGTAGCCAGCGCGTTCCACACTTTCATGCTGTTGCCGAAAGGAATATGATCCAAGTAATCATGAGGACTTCATCTAAAAAGCTAGATACCAGCCATCGTTTTTGACGGTGTGCAATGGTCCAGTGGTTAAGAAGCTGTACTTCTGATTGCCAGGCGGTGTTGCCGAGGGTTCGAATCCCAGCGGGGCATCAGAAACCAACATTCAAAATTCCTCTAAAACATGATTGTGTCATTTGGAAAAAACACACACAAGCCCGTGCCAGTCTTCGTCTGAGGCCATCCACGGAACTTTCGTCGTACTGTAGCCAGCGCGTTCCACACTTTCATGCTGCTGCCAAAAGGAAGATGAACCAAGTAATGATGAGGACTTCATCTAAAAAGCTAGATTCCAGCCATCGTTTTTGACGGTGTGCAATGGTCTAGTGGTTTAGAAGCTGGACTCCTGATTGCCAGGCGGTGCTGCCGAGGGTTCGAGTCCCGGCGGGGGATCAGAAACCAACATTCAAAATTCCTCTAAAACATGATTGTGTCATTTAAAAAAAACTCACACACAAGCCCGTGCCAGTCTTCGTCTGAGGCCATCCACAGCACTTTCGTCGTACTGTAGCCAGCGCGTTCCACACTTTCATGCTGCTGCCGAAAGGAAGATGAACCAAGTAATCATGAAGACTTCATCTAAAAAGCTAGAATCCAGCCACGGTTTGTGACGGTGTGCAATGGTCTAGTGGTTTAGAAGATGGACTCCTGATTGCCAGGCGGTGTTGCCGAGGGTCCGAATCCCGGCGGGGGATCAGAAACCAACATTCAAAATTCCTCTAAAACATGATTGTGTCATTTGAAAAAAAAACACAGACAAACCCGTGCCAGTCTTCGTCTGAGGCCATCCACAGCACTTTCGTTGTACTGTAGCCAGCGCGTTCCACACTTCCATGCTGCTGCCGAAAGGAAGATGAACCAAGTAATCATGAGGACTTCATCTAAAAAGCTAGATTCCAGCCATCGTTTTTGACGTTTTGCAATGGTCTAGCGTTTTAGAAGCTGGACTCCTGATTGCCAGGCGGTGTTGCCGAGGGTTCGAATCCCGGCGGGGGATCAGAAACCAACATTCAAAATTCCTCTAAAACATGATTGTGTCATTTGAAAAAAAAACACACACAAGCCCGTGCCAGTCTTCGTCTGAGGCCATCCACAGCACTTTCGTCGTACTCTAGCCAGCGCGTTCCACACATTCATGCTGCTGCCGAAAGGAAGATGAACCAAGTAATCATGAGGACTTCATCTAAAAAGCTAGATTCCAGCCATCGTTTTTGACGGTGTGCAATGGTCTAGTGGTTTAGAAGCTGGACTCCTGATTGCCAAGCAGTGTTGCCGAGGGTTCGAATCCCGGCGGGGGATCAGAAACCAACATTCAAAATTCCTCTGAAACATGATTGTGTCATTTGAAAACAATAACACACACAAGCCCGTGCCAGTCTTACTCTGAGGCCATCCACAGCACTTTCGTCGTAGTGTAGCCAGCGCGTTCCACACTTTCATGCTGCTGCCGAAAGGAAGATGAACCAAGTAATCATGAGGACTTCATCTAAAAAGCTAGATTCCAGTCATCGTTTTTGACGGAGTGCAATGGTCTAGTGGTTTAGAAGCTGTACTTCTGATTGCCAGGCGGTGTTGCCGAGGGTTCCAATCCCAGCGGGGGATCAGAAACCAACATTCAAAATTCCTCCAAAACATGATTGTGTCATTTTAAAAAAACACACACAAGCCCGTGCCAGTCTTCGTCTGAGGTCATCCACAGCACTTTCATCGTACTGTAGCCAGCGCGTTCCACACTTTCATGCTGCTGCCGAAAGGAAGATGAACCAAGTAATCATGAGGACTTCATCTAGAAAGCTAGATTCCAGCCATCGTTTGTGACGGTGCGCAATGGTCTAGTGGTTTAGAAGCTGGACTCCTGATTGCCAGGCGGTGTTGCCGAGGGTTCGAATCCCGGCGGGGGATCAGAAACCAACATTCAAAATTCCTCTAAAACATGACTGTGTTATTTGAAAAAAAAACACACACAAACCCGTGCCAGACTTCGTCTGAGGCCATCCACCGCACTTTCGTCGTACTGTAGCCAGCGCGTTCCACACTTTCATGTTGCTGCCGAAAGGAAGATGAACCAAGTAAAGATGAGGACTTCATCTAAAAACCTAGATTCCAGCCATCGTTGTTGACGGTGTGCGATGGTCTAGTGGTTTAGAAGCTGGACTCCTGATTGCCAGGCAGTGTTGCCGAGGGTTCGAATCCCGGCGGGGGATCAGAAACCAACATTCAAAATTCCTCTGAAACATGATTGTGTCATTTGAAAACAAAAACACACGCAAGCCCGTGCAAGTCTTCGTCTGAGGCCATCCACAGCACTTTCGTCATACTGTAGCCAGCGCGTTGCACACTTTCATGCTGCGGCCGAAAGGAAGATGAACCAAGTAATCATGAGGACTTCATCTAAAAAGCTAGATTCCAGCCATCGTTTGTGACGGTGTGCAATGGTCTAGTGGTTTAGAAGCTGAACTCCTGATTGCCAGGCGGTGTTGCCGAGGGTTCGAATCCCAGCGGGAGATCAGAAACCAACATTCAAAATTCCTCTAAAACATGATTGTGTCATTTGAAAAAAACACACACAGGCCCGTGCCAGTCTTCGTCTGAGGCCATCCACAGCCCTTTCGTCGTACTGTAGCCAGCGCGTTCCACACTTTCATGCTGCTGCCAAAAGGAAGATGAACCAAGTAATCATGAGGACTTCATCTAAAAAACTAGATTCCAACCATCGTTTTTGACGGTGTGCAATGGTCTAGTGGTTTAGAAGCTGGACTCCTGATTGCCAGGCGGTGCTGCCGAGGGTTCGAGTCCGGGCGGGGGATCAGAAACCAACTTTCAAAATTCCTCTGAAACATGATTGTGTCATATGAAAAAAACACACACAAGCCCGTGCCAGTCTTCGTCTGAGGCCATCCACAGCACTTTCGTCGTACTGTAGCCAGCGCGTTCCACACTTTCATGCTGCTGTCAAAAGGAAGATGAACCAAGTAATCATGAGGACTTCATCTAAAAAACTTGATTCCAACCATCGTTTTTGACGGTGTGCAATGGTCTAGTGGTTTAGAAGCTGGACTCCTGATTGCCAGGCGGTGCTGCCGAGGGTTCGAGTCCGGGCGGGGGATCAGAAACCAACTTTCAAAATTCCTCTGAAACATGATTGTGTCATTTGAAAAAAACACACACAAGCCCGTGCAAGTCTTCGTCTGAGGCCATCCACAGCACTTTCGTCGTACTGTAGCCAGCGCGTTCCACACTTTCATGCTGCTGCCGAAAGGAAGATGAACCAAGTAATCATGAGGACTTCATCTAAAAAGCTAGATTCCAGCCATCGTTTTTGACGGTGTGCAATGGTCTAGTGGTTTAGAAGCTGGACTCCTGATTGCCAGACGGTGTTGCCGAGGGTTCGAATCCCGGCGGGGGATCAGAAACCAACATTCAAAATTCCTCCAAAACATGATTGTGTCATTTTAAAAAAACACACACAAGCCCGTGCCAGTCTTCGTCTGAGGCCATCCACAGCACTTTCATCGTACTGTAGCCAGCGCGTTCCACACTCTCATGCTGCTGCCGAAAGGAAGATGAACCAAGTAATCATGAGGACTTCATCTAGAAAGCTAGATTCCAGCCATCGTTTGTGACGGTGTGCAATGGTCTAGTGGTTAATAAGATGGACTCCTGATTGCCAGGCGATGTTGCCGAGGGTTCGAATCCCGGCGGGGGATCAGAAACCAACATTCAAAATGTCTCTAAAACATGATTGTGTCATTTGAAAAAAAACACACACAAGCCCGTGCCAGTCTTCGTCTGAGGCCATCCACAGCACTTTCGTCGTACTGTAGCCAGCGCGTTCCACACTTTCATGCTGCTGCCGAAAGGAAGATGAACCAAATAATGATGAGGACTTCATCTAAAAAGCTAGATTCCAGCCATCGTTTTTGACGGTGTGCAATGGTCTAGTGTTTTAGAAGCTGGACTCCTGATTGCCAGGTGGTGTTGCCGAGGGTTCGAATCCCGGCGGGGGATCAGAAACCAACGTTCAAAATTCCTCTAAAACATGATTGTGTCATTTGAAAAAAAACACACACAAGCCCGTGCCAGTCTTCGTCTGAGGCCATCCACAGCACTTTTGTCGTACTGTAGCCGGCGCGTTCAACACTTTCATGCTGCTGCCGAAAGGAAGATGAACCAAGTAATCATGAGGACTTCATCTAAAAAGCTAGATTCCAGCCATCGTTTTTGACGGTGTGCAATGGTCTAGTGGTTTAGAAGCTGGACTCCTGTTTGCCAGGCGGTGTTGCCGAGAGTTCGAATCCCGGCGGGGGGATCAGAAACCAACATTCAAAATTCCTCTAAAACATGATTGTGTTATTTGAAAAAAAAACACACACAAGCCCGTGCCAGACTTCGTCTGAGGCCATCCACAGCACTTTCGTCGTACTGTAGCCAGCGCGTTCCACACTTTCATGCTGCTGCCGAAAGGAAGATGAACCAAGTAATGATGAGGACTTCATATAAAAAGCTAGATTCCAGCCATCGTTGTTGACGGTGTGCAGTGGTCTAGTGGTTTAGAAGCTGGACTCCTGATTGCCAGGCAGTGTTGCCGAGGGTTCGAATCCCGGCGGGGGATCAGAAACCAACATTCAAAATTCCTCTGAAACATGATTGTGTCATTTGAAAACAAAAACACACGCAAGCCCGTGCAAGTCTTCGTCTGAGGCCATCCACAGCACATTCGTCGTACTGTAGCCAGCGCGTTCCACACTTTCATGCTGCTGCCGAAAGGAAGATGAACCAAGTAATCATGAGGACTTCATCTAAAAAGCTAGATTCCAGCCATCGTTTTTGACGGTGTGCAATGGTCTAGTGGTTTAGAAGCTGAACTCCTGATTGCCAGGCGGTGTTGCCGAGGGTTCGAATCCCAGCGGGAGATCAGAAACCAACATTCAAAATTCCTCTAAAACATGATTGTGTCATTTGAAAAAAACACACACAAGCCCGTGCCAGTCTTCGTCTAAGGCCATCCACAGCCCTTTCGTCGTACTGTAGCCAGCGCGTTCCACACTTTCATGCTGCTGCCAAAAGGAAGATGAACTAAGTAATCATGAGGACTTCATCTAAAAAGCTAGATTCCAGCCATCGTTTTTGACGGTGTGCAATGGTCTAGTGGTTTAGAAGCTGGACTCCTGATTGCCAGGCGGTGCTGCCGAGGGTTCGAGTCCCGGCGGGGGATCAGAAACCAACATTCAAAATTCCTCTGAAACATGATTGTGTCATTTGAAAAAAACACACACAAGCCCGTGCCAGTCTTCGTCTGAGGCCATCCACAGCACTTTCGTCGTACTGTAGCCAGCGCGTTCCACACTTTCATGCTGCTGCCGAAAGGAAGATGAACCAAGTAATCATGAGGACTTCATCTAAAAAGCTAGATTCCAGACATCGTTTTTGACGGTGTGCAATGGTCTAGTGGTTTAGAAGCTGGACTCCTGATTGCCAGACGGTGTTGCCGAGGGTTCGAATCCCGGCGGGGGATCAGAAACCAACATTCAAAATTCCTCCAAAACATGATTGTGTCATTTGAAAAAAAACACACACAAGCCCGTGCCAGTCTTCGTCTGAGGCCATCCACAGCACTTTCATCGTACTGTAGCCAGCGCGTTCCACACTTTCATGCTGCTGCCGAAAGGAAGATGAACCAAGTAATCATGAGGACTTCATCTAAAAAGCTAGATTCCAGCCATCGTTTGTGACGGTGTGCAATGGTCTAGTGGTTTAGAAGATGGACTCCTGATTGCCAGGCGGTGTTGCCGAGGGTTCGAATCCCGGCGGGGGATCAGAAACCAACATTCAAAATTCCTCTAAAACATGATTGTGTCATTTGAAAAAAAACACACACAAGCCCGTACCAGTCTTCGTCTGAGGCCATCCACAGCACTTTCGTCGTACTGTAGCCAGCGCTTTCCACACTTTCATGCTGCTGCCGAAAGGAAGATGAACCAAATAATGATGAGGACTTCATCTAAAAAGCTAGATTCCAGCCATCGTTTTTGACGGTGTGCAATGGTCTAGTGTTTTAGAAGCTGGACTCCTGATTGCCAGGCGGTGTTGCCGAGGGTTCGAATCCCGGCGGGGGATCAGAAACCAACATTCAAAATTCCTCTAAAACATGATTGTGTCATTTGAAAAAAAACACACACAAGCCCGTGCCAGTCTTCGTCTGAGGCCATCCACAGCACTTTTGTCGTACTGTAGCCGGCGCGTTCAACACTTTCATGCTGCTGCCGAAAGGAAGATGAACCAAGTAATCATGAGGACTTCATCTAAAAAGCTAGATTCCAGCCATCGTTTTTGACGGTGTGCAATGGTCTAGTGGTTTAGAAGCTGGACTCCTGTTTGCCAGGCGGTGTTGCCGAGAGTTCGAATCCCGGCGGGTGGATCAGAAACCAACATTCAAAATTCCTCTAAAACATGATTGTGTCATTTGAAAAAAAAAACACAAACAAGCCCGTGCCAGTCTTCGTCTGAGGCTATCCACAGCACTTTCGTCGTACTGTAGCCAGCGCGTTCCACACTTTCATGCTGCTGCCGAAAGGAAGATGAACCAAGTAATCATGAGGACTTCATCTAAAAAGCTAGATTCCAGCCATCGTTTTTGACGGTGTCCAATGGTCTAGTGGTTTAGAAGCTGGACTCCTGATTGCCAGGCGGTGTTGCCGAGGGTTCGAATCCCGCCGGAGGATTAGAAACCAACATTCAAAATTCCTCTAAAACAAGATTGTGTCATTTGAAAAAAACACACACTAGCCCGTGCCAGTCTTCGTCTGAGGCCATCCTCAGCACTTTCGTCGTACTGTAGCCAGCGCGTTCCACACTTTCATGCTGCTGCCGAAAGGAAGATGAACCAAGTAATCATGAGGACTTCATCTAAAAAGCTAGATTCCAGCCATCGTTTGTGACGGTGTGCAATGGTCTAGTGGTTTAGAAGATGGACTCCTGATTGCCAGGCGGTGTTGCCGAGGGTCCGAATCCCGGCGGGGGATCAGAAACCAACATTCAAAATTCCTCTAAAACATGATTGTGTCATTTGAAAAAAAAACACACACAAGCCCGTGCCAGTCTTCGTCTGAGGCCATCCACAGCACTTTCGTTGTACTGTAGCCAGCGCGTTCCACACTTCCATGCTGCTGCCGAAAGGAAGATGAACCAAGTAATCATGAGGACTTCATCTAAAAAGCTAGATTCCAGCCATCGTTTTTGACGTTGTGCAATGGTCTAGTGTTTTAGAAGCTGGACTCCTGATTGCCAGGCGGTGCTGCCGAGGGTTCGAATCCCGGCGGGGGATCAGAAACCAACATTCAAAATTCCTCTAAAACATGATTGTGTCATATGAAAAAAAAACACACACAAGCCTGTGCCAGTCTTCGTCTGAGGCCATCCACAGCACTTTCCTCGTACTGTAGCCAGCGCGTTCCACACTTTCATGCTGCTGCCAAAAGGAAGATGAACCAAGTAATCATGAGGACTTCATCTAAAAAGCTAGATTCCAGCCATCGTTTTTGACGGTGTGCAATGGTCTAGTGGTTTAGAAGCAGGACTCCTGATTGCCAGGCGGAGTTGCCGAGGGTTCGAATCCCGGCGGGGGATCAGAAACCAACATTCAAAATTCCTCTAAAACATGAATGTGTCATTTGAAAAAATACACACACAAGCCCGTGCCAGTGTTCGTCTGAGGCCATCCACAGCACTTTCGTCGTACTGTAGCCAGCGCGTTCCACACTTTCATGCTGCTGCCGAAAGGAAGATGAACCAAGTAATCATGAGGACTTCATCTAAAAAGCTAGATTCCAGCCATCGTTTTTGAAGGTGTGCAATGGTCTAGTGTTTTAGAAGCTGGACTCCTGATTGCCAGGCGGTGTTGCCGAGGGTTCGAATCCCGGCGGGGGATCAGAACCCAACATTCAAAATTCCTCTAAAACATGATTGTGTCATTTGAAAAAAAACACACACAAGCCCGTGCCAGTCTTCGTCTGAGGCCATCCACAGCACTTTCGTCGTACTGTAGCCAGCGCGTTCCACACTTTCATGCTGCTGCCGAATGGAAGAATAACCAAGTAATCATGAGGACTTCATCTAAAAAGCTAGATTCCAGCCATCGTTTTTGACGGTGTGCAATGGTCTAGTGGTTTAGAAGCTGGACTCCTGATTGCCAGGCGGTGTTGCCGAGGGTTCGAATCCCGGCGGGGGATCAGAAACCAACATTCAAAATTCCTCTAAAACTTGATTGTGTCATTTGAAAAAAAAACACACACAAGCCCGTGCCAGTCTTCGCCTGAGGCCGTCCACAGCACTTTCGTCGTACTGCAGCCAGCGCGTTCCACACTTTCATGCTGCTGCCGAAAGGAAGATGAACCAAGTAAGCATGAGGACTTCATCTAAAAAGCTAGATTCCAGCCATCGTTTTTGACGGTGTGCAATGGTCTAGTGGTTTAGAAGCTGGACTCCTTGAGAGTGCCCGGATGTTGATCTTGAAGTGACAGCTTGGATTTTGGGGACTCAACTTTTCGTCTAAAAGTTTATTTTTTACCAACATTTGTGAACAATTTCTTGAATGTGTAATTATTAATGGCTCCATGATTACTTTTTGTGATTTTTGAATCAATTTATAAGCCTTTTTCTCAGAAAAAGTGACTTTTATGTGTGTTGTTTGGGTGGCCTTTTAAAAGTGTCATGGCGGCCCCCATGAAAAACAACACTTCTCGCCAAAGTCATGACGGCCGGTATTCTAAAGGTAAATACAGAAAAGAATGTACAGTGCGAATAGTGGTAGGTGATGTCAGAAAAGTAAGTGCCACTGAGACCATTAAAAAAGCTGAACAAGTAGGAGGTGAAAATTCCGTTTTAGCCTGTGTACCAATCAGTGGTGACTCTTTTGATGTCACTTTTGTTAACCGTGAAACTGCTCAATTATATGTGGATAATGTTTCAGAACACAATCCAGCTCAGTTAGCAAGAATAATATTTTCAGAAGATGTTACTGTCTCGTTCCTGCACTTACCTGCATATATTGAAGATGACGTGATTTTTGAAATGTTGATAGACTTAAAAATTCAAATTTTGTCACCCGTTTATAGAAGAGTTTACCCTGGATCATCGATTGCAGATGGAACCAGATATTTATAAGTCAAATTTCCTGCTGAAATAACATCATTGCCATACACCATGAGATTTAAGACAGTTGATGGACCCTCTTATATTAGAGTCATGCATAATGAACAGGTTAAAGTTTGCTCTAAATGCCTTAGTCCGTCCCACCTCATCAAAGACTGCCCTCAATTTACTTGCTTTAGGTGCCAGAAAAGGGGGCACATAGCTAGGAATTGTGATACTGTTTTTTGTACTGACTGTGAAAGGACACAAGACTTGTGTAGGTGCAAAGGTAGCCAACATAGTGATAAAGATACAGTTAAAGATTTAAGAATGTGTTTATTTTGTGGACTTGAGGAAGTTAACTGTTCGTGTGAACATAGTTGGGCAAATGCCCCTTTTGTTGACATAGGAACTCAAAACACTAAAACTAAAAACACTAATAACTCAACTTGTGATGTGATTGAAAACAAAACACCTGGTGCATCTGAAACTGTAAATAAAAATGTATCTACTACAATAGTTGGAGAGATGAGTGTTGGTCGTGAATTAAATGGGGACAATTTAGAACCTAAACCTCATTCAGTGGGGACAGTTGGAATTGAAACTGGGCAAAGTGTTAACTCCTCGGTCAATGCACGACCAGCAACATCTCCTGAACAAGCCACAAATATCCAGCCCAGTGTAAGTGTGAATGATGGTCTCAATTTAAGCCCAGGTAGTGAAGATCAGGAAGACGTTGAATTTGTATCTGATAATGAAAGTGCTCATGGGGTGCAAAAAGGGAAAAGAAAGAGTAATGATGATGGTGAAAAGAAATCAGATGACCACATTAAGAGGAGAAATAGATTTAAACCCACCCCCAACCTGAATGTAGTCAGGCCTAGGAAGGATAAAAATATTAAAAATAACGTTACTTTGGAAAGTGTTAATGGCTCTGAACAGCTTTCAGCAGATATGGAATTTTCCTCTGACCATTCCTCAGTAGAGAACAGTGAATGTTTTCTAGCTGAGCAATGTGCTGAGGGTGAAGACATAGGATCAGAGCAATTAGGAGTGACTATTCATTGTGGTGTGGGATTTCCTGGAACAATGGAAGAAAACTAGTTTAAATGATGGACATGTGTCAACTCTTCTTACTATCTCTACTATTACTTATGGCAGTCCTAGTGTCAATAAATGCTAATGGGTTAAGGGATATTGACAAATTTCAAAAATTGTGTGTAAATCTCCAAACTAAACATGCAGATGTAGTCGCCATTCAAGAAACACAATGGACTAGTGTTCCAGATTATTCTTTATCAAGGTGGTGGAATGGGAAAATTATGGTTAATAATTATGACACGAGTTGTAGGGGGGTGGCCCTCCTTATATCTAAAAAATATTCCAGCAATATAACAGATATATGGAAAAGTGATGATGGTAGGATTATTTCTGCCAAACTGAACATTGAAGATATAAATTATCACATCATGAATGTCTATTGTCCAAATAAATTAACAGAAAAAATTGAATTCTTTAAGAAATTGGGGGTATTAATACAGAACAAAGAAAATTTGATTTTGTTGGGAGATTTTAATACAGCATTACCTCCCCTTGATAGGCCTATGGGACATTTCAATAGAGATAAAAGTGTTAATCAGTTATCCCAATTGATATCCGATTTCAATCTTACTGACCAATGGCGCCACAAGAATTATGATAAAGTTGAATTTTCGTGGCATAGACTCACTGAGCTTGGTTTACAACAAAGTAGAATTGATTTCATTTTAAATTCTTCAAATTTGAATTCATTTTTTGAATATTGTTTTATAACTCATACTGCTATGAGTGACCATTCCCACCTTCTTGCAAAAATTAATTTAGAAAGAATTGAAAGAGGCAGTGGGACATGGGTGTTTAATAGTAGCTTGTTAAGGAATCAAGATTTCTGTTCTCAAATCGAAAATCTAGTTAAGGAATCTCAAGAGTCTACTTTGATAGACGATGACATAATCCTTCTTTGGGACAATTTGAAATATCATATCAAGAAATACAGTATTTATTTTAGTAAAAAATTAAACAGAGAGAGGTTTAAAGTAAAAAATGATTTAGAAAGAAAATTAAAAATTGAAAGGGCAAGAGCAGCCAGGCTAGGGAATCCTCGAAATTGCATTCAAAAAATCAATGAGATGGAAGATGACTTGAAAAAAATTGAAAATTTTGAGCTACAAGGATTAATTTTAAGATCTAAATGCCAGCATACATTAGAGGAAGATAAATGTTCTAAATACTTCCTCCAGTTAGAATCAAATAGGCAAAATAACAACTGTATTAAAGAAGTGCTTGATGCTTCAGGGGTGCCTATCACAGACCCCTTTGCAATTGTTAACACTGCACATATGTTTTTTGAAGAATTATATAAACTCGAAGATTGTGATACTGGGAATGAAATTCAACTCCTTGAAAGTATTAGTACTACATTAAACTCAGAGCAATCAGACATGTGTGATGACGAATTAACATGCACTGAACTAACTGAAGCCCTACAGTCAATGTCTACTAAAAAGTCTCCTGGGTCAGATGGACTAACCACTGAGTTTTATCAGCATTTTTGGAATATATTGAAACCCATTTTATTCAAAGTATTCAACACCATTTTTATCAGGGGGGAACTATGTAGATCAATGAAATCTGGAATAATTACTCTTATTTATAAAAAGAAAGGTGATAAAAGAAACTTGAAGAATTGGAGACCTATTAGCCTACTAAACACAGATTATAAAATCCTTTCAAAAACACTAGCCAATAGACTTAAGAGTGTAATATCATATTTAGTCTCACCTACTCAAACTTGTTGTATACCAAAAAGGGATATTAGTGAAAACATTGCAAGCCTCCGTGATATTATCAATTATGTAGAAGAGGAAAATAAAGAAGGCTTTTTAATTAAACTAGATCAAATGAAAGCTTTTGATAGGGTTAATCACCAGTATTTGTTTGATATTCTTCATACCTTTGGATTTGGAAATAATTTTATAACTTGGGTTAAAATTTTATATAATGGAGCAAAAAGTTGTATCAAAATAAATCAACATCTCTCTCCCTATTTTAAGATTGGGAGATCTGTCAGGCAAGGGTGTCCTTTGTCAGCCATGTTATACGTATTAACAGCTGAACCTTTAATTCAGCTTATAAATAATCATCCTGATATCCATGGGATACAACTTCCTGATAACTCTGAATGCAAAACATTCAATCATGCTGATGACACTGAAATTGCTGTTAAAGATGTGCAATCTGTTAAAAAATGTTTTGATCTTTTAGATATTTATTCCAAAGGTTCTGGTGCAAAGATAAATATAGACAAATCTGAAATAATGCCCCTAGGCTTATCAAAAAACACTGATATATCAGAAATTCCATTACATAAAATTACTGGGGCTGTACAGATTCTTGGGGTTTTTCTTGGGAATGATGTAGAAAAATGCAATTATTTGAATTGGCACTCTAAAATAACTAAAGTTAAAGGTATAATGAATCTCTGGAAAAGCAGAAGATTATCTATCAAAGGAAGGTCAATTGTTATTAACAGTTTACTTCTGTCTACTATCTGGTATACTTTAAATGTTGTTAGCATTCCAACCAATTACCTGACTGAATTGAAATCAGCTTGCTTAGAATTTCTTTGGCTAAAGGGAAAACATTTGATTAAATACACTTCTATTATAGCCCCATACAATCAAGGTGGTTTATTGTTCACTGATATAGAGTCTAAAATGTTAGCGTTAAGATGTAAGTGGGTTAAAAAATTGTTTGTAAGTAAATTTCCTTGGACTGCTTTTTTCGAGTATTATATTAGACAATATAAAGGGTTAAGACTGTCTAAGGATAATATTTTTAGTATTGATCTTGACAAAAAGTATTTGAGGTCTAAAAAATGGTTTTATTTTGAAGTCCTTAATGCTTGGCACAGAATTTCAGAAATCACAGAAAGTCATCAATGTAACGTAACAAATATATTTCAACAGTGTTGTTTCGACAATCCAAGTATTGTTGATCATGACCACCGACAATTATTTATTCATGAATTTATCAATGCCGGCCTGGTATGTGTTAAGGATTTCTTATATGAGGTTGTTCCTGGGTTTATTCCGGTAAATGGAATCCTAGAAATGATAGCTCAACACAACACTAGCTTTTGTATTAAAGATATAAAAAGAAAATATGACACTTTAATTCAAGCTTTACCTCAATCGTGGAAAAATGAAATTAATGGAGAAATACAGCTACCACCCCCCGGCTATTACTTTTGACAACAATGGTAGTCCCGAAGTTCAGTGTCCTAAATTTGTGAATAAAGCTGATCAAGTTTTGTCAATTGAATTTCTTTCCACTAAGCTTGCCTACAGTATCATTGTTTCCAGAATTATTGAAAATCCCACAGCAGAAACGTTTTGGTTGAATAAATTTCCACAACTTCCACTAAACAAAATTTATAAAAACATCCATATGTCATACAAATCAGCTGATATGGTTGACACGGACTTCAAAATAGTTCACAATATTATTTATTCCTATTCAGTCAAGCACAAAATCGATGATGACGTTTCACCACTTTGTCCAATGTGTAAACAAGAAATTGAGGACGTGCCACACATTTTGCTGACCTGTCCCTTCCTCAATAGGTTAAGAATGAAATGTCACGAATTACTTGATTACCTGTTTATAAAGGCACAACCTCTATCCAATGAGAAAATTGACACATGTCTATTGTTTGGTTTGCACACCACTGAAAAGTCGGTCAACACCTCTTTTGTCAATCTGTTATTGTGTTGTTACAGAACGGCTGTAATCAGATGGAGGCATTACGTCTTAATTCAACAAACAAAATCAAAACGGTACAACTGTATGCAAATTGCGAGTGTTTATTTGCCGTGTCGTCGAGTATACATGTAATGAATACAAATACTGATACTAACTTTGCACCAGAAATACAAATTGAAAATTCGAGCATTATGATATAGGATTGCTTCGTAACAATATAAAAGAGCACAATGAAACTTTTTATTTGCCTCTTTTGTCTTTTAATTTACTGCGACAAAAAAATCTCCGTCAATGGCAATAGGCGATGGCCCAGGAAAAACCCCATTTATGGGGAAACCTGTGTCCGATGTCTAACAAGCTCATACTGCCTCGGGAGAAGATATCGGACCTTATCTTCTTTGTAAATTAAAGAGGCTTGCATCTCGTGCGGCCTAATCGTCTTCAAAGAAAACGACCCAACTAGTACTGATATATACGTTCAGCAGTTGAAAAAATAAAAATTGTGAATATGCTGTTGATGATACATGCACGTCCAAGATCCAAAAAATTATTAGATTGCATTTACACAGAAAACGAGACACATTCGTAAAAGTTAAGTGTGATCAACGGGAGCACTCGCGTAGAACTGATTTCTCAAACGGTCAAACAAACTTGACCACGTGACCTAACATGCTCCACTAACTCTAATTACGATTTAACCCTTGTCTCACAAGACAACATTTTAACGTTAAACTGCGAAGCACGGGAAAATAAATTTCATAAAAGAAAACAAACTCATTGGTGCGTTTGGATTATTTAGACTGTTATTAAAACAGCACCTCACATATTTGCAGCTGTTTTATTCCAACACCAACAATTGTAAATTGTTTGATGAAATTTTTTTAACCAACAATAACATTGTACTCTACCAAAATGGTTTTCTTGAACTAAATTTTTGAATATGAATTTACTTACAAAGAAGGGGAGGGGGTTGTGTGGGGGGTGGGGGGGGAGGGAGTCCCTGTCGGTGGCAGAAAGTAAGGCAGCGTTTGAAACATGCAGCCCCATTAGAAATAAGTTTTGATGCTTTCTAATTTGACGAAGGTTGTTGGGCATTCATTTTTAGATATCAACAGATCGTGATGTCCGTGTCAGTGATGTGATAATTTGTTTTGAGGTGAAATGGGGGTGGGGGTCACCATATACCTTGTGTCCTACACCAGAACGAGGAGGAGGGGCGGTTGGATTATATGAGATCAATTTGAGATATTATTATACCTCTGACAAATGATTTGCCTTGAGATGTCTATCAAAGTCTATGTCGACTTATTTTTCTGTGATATTGTACATACAGATTTTAATAAAAAAAAAAAAAAAAAAAAAAAAGAAGCTGGACTCCTGATTACCAGGCGGTGTTGCCGAGGGTTCGAATCCCGGCGGGGGATCAGAAACCAGCATTCAAAATTCCTCTTAAACATTATTGTGTCATTTGAAAAAAAAACACACACAAGCCCGTGCCAGTCTTCGTCTGAGGCCATCCACAGCACTTTCGTTGTACTGTAGCCAGCGCGTTCCACACTTCCATGCTGCTGCCGAAAGGAAGATGAACCAAGTAATCATGAGGACTTCATCTAAAAAGCTAGATTCCAGCCATCGTTTTTGACGTTGTGCAATGGTCTAGTGTTTTAGAAGCTGGACTCCTGATTGCCAGGCGGTGCTGCCGAGGGTTCGAATCCCGGCGGGGGATCAGAAACCAAAATTCAAAATTCCTCTAAAACATGATTGTGTCATATGAAAAAAAAACACACACAAGCCTGTGCCAGTCTTCGTCTGAGGCCATCCACAGCACTTTCCTCGTACTGTAGCCAGCGCGTTCCACACTTTCATGCTGCTGCCGAAAGGAAGATGAACCAAGTAATCATGAGGACTTCATCTAAAAAGCTAGATTCCAGCCATCGTTTTTGACGGTGTGCAATGGTCTAGTGGTTTAGAAGCAGGACTCCTGATTGCCAGGCGGAGTTGCCGAGGGTTCGAATCCCGGCGGGGGATCAGAAACCAACATTCAAAATTCCTCTAAAACATGAATGTGTCATTTGAAAAAAAACACACACAAGCCCGTGCCAGTCTTCGTCTGAGGCCATCCACAGCACTTTCGTCGTACTGTAGCCAGCGCGTTCCACACTTTCATGCTGCTGCCGAAAGGAAGATGAACCAAGTAATCATGAGGACTTCATCTAAAAAGCTAGATTCCAGCCATCGTTTTTGACGGTGTGCAATGGTCTAGTGTTTTAGAAGCTGGACACCTGATTGCCAGGCGGTGTTGCCGAGGGTTCGAATCCCGGCGGGGGATCAGAAACCAACATTCAAAATTCCTCTAAAACATGATTGTGTCATTTGAAAAAAAACACACACAAGCCCGTGCCAGTCTTCGTCTGAGGCCATCCACAGCACTTTCGTCGTACTGTAGACAGCGCGTTCCACACTTTCATGCTGCTGCCGAATGGAAGAATAACCAAGTAATCATGAGGACTTCATCTAAAAAGCTAGATTCCAGCCATCGTTTTTGACGGTGTGCAATGGTCTAGTGGTTTAGAAGCTGGACTCCTGATTGCCAGGCGGTGTTGCCGAGGGTTCGAATCCCGGCGGGGGATCAGAAACCAACATTCAAAATTCCTCTAAAACATGATTGTGTCATTTGAAAAAAGAACACACACAAGCCCGTGCCAGTCTTCGTCTGAGGCCATCCACAGCACTGTCGTCGTACTGTAGCCAGCGCGTTCCACACTTTCATGCTGCTGCCGAAAGAAAGATGAACCAAGTAATCATGAGGACTTCATCTAAAATGCTAGATTCCAGCCATCGTTTTTGACGGTGTGCAATGGTCTAGTGGTTTAGAAGCTGGACTCCTGATTGCCAGGCGGTGTTGCCGAGGGTTCGAATCCCGGCGGGGGATCAGAAACCAACATTCAAAATTCCTCTGAAACATGATTGTGTCATTTGAAAAAAAAACACACACAAGCCCGTGGCAGTCTTCGTCTGAGGCCATCCACAGAACTTTCGTCGTACTGTAGCCAGCGCGTTCCACACTTTCATGCTGCTGCCGAAAGGAAGATGAACCAAGTAATCATGAGGACATCATCTAAAAGGCAAGATTCCAGCCATCGTTGTTGACGGTGTGCAATGGTCTAGTGGTTTAGAAGCTGGACTACTGATTGCCAGGCGGTGTTGCCGAGGGTTCGAATCCCGGCGGGGGATCAGAAACCAACATTCAAAATTCCTCTGAAACATGATTGTGTCATTTGAAAACAAAAACACACCCAAGATCGTGCCAGTCTTCGTCTGAGGCCATCCACAGCACTTTCGTCGTACTGTAGCCAGCGCGTTCCACACTTTCATGCTGCTGCCGAAAGGAAGATGAACCAAGTAATCATGAGGACTTCATCTAAAATGCTAGATTCCAGCCATCGTTTTTGACGGTGTGCAATGGTCTAGTGGTTTAGAAGCTGGACTCCTGATTGCCAGGCGGTGTAGCCGAGGGTTCGAATCCCGGCGGGGGATCAGAAACCAACATTCAAAATTCCTCTAAAACATGATTGTGTCATTTGAAAAAAACACACACCATCCCCTGCCAGTCTTCGTCTGAGGCCATCCACAGCACTTTCGTCGTACTGTAGCCAGCGCGTTCCACACTTTCATGCTGCTGCCGAAAGGAAGATGAACCAAGTGATCATGAGGACTTCATCTAAAAAGCTAGATTCCAGCCATCGTTTTTGACAGTGTGCAATGGTCTAGTGGTTTAGAAGATGGACTCCTGATTGCCAGGCGGTGTTGCCGAGGGTTCGAATCCCGGCGGGGGATCAGCAACCAACATTCAAAATTCCTCTAAAACATGATTGTGTCATTTGAAAAAAAACACACACACGCCCGTGCCAGTCTTCGTCTTTGGCCATCCACAGCACTTTCGTCGTACTGTAGCCAGCGCGTTCCACACTTTCATGCTGCTGCCGAAAGGAAGATGAACCAAGTAATGATGAGGACTTCATCTAAAAAGCTAGATTCCAGCCATCGTTTTTGACGGTGTGCAATGGTCTAGTGTTTTAGAAGCTGGACTACTGATTGCCAGGCGGTGTTGCCGAGGGTTCGAATCCCGGCGGGGGATCAGAAACCAACATTCAAAATTCCTCTAAAACATGATTGTGTCATTTAAAAAAAAAACACACACAAGCCCGTGCCAGTCTTTGTCTGAGGCCATCCACAGCACTTTCGTCGTACTGTAGCCAGCGCGTTCCACACTTTCATGCTGCTGCCGAAAGGAAGATGAACCAAGTAATCATGAGGACTTCACCTAAAAAGCTAGGTTCCAGCCATCGTTTTTGACGGTGTGCAATGGTCTAGTTGTTTAGAAGCTGGACTCCTGTTTGCCAGGCGGTGTTGCCGAGGATTCGAATCCCGGCGGGGGATCAGAAACCAACATTCAAAATTCCTCTAAAACATGATTGTGTCATTTGAAAAAAAAACACACACAAGCCCGTGCCAGTCTTCGTCTGAGGCCATCCACAGCACTTTCGTCGTACTGTAGCCAGCGCGTTCCACACTTTCATGCTGCTGCCGAAAGGAAGATGAACCAAGTAATCATGAGGACTTCATCTAAAAAGCTAGATTCCAGCCATCGTTTTTGACGGTGTGCAATTGTCTAGTGGTTTAGAAGCTGGACTCCTATTGCCAGGCGGTGTTGCCGAGGGTTCGAATCCCGGCGGGGGATCAGAAACCAACATTCAAAATTCCTCTAAAACATGATTGTGTCATTTGAAAAAAAACACACACAAGCCCGTGCCAGTCTTCGTCTGAGGCCATCCACAACACTTTCGTCGTACTGCAGCCAGCGCGTTCCACACTTTCATGCTGCTGCCGAAAGGAAGATGAACCAAGTAATCATGAGGACTTCATCTAAAAAGCTAGATTCCAGCCATCGTTTGTGACGGTGTGCAATCGTCTAGTGGTTTAGAAGATGGACTCCTGATTGCCAGGCGGTGTTGCCGAGGGTTCGAATCCCGGCGGGGGATCAGAAACCAACATTCTAAATTCCTCTAAAACATGAATATGTCATTTGAAAAAAAACACACACAAGCCCGTGCCAGTCTTCGTCTGAGGCCATCCACAGCACTTTAGTCGTACTGTAGCCATCGCGTTCCACACTTTCATGCTGCTGCCGAAAGGAAGATGAACCAAGTAATCACGAGGACTTCATCTAAAAAGCTAGATTCCAGCCATCGTTTTTGACGGTGTGCAATGGTGTAGTGTTTTAGAAGCTGGACTCCTGATTGCCAGGCGGTGTTGCCGAGGGTTCGAATCCCGGCGGGGGATCAGAAACCAACATTCAAAATTCCTCTAAAACATGATTGTGTCATTTGAAAAAAAAACACACACAAGCCCGTGCCAGTCCTCGCCTGAGGCCGTCCACAGCACTTTCGTCGTACTGTAGCCAGCGCGTTCCACACTTTCATGCTGCTGCCGAAAGGAAGATGAACCAAGTAATCATGAGGACTTCATCTAAAAAGCTAAATTCCAGCCATCGTTTTTGACGGTGTGCAATGGTCTAGTGGTTTAGAAGCTGGACTCCTGATTGCCAGGCGGTGTTGCCAGGGCTTCGAATCCCGGCGGGGGATCAGAAATCAACATTCAAAATTCCTCTAAAACATGATTGTGTCATTTGAAAAAAGAAAACACACAAGCCCGTGACAGTCTTCGTCTGAGGCCATGCACAGCACTTTCGTCCTACTGTAGCCAGCGCGTTCCACACTTTCATGCTGCTGCCGAAAGGAAGATGAACCAAGTAATCATGAGGACTTCATCTAAAAAGCTAGATTCCAGCCATCGTTTGTGACGGTGTGCAATGGTCTAGTGGTTTAGAAGATGGACTCCTGATTGCCAGGCGGTGTTGCCGAGGGTTCGAATCCCGTCGGGGGATCAGAAACCAACATTCAAAATTCCTCTAAAACATGATTGTGTCATTTGAAAAAAAACACACACAAGCCCGTGCCAGTCTTCGTCTTTGGCCATCCACAGCACTTTCGTCGTACTGTAGCCAGCGCGTTCAACACTTTCATGCTGCTGCCGAAAGGAAGATGAACAAAGTAATGATGAGGACTTCATCTAAAAGGCTAGATTCCAGCCATCGTTTTTGACGGTGTGCAATGGTCTAGTGTTTTAGAAACTGGACTCCTGATTGCCAGGCTGTGTTGCCGAGGGTTCGAATCCCGGCGGGGGATCAGAAACCAACATTCAAAATTCCTCTAAAACATGATTGTGTCATTTGAAAAAAAACACACACAAGCCCGTGCCAGTCTTCGGCTGAGGCCATCCACAGCACTTTCGTCGTACTGTAGCCAGCGCGTTCCACACTTTCATGCTGCTGCCGAAAGGAAGATGAACCAAGTAATCATGAGGACTTCATCTAAAAAGATAGATTCCAGCCATCGTTTTTGACGGTGTGCAATGGTCTAGTGGTTTAGAAGCAGGACTCCTGATTGCCAGGCGGTGTTGCCGAGGGTTGGAATCCCGTCGGGGGATCAGAAACCAACATTCAAAATTCCTCTAAAACATGATTGTGTCATTTGAAAAAAACACACACAAGCCCGTGCCAGTCTTCGTCTGAGGCCATCCACAGCACTTTCGTCGTACTGTAGCCAGCTCGTTCCACACTTTCATGCTGCTGCAGAAAGGAAGATGAACCAAGCAATCAGGATGACTTCATCTAAAAAGCTAGATTCCAGCCATCGTTTGTGACGGTGTGCAATGGTCTAGTGGTTTAGAAGATGGACTCCTGATTGCCAGGCGGTGTTGCCGAGGGTTCGAATCCCGGCGGGGGATCAGAAACCAACATTCAAAATTCCTCTAAAACATGATTGTGTCATTTGAAAAAAAACACTCACAAGCCCGTGCCAGTCTTCGTCTGAGGCCATCCACAGCACTTTCGTCGTACTGTAGCCTGCGCGTTCCACACTTTCATGCTGCTGCAGAAAGGAAGATGAACCAAGTAATCATGAGGACTTCATCTAAAAAGCTAGATTCCAGCCATCGTTTTTGACGGTGTGCAATGGTCTAGTGGTTTAGAAGCTGGACTCCTGATTGCCAGGCGGTGTTGCCGAGATTTCGTATCCCGGCGGGGGATCAGAATCGAACATTCAAAATTCCTCTAAAACATGATTGTGTCATTTGAAAAAAACACACACAAGCCCGTGCCAGTCTTCTTCTGAGGCCACCCACAGCACTTTCGTCGTACTGTAGCCAGCGCGTTCCACACTTTCATGCTGCTGCCGAAAGGAAGATGAACAAAGTAATCATGAGGACTTCATCTAAAAAGCTAGATTCCAGCCATCGTTTTTGACGGTGTGCAATGGTCTAGTGGTTTAGAAGCTGGACTCCTGATTGCCAGGCGGTGTTGCCGAGGGTTCGAATCCCGGCGGGGATCAGAAACCAACATTCAAAATTCCTCTAAAACATGATTGTGTCATTTGAAAAAAAACACACACAAGCCCTTGCCAGTCTTCGTCTGAGGCCATCCACAGCACTTTCGTCGTACTGTAGCCAGCGCGTTCCACACTTTCATGCTGCTGCCGAAAGGAAGAATAACCAAGTAATCATGAGGACTTCATCGAAAAAGCTAGATTCCAGCCATCGTTTTTGACGGTGTGCAATGGTCTAGTGGTTTAGAAGCTGGACTCCTGATTGCCAGGCGGTGTTGCCGGGGGTTCGAATCCCGGCGGGGGATCAGAATCCAACATTCAAAATTCCTCTAAAACATGATTGTGTCATTTGAAAAAAAACACACACAAGCCCGTACCAGTCTTCGTCTGAGGCCATCCACAGCACTTTCGTCGTACTGTAGCCAGCGCGTTCCACACTTTCATGCTGCTGCCGAAAGGAAGATGAACCAAGTAATCATGAGGACTTCATCTAAAGAGCTAGATTCCAGCCATCGTTTTTGACGGTGTGCATTGGTCTAGTGGTTTAGAAGATGGACTCCTGATTGCCAGGCGGTGTTGCCGAGGGTTCGTATCCCGGCGGGGGATCAGAATCGAACATTCAAAATTCCTCTAAAACATGATTGTGTCATTTGAAAAAAACGCACACAAACCCGTGCCAGTTTTCGTCTGAGGCCATCCACAGCACTTTCGTCGTACTGTAGCCAGCGCGTTCCACACTTTCATGCTGCTGCCGAAAGGAAGATGAACAAAGTAATCATCAGGACTTCATCTAAAAAGCTAGATTCCAGCCATCGTTTGTGACGGTGTGCAATGGTCTAGTGGTTTAGAAGATGGACTCCTGATTGCCAGGCGGTGTTGCCGAGAGTTCGAATCACGGCGGGGGATCAGAAACCAACATTCAAAATTCCTCTAAAACATGATTGTGTCATTTGAAAAAAAAAACACACAAGCCCGTGCCAGTCTTCGTCTGAGGCCATCCACAGCACTTTCGTCGTACTGTGGCCAGCGCGTTCCACACTTTCATGCTGCTGCCGAAAGGAAGAATAACCAAGTAATCATGAGGACTTCATCTAAAAAGCTAGATTCCAGCCATCGTTGTTGACGGTATGCAATGGTCTAGTGGTTTAGAAGATGGACTCCTGATTGCCAGGCGGTGTTGCCGAGGGTTCGAATCCCGGCGGGGGATCAGAAACCAACATTCAAAATTCCTCTGAAACATGATTGTGTCATTTGAAAACAAAAACACACACAAGCCCGTATCAGGCTTCGTCTGAGGCCATCCACAGCACTTTCGTCGTACTGTAGCCAGCGCGTTCCACACTTTCATGCTGCTGCCGAAAGGCAGATGAACCAAGTAATCATGAGGACTTCATCTAAAAAGCTAGATTCCAGCCATAGTTTTTGTCGGGGTGCAGTGGTCTAGTGGTTTAGAAGCGGGACTCCTGATTGCCAGGCGGTGTTGCCGAGGGTTCGAATCCCAGCGGGGGATCAGAAACCAACATTCAAAATTCCTCTAAAACATGATTTTGTCATTTGAAAAAAACACACACAAGCCCGTGCCAGTCTTCGTCTGAGGCCATCCACAGCACTTTCGTCGTACTGTAGCCAGCGCGTTCCACACTTTCATGCTGCTGCCGAAAGGAAGATGAACCAAGTAATCATGAGGACTTCATCTAAAAAGCAAGATTCCAGCCATCGTTTTTGACGGTGTGCAATGGTCTAGTGGTTTAGAAGCTGGACTCCTGATTGCCAGGCGGTGTTGCTGAGGGTTCGAATTCCGGCGGGGGATCAGAAACCAACATTCAAAATTCCTCTAAAACATGATTGTGTCATTTGAAAAAAAACACACACAAGCCCGTGCCAGTCTTCGTCTGAGGCCAACCACAGCACGTTCGTCGTACTGTAGCCAGCGCGTTCCACACTTGCATGCTGCTGCCAAAAGGAAGATGAACCAAGTAATCATGAGGACTTCATCTAAAAAGCTAGATTCCAGCCATCGTTTGTGAAGGTGTGCAATGGTCTAGTGGTTTAGAAGATGGACTCCTGATTGCCAGGCGGTGTTGCCGAGTGTTCGAATCCCGGCGGGGGATCAGAAACCAACATTCAAAATTCCTCTAAAACATGATTGTGTCATTTGATAAAAAACACACACAAGCCCGTGCCAGTCTTCGTCTGAGGCCATCCACAGCACTTTCGTCGTACTGTAGCCAGCGCGTTCCACACTTTCATGCTGCTGCCGAAAGGAAGATGAACCAAGTAATCATGAGGACTTCATCTAAATAGCTAGATTCCAGCCATCGTTTTTGACGGTGTGCAATGGTCTAGTGTTTGAGCAGCTGGACTCCTGATTGCCAGGCGGTGTTGCCGAGGGTTCGAATCCCGGCGGGGGATCAGAAACCAACATTCAAAATTCCTCTAAAACATGATTGTGTCATTTGAAAAAAAACACACACAAGCCCGTGCCAATCTTCGTCTGAGGCCATGCCCACCACTTTCGTCGTACTGTAGCCAGCGCGTTCCACACTTCCATGCTGCTGCCGAAAGGAAGGTGAACCAAGTAATTATGAGGACTTCTTCTAAAAAGCTAGATTCCAGCCATCGTTTTTGACGGTGTACAATGGTCTAGTGGTTTAGAAGCTGGACTCCTGTTTGCCAAGCGGTGTTGCCGAAGGTTCGAATCCCGGCGGGGGATCAGAAACCAACATTCAAAATTCCTCTAAAACATGATTGTGTCATTTGAAAAAAAAACACACACAAGCCCGTGCCAGTCTTCGTCTGAGGCCATCCACAGCACTTACGTCGTACTGTAGCCAGCGCGTTCCACACTTTCATGCTGCTGCCGAAAGGAAGATGAACCAAGTAATCATGAGGACTTCATCTAAAAAGCTAGATTCCAGCCATCGTTTTTGACGGTGTGCAATGGTCTATTGGTTTAGAAGCTGGACTCCTGATTGCCAGGCGGTGTTGCCGACGGTTCGAATCCAGCCGGGGGATCAGAAACCAACATTCAAAATTCCTCTAAAACATGATTGTGTCATTTGAAAAAAAACACACACAAGCCCGTGCCAGTCTTCGTCTGAGGCCATCCACAGCACATTCGTCGTACTGTAGCCAGCGCGTTCCACACGTTCATGCTGCTGCCGAAAGGAAGATGAACCAAGTAATCATGAGGACTTCATCTAAAAAGCTAGATTCCAGCCATCGTTTTTGACGGTGTGCAATGGTCTAGTGGTTTAGAAGCTGGACGCCTGATTGCCAGGCGGTGCTGCCGAGGGTTCGAGTCCCGGCGGGGGATCAGGAACCAACATTCAAAATTCCTCTAAAACATGATTGTGTCATTTGAAAAAACACACACAAGCCCGTGCCAGTCTTCGTCTGAGGCCATCCACAGCACTTTCGTCGTACTGTAGCCAGCGCGTTCCACACTTTCATGCTGCTGCCGAAAGGAAGATGAACCAAGTAATCACGAGGACTTCATCTAAAAAGCTAGGTTCCAGCCATCGTTTTTGACGGTGTGCAATGGTCTAGTGGTTTAGAAGCTGGACTCCTGACTGCCAGGCGGTGTTGCCGAGGGTTCGAATCCCGGCGGGGGATCAGAAACCAACATTCAAAATTCCTCTAAAACATGATTGTGTCATTTGAAAAAAACACACACAAGCCCGTGCCAGTCTTCGCCTGAGGCCATCCACAGCACTTTCGTCGTACTGTAGCCAGCGCGTTCCACACTTTCATGCTGCTGCAGAAAGGAAGATGAACCAATAATCATGAGGACTTCATCTAAAAAGCTAGATTCCAGCCATCGTTTGTGACGGTGTGCAATGGTCTAGTGGTTTAGAAGATGGACTCCTGAGTGCCAGGCGGTGTTGCCGAGGGTTCGAATCCCGGCGGGGGATCAGAAACCAACATTCAAAATTCCTCAAAAACATGATTGTGTCATTTGAAAAAAAAACACACACAAGCCCGTGCCAGTCATCGTCTGAGGCCATCCACAGCACTTTCGTCGTACTGTAGCCAGCGCGTTCCACACTTTCATGCTGCTGTCGAAAGGAAGATGAACCAAGTAATCATGAGGACTTCATCTAAAAAGCTAGATTCCAGCCATCGTTTTTGACGGTGTGCAATGGTCTAGTGTTTTAGAAGCTGGACTCCTGATTGCCAGGCGGTGTTGCCGAGGGTTCGAATCACGGCGGGGGATCAGAAACCAACATTCAAAATTCCTCTAAAACATGATTGTGTCATTTGAAAAAAAACACACACAAGCCCGTGCCAGTCTTCGTCTGAGGCCATCCACAGCACTTTCGTCGTACTGTAGCCAGCGCGTTCCACACTTTCATTCTGCTACCGAAAGGAAGAATAACCAAGTAATCATGAGGACTTCATCTAAAAAGCTAGATTCCAGCCATCGTTTTTGACGGTGTGCAATGGTCTAGTGGTTTAGAAGCTGGACTCCTGATTGCCAGGCGGTGTTGCCGAGGGTTCGAATCCCGGCGGGGATCAGAAACCAACATTCAAAATTCCTCTAAAACATGATTGTGTCATTTGAAAAAAAAAACACACAAGCCCGTGCCAGTCTTCGTCTGAGGCCATCCACAGCACTTTCGTCGTACTGTAGCCAGCGCGTTCCACACTTTCATCCTGTTGCCGAAAGGAAGATGAACCAAGTAATCACGAGGACTTCATCTAAAAAGCTAGATTTCAGCCATCGTTTTTGACGGTGTGCAATGGTCTAGTGGTTTAGAAGCTGGACTCCTGATTGCCAGGCGGTGTTGCCGAGGGTTCGTATCCCGGCGGGGGATCAGAATCGAACATTCAAAATTCCTCTAAAACATGATTGTGTCATTTGAAAAAAACACACACAAGCCCGTGCCAGTCTTCGTCTGAGGCCATCCACAGCACTTTCGACGTAGTGTAGCCAGCGCGTTCCACACTTTCATGCTGCTGCCGAAAGGAAGATGAACAAAGTAATCATGAGGACTTCATCTAAAAAGCTAGATTCCAGCCATCGTTTGTGACGGTGTGCAATGGTCTAGTGGTTTAGAAGATGGACTCCTGATTTCCAGGCGGTGTTGCCAGGGTTCGAATCCCGGCGGGGGATCAGAAACCAACATTCAAAATTCCTCAAAAACATGATTGTGTCATTTGAAAAAAAAACACACACAAGCCCGTGCCAGTCATCGTCTGAGGCCATCCACAGCACTTTCGTCGTACTGTAGCTAGCGCGTTCCACACTTTCATGCTGCTGTCGAAAGGAAGATGAACCAAGTAATCATGAGGACTTCATCTAAAAAGCTAGATTCCAGCCATCGTTTTTGACGGTGTGCAATGGTCTAGTGTTTTAGAAGCTGGACTCCTGATTGTAAGGCGGTGTTGCCGAGGGTTCGAATCACGGCGGGGGATCAGACACCAACATTCAAAATTCCTCTAAAACATGATTGTGTCATTTGAAAAAAACACACACAAGCCCGTGCCAGTCTTCGTCTGAGGCCATCCACAGCACTTTCGTCGTACTGTAGCCAGCGCGTTCCACACTTTCATGCTGCTGCCGAAAGGAAGAATAACCAAGTAATCATGAGGACTTCATCTAAAAAGCTAGATTCCAGCCATCGTTTTTGACGGTGTGCAATGGTCTAGTGGTTTAGAAGCTGGACTCCTGATTGCCAGGCGGTGTTGCCGAGGGTTCGAATCCCGGCGGGGATCAGAAACGAACATTCAAAATTCCTCTAAAACATGATTGTGTCATTTGAAAAAAAAACCACACAAGCCCGTGCCAGTCTTCGTCTGAGGCCATCCACAGCACTTTCGTCGTACTGTAGCCAGCGCGTTCCACACTTTTATGCTGCTGCCGAAAGGAAGAATAACCAAATAATCATGAGGACTTCATCTAAAACGCTAGATTCCAGCCATCGTTTTTGACGGTGTGCAATGGTCTAGTGGTTTAGAAGCTGGACTCCTTATTGCCAGGCGGTGTTGCCGAGGGTTCGAATCCCGGCGGGGGATCAGAAACCAACATTCAAAATTCCTCTTAAACATGATTGTGACATTTGAAAAAAGAACGCACACAAGCCCGTGCCAGTCTTCGTCTGAGGCCATCCACAGCACATTCGTCGTACTCTAGCCAGCGCGTTCCACACTTTCATGCTGCTGCCGAAAGGAAGATGAACTAAGTAATCATGAGTACCTCATCTAAAAAGCTAGATTCCAGCCATCGTTGTTGACGGTATGCAATGGTCTAGTGGTTTAGAAGCTGGACTCCTGATTGCCAGGCGGTGTTGCCGAGCGTTCGAATCCCGGCGGGGGATCAGAAACCAACATTCAAAATTCCTCTGAAACATGATTGTGTCATTTGAAAACAAAAACACACACAAGCCCGTACCAGGCTTCGTCTGAGGCCATCCACAGCACTTTCGTCGTACTGTAGCCAGCGCGTTCCACACTTTCATGCTGCTGCCGAAAGGAAGATGAACCAAGTAATCATGAGGACTTCGTCTAAAAAGCTAGATTCCAGCCATCGTTTTTGTCGGTGTGCATGTGCAGTGGTCTAGTGGTTTAGAAGCTGGACTCCTGATTGCCAGGCGGTGTTGCCGAGGGGTCGAATCCCAGCGGGGGATCAGAAACCAACATTCAAAATTCCTCTAAAACATGATTTTGTCATTTGAAAAAAACACACACAAGCCCGTGCCAGTCTTCGTCTGAGGCCATCCACAGCACTTTCGTCGTACTGTAGCCAGCGCGTTCCACACTTTCATTCTGCTGCCGAAAGGAAGAATAACCAAGTAATCATGAGGACTTCATCTAAAAAGCTAGATTCCAGCCATCGTTTTTGACGGTGTGCAATGGTCTAGTGGTTTAGAAGCTGGACTCCTGATTGCCAGGCGGTGTTGCCGAGGGTTCGAATCCCGGCGGGGATCAGAAACCAACATTCAAAATTCCTCTAAAACATGATTGTGTCATTTGAAAAAAAAAACACACAAGCCCGTGCCAGTCTTCGTCTGAGGCCATCCACAGCACTTTCGTCGTACTGTAGCCAGCGCGTTCCACACTTTCATGCTGCTGCTGAAAGGAAGATGAACCAAGTAATCATGAGGACTTCATCTAAAAAGCTAGATTCCAGCCATCGTTTTTGACGGTGTGCAATGGTCTAGTGGTTTAGAAGCTGGACTCCTGATTGCCAGGCGGTGTTGCTGAGGGTTCGAATCCCGGCGGGGGATCAGAAACCAACATTCAAAATTCCCCTAAAACATGATTGTGTCATTTGAAAAAAACACACACAAGCCCGTGCCAGTCTTCGTCTGAGGCCATCCACAGCACTTTCGTCGTACTGTAGCCAGCGCGTTCCACACTTTCATTCTGCTGCCGAAAGGAAGAATAACCAAGTAATCATGAGGACTTCATCTAAAAAGCTAGATTCCAGCCATCGTTTTTGACGGTGTGCAATGGTCTAGTGGTTTAGAAGCTGGACTCCTGATTGCCAGGCGGTGTTGCCGAGTGTTCGAATCCCGGCGGGGGATCAGAAACCAACATTCAACATTCCTCTAAAACATGATTGTGTCATTTGATAAAAAACACACACACACATGCCCGTGCCAGTCTTCGTCTGAGGCCATCCACAGCACTTTCGTCGTACTGTAGCCAGCGCGTTCCACACTTTCATGCTGCTGCCGAAAGGAAGATGAACCAAGTAATCATGAGGACTTCATCTAAATAGCTAGATTCCAGCCATCGTTTTTGACGGTGTGCAATGGTCTAGTGTTTGAGCAGCTGGACTCCTGATTGCCAGGCGGTGTTGCCGAGGGTTCGAATCCCGGCGGGGGATCAGAAACCAACATTCAAAATTCCTCTAAAACATGATTGTGTCATTTTAAAAAAAACACACACAAGCCCGTGCCAGTCTTCGTCTGAGGCCATGCCCACCACTTTCGTCGTACTGTAGCCAGCGCGTTCCACACTTCCATGCTGCTGCCGAAAGGAAGGTGAACCAAGTAATTATGAGGACTTCTTCTAAAAAGCTAGATTCCAGCCATCGTTTTTGACGGTGTACAATGGTCTAGTGGTTTAGAAGCTGGACTCCTGTTTGCCAAGCGGTGTTGCCGAAGGTTCGAATCCCGGCGGGGGATCAGAAACCAACATTCAAAATTCCTCTAAAACATGATTGTGTCATTTGAAAAAAAAACACACACAAGCCCGTGCCAGTCTTCGTCTGAGGCCATCCACAGCACTTACGTCGTACTGTAGCCAGCGCGTTCCACACTTTCATGCTGCTGCCGAAAGGAAGATGAACCAAGTAATCATGAGGACTTCATCTAAAAAGCTAGATTCCAGCCATCGTTTTTGACGGTGTGCAATGGTCTATTGGTTTAGAAGCTGGACTCCTGATTGCCAGGCGGTGTTGCCGACGGTTCGAATCCAGCCGGGGGATCAGAAACCAACATTCAAAATTCCTCTAAAACATGATTGTGTCATTTGAATAAAAACACACACAAGCCCGTGCCAGTCTTCGTCTGAGGCCATCCACAGCACATTCGTCGTACTGTAGCCAGCGCGTTCCACACGTTCATGCTGCTGCCGAAAGGAAGATGAACCAAGTAATCATGAGGACTTCATCTAAAAAGCTAGATTCCAGCCATCGTTTTTGACGGTGTGCAATGGTCTAGTGGTTTAGAAGCTGGACGCCTGATTGCCAGGCGGTGCTGCCGAGGGTTCGAGTCCCGGCGGGGGATCAGGAACCAACATTCAAAATTCCTCTAAAACATGATTGTGTCATTTGAAAAAAAAACCACACAAGCCCGTGCCAGTCTTCGTCTGAGGCCATCCACAGCACTTTCGTCGTACTGTAGCCAGCGCGTTCCACACTTTCATGCTGCTGCCGAAAGGAAGAATAACCAAATAATCATGAGGACTTCATCTAAAACGCTAGATTCCAGCCATCGTTTTTGACGGTGTGCAATGGTCTAGTGGTTTAGAAGCTGGACTCCTGATTGCCAGGCGGTGTTGCCGAGGGTTCGAATCCCGGCGGGGATCAGAAACGAACATTCAAAATTCCTCTAAAACATGATTGTGTCATTTGAAAAAAAAACCACACAAGCCCGTGCCAGTCTTCGTCTGAGGCCATCCACAGCACTTTCGTCGTACTGTAGCCAGCGCGTTCCACACTTTCATGCTGCTGCCGAAAGGAAGAATAACCAAATAATCATGAGGACTTCATCTAAAACGCTAGATTCCAGCCATCGTTTTTGACGGTGTGCAATGGTCTAGTGGTTTAGAAGCTGGACTCCTGATTGCCAGGCGGTGTTGCCGAGGGTTCGAATCCCGGCGGGGATCAGAAACGAACATTCAAAATTCCTCTAAAACATGATTGTGTCATTTGAAAAAAAAACCACACAAGCCCGTGCCAGTCTTCGTCTGAGGCCATCCACAGCACTTTCGTCGTACTGTAGCCAGCGCGTTCCACACTTTCATGCTGCTGCCGAAAGGAAGAATAACCAAATAATCATGAGGACTTCATCTAAAACGCTAGATTCCAGCCATCGTTTTTGACGGTGTGCAATGGTCTAGTGGTTTAGAAGCTGGACTCCTGATTGCCAGGCGGTGTTGCCGAGGGTTCGAATCCCGGCGGGGGATCAGAAACCAACATTCAAAATTCCTCTTAAACATGATTGTGACATTTGAAAAAAAAACGCACACAAGCCCGTGCCAGTCTTCGTCTGAGCCCATCCACAGCACATTCGTCGTACTGTAGCCAGCGCGTTCCACACTTTCATGCTGCTGCCGAAAGGAAGATGAACTAAGTAATCATGAGTACCTCATCTAAAAAGCTAGATTCCAGCCATCGTTGTTGACGGTATGCAATGGTCTAGTGGTTTAGAAGCTGGACTCCTGATTGCCAGGCGGTGTTGCCGAGCGTTCGAATCCCGGCGGGGGATCAGAAACCAACATTCAAAATTCCTCTGAAACATGATTGTGTCATTTGAAAACAAAAACACACACAAGCCCGTACCAGGCTTCGTCTGAGGCCATCCACAGCACTTTCGTCGTACTGTAGCCAGCGCGTTCCACACTTTCATGCTGCTGCCGAAAGGAAGATGAACCAAGTAATCATGAGGACTTCGTCTAAAAAGCTAGATTCCAGCCATCGTTTTTGTCGGTGTGCATGTGCAGTGGTCTAGTGGTTTAGAAGCTGGACTCCTGATTGCCAGGCGGTGTTGCCGAGGGGTCGAATCCCAGCGGGGGATCAGAAACCAACATTCAAAATTCCTCTAAAACATGATTTTGTCATTTGAAAAAAACACACACAAGCCCGTGCCAGTCTTCGTCTGAGGCCATCCACAGCACTTTCGTCGTACTGTAGCCAGCGCGTTCCACACTTTCATTCTGCTGCCGAAAGGAAGAATAACCAAGTAATCATGAGGACTTCATCTAAAAAGCTAGATTCCAGCCATCGTTTTTGACGGTGTGCAATGGTCTAGTGGTTTAGAAGCTGGACTCCTGATTGCCAGGCGGTGTTGCCGAGGGTTCGAATCCCGGCGGGGATCAGAAACCAACATTCAAAATTCCTCTAAAACATGATTGTGTCATTTGAAAAAAAAAACACACAAGCCCGTGCCAGTCTTCGTCTGAGGCCATCCACAGCACTTTCGTCGTACTGTAGCCAGCGCGTTCCACACTTTCATGCTGCTGCTGAAAGGAAGATGAACCAAGTAATCATGAGGACTTCATCTAAAAAGCTAGATTCCAGCCATCGTTTTTGACGGTGTGCAATGGTCTAGTGGTTTAGAAGCTGGACTCCTGATTGCCAGGCGGTGTTGCTGAGGGTTCGAATCCCGGCGGGGGATCAGAAACCAACATTCAAAATTCCCCTAAAACATGATTGTGTCATTTGAAAAAAACACACACAAGCCCGTGCCAGTCTTCGTCTGAGGCCATCCACAGCACTTTCGTCGTACTGTAGCCAGCGCGTTCCACACTTTCATTCTGCTGCCGAAAGGAAGAATAACCAAGTAATCATGAGGACTTCATCTAAAAAGCTAGATTCCAGCCATCGTTTTTGACGGTGTGCAATGGTCTAGTGGTTTAGAAGCTGGACTCCTGATTGCCAGGCGGTGTTGCCGAGTGTTCGAATCCCGGCGGGGGATCAGAAACCAACATTCAACATTCCTCTAAAACATGATTGTGTCATTTGATAAAAAACACACACACACATGCCCGTGCCAGTCTTCGTCTGAGGCCATCCACAGCACTTTCGTCGTACTGTAGCCAGCGCGTTCCACACTTTCATGCTGCTGCCGAAAGGAAGATGAACCAAGTAATCATGAGGACTTCATCTAAATAGCTAGATTCCAGCCATCGTTTTTGACGGTGTGCAATGGTCTAGTGTTTGAGCAGCTGGACTCCTGATTGCCAGGCGGTGTTGCCGAGGGTTCGAATCCCGGCGGGGGATCAGAAACCAACATTCAAAATTCCTCTAAAACATGATTGTGTCATTTGAAAAAAAACACACACAAGCCCGTGCCAGTCTTCGTCTGAGGCCATCCCCAGCACTTTCGTCGTACTGTAGCCAGCGCGTTCCACAGTTTCATGCTGCTGCCGAAAGGAAGGTGAATCAAGTAATCATGAGGACTTCTTCTAAAAAGCTAGATTCCAGCCATCGTTTTTGACGGTGTGCAATGGTCTAGTGGTTTAGAAGCTGGACTCCTGATTGCCAGGCGGTGTTGCCGAGGGTTCGAATCCCGCCGGGGGATCAGAAACCAACATTCAAAATTCCTCTAAAACATGATTGTGTCATTTGAAAAAAAACACACACAAGCCCGTGCCAGTCTTCGTCTGAGGCCATCCACAGCACTTTCGTCGTACTGTAGCCAGCGCGTTCCACACTTTCATGCTGCTGCCGAAAGGAAGATGAACCAAGTAATCATGAGGACTTCATCTAAAAAGCTACATTCCAGCCATCGTTTTTGACGGTGTGCAATGGTCTAGTGGTTTAGAAGCTGGACTCCTGTTTGCCAGGAGGTGTTGCCGAGGGTTCGAATCCCGGCGGGGGATCAGAAACCAACATTCAAAATTCCTCTAAAACATGATTGTGTCATTTGAAAAAAAAACACACACAAGCCCGTGCCAGTCTTCGTCTGAGGCCATCCACAGCACTTTCGTCGTACTGTAGCCAGCGCGTTCCACACTTTCATGCTGCTGCCGAAAGGGAGATGAACCAAGTAATAATGAGGACTTCATCTAAAAAGCTAGATTCCAGCCATCGTTTTTGACGGTGTGCAATGGTCTAGTGGTTTAGAAGCTGGACTCCTATTGCCAGGCGGTGTTGCCGAGGGTTCGAATCCCGGCGGGGGATCAGAAACCAGCATTCAAAATTCCTCTAAAACATGATTGTGTCATTGGAAAAAAAAAACACACAAGCCCGTGCCAGTCTTCGTCTGAGGCCATCCACAGCACTTTCGTCGTACTGTAGCCAGCGCGTTCCGCACTTTCATGCTGCTGCCGAAAGGAAGATGAACCAAGTAATCATGAGGACTTCATCTAAAAAGCTAGATTCCAGCCATCGTTTTTGACGGTGTGCAATTGTCTAGTGGTTTAGAAGCTGGACTCCTGATTGCCAGGCGGTGTTGCCGAGGGTTCGATTCCCGGCGGGGGATCAGAAACCAACATTCAAAATTCCTCTAAAACATGATTATGTCATTTGAAAACACACACACACACACACACACACACACACACACTCACACACACACACAACACACACACACGCACACACACACACACAGCGTCTGGAGTAAGGAACAATACGGGAGGGAGCAAGCAAACTCCGGCCCGTGTTGTCCCTCTACTCCAACGCGAAAAGCAACATAAGAAAAGATCAAGGCAAAGCACTTCTCCCTCTTCTTTTCCTTCTACTTCTTCTTTCTCTCAGAGTAAGCGCCTCAATTTGCAAACATCTCCGGTCCATATTGTGACTGAAGATGCTCGCAAATTGAGTAACGCTGTCTCGCCTCGTCTTGTTCCTCTACCTCCTATTCCTCCTCAGTCTTTCTTCTCTGGTTCTCCTAGTGCTCTCACTAGAACTCCTCCTCCTCCTCCTCCTCCTCCTCCTCCTCCTTCTGTTTCTTCTCCTGCTTCTGTTTCCTCTCCTGCTTATGTTTCTTCTCCCCCTTCTCCTGCCTCTAGTGTGGTTCAACCAGGTATATCGTACTCAGAGAAAGTCAAATCACCGAGCCGCAACTCGGGCCGCTCATTTGATTCTAAATTCTCCCAGTTTCGGCATAAAAGCGGAGTTAATTTTGACAAAAGGAATTGGCGCCTTCCCGATGTTTGTAAAAACAAACTTATGATTGGAAGTTCAAATTTAGGACGCATTGATCGAAATCCCCATACGGACATCCAGGTGGAGTGTTACCCCGGCTCCAAATTCAATCATCTGCGCTCTATGTTTAAAGGGCACAGGGGCCAGTCCAGTCCCCAAAAAATATTGTCGTGAATTCTCGAAACGATAATTCTGATCTCGTAGTTAAGCAGTTGCGGAATATGCTTAGCGATATCAGGGTCAAGTTTAGATCAGCAAAAATTTATTTCGCTGAACTAAACTTTTCGCAAAACTCCCTCAGGCTGAGAGGAGAACCCTGAGCATCATCAACGAAACCATTCGGAAAGTGAAGGACGTTAACGTTATACCAAAAATTGATGACGCGAAGTTTGATGTTGCTCAGGATTTAATCCATTGGACCACGAGAACCGCCAATATTATGCACGATCACTGGTTGAACCACCTAAATTTAAACTAAGTAAAGGCAAAGGTAACAGCCGCCTAACAGATGTTGGATTAGGAACTAATGTGGTTAACCTGTCTGGCACCAATGACCTAACAACCCAAGAGAAATCGCTTTTAGATCGCGGTTTAACTTTTGTACCAGCACCAAAGCCTAAAACTGATAACCAAACAAATTTACCATCATACAACTGTAATTTTCTTAGGCAAATGAAATTAGCAGACCGTTTTAGAAACTCCAGCGGTCGGAAACTTCCTTTTACAGAATCATCTGGTTGGTCACCTCCAGATAGTGAAGTAGATCCCGAAATTATTGAGGCATGCAAACGAATCATCAAAAAGGTGTTCAGCATGAACATACTCTCCGATAAAGACAATTTAACAGCTGGTGAACGGAGAGCCCTCACGAAACTTCGAAAAAATAAGAAATTAGTAATTAAACCAGCCGACAAAGGTGGGTCGGTAGTTGTTCTATCTCGGGATAATTATATAAAGGAAGCCATGAGACAACTCAGCAATACTAAACATTATTAGAAAATAGATTCACTTATTTGGCCTAGTAATATCGAAAAATTCAATAAGATCTTAAAATTTCTCCTCGACGAAGGTCACATTACCAAAAAACAATTGAAATATTTAACAGCTAAGCTCAGTGCTCAAACAAGACAATTTTATATCCTACCAAAGATCCACAAGGACCGTTCTTCATGGACGAATGCCTTAACTCCACCCGGGAGGCCAATTGTATCAGATTGTAATTCAGAATCTTATGCGATCTCGGAATTAAATGGTTATCATCTGAAACCTATAGCAAATAGACATCCGAGCTATCTAAAAAAAACACAGGTTTTCCTGTCAAAAAATTCGAAATTGAAAATATCGAAAAATGCAATTCTGGCTACTTTGGATATCGACAGTATGTATACGAACATTGATATTGATAAATCAGTAAAAAATGCATTTGAAAAATATCCGGATGCGAAACGCCCGGATGAAAAATTTTTGGATCTTTTAGAGCTGAGCTTAAAAGGTAATGACTTTCAATTCAATGGAGAATATTTTCTACAAATAATGGGTTGTCCTATGGGCAAAAGATTCAGTCCTAATTTTGCAAGCATTTATGTAGCGGAATGGGAGGAAAATGCCTTAAGCAAATGTGCAAAGCACCCTCTCGTACATCTCAGGTATTTAGATGACATTTGTATTATTTGGGAACATTCAAAAGAAGATTTTGATGAATTTTTAGAAATTTTGAACAATCACGATCCAAATATTAAATTGAAAGCTACTATCAGTGAAAATTCTGTTGATTTTCTCGATGTGACCGTGTATAAAGGCAAGCAATTTCAGGCGTCCGGTCATTTAGATTATAAAGTGTATTTTAAACCAACTGATTCACATCAATTGTTGCACACGAAATCATTTCATCCTCAACATACATTTAAAGGTATCATCAAATCACAACTCATTCGTTTCCACCGCAATTCAAGTTATAAGGTAAATTTCAATGAGGCTTGTTCCACTCTATTTGGCGCCCTCAGATCGAGAGGGTACTCGCTGCGCCTTCTGCGTAGCCTGAAATCCCAAACCCTGAAAAAGCTCGAAAGTCCAGCTGAAACTACCGATTTCGAACCACTGAAGATTGAACACAACAGACCGTTGCAAAATAGTAGTGGAGCGGTATTTAATTGCAAAAAGCCTGGTTGTAGACTGCATACTTTTATGCCTGATCAGAAAGAGGAATTTTCCTCCGAACAAACGAAAAATCATTATCAGATCCGTAACCCCCTCCATTGTGATTCACCCAACATTATTTACCTTATCACTTGTAAGCGATGTCGGAAACAGTATGTTGGTCAAAGTCAAAATCCTTTCCGAGAACGTGCTACTAGACACAAACAGGATATAAAACATAATGCTGATGCCACAGTAGCACAACATTTTAACCTTCCTGGCCATTCTTTGGACGATTTCGAAATCCACCCAATTGAACAACCACCAATTAAAGACACATTAGAAGAAACGGATGAATTTAGAAAAAAACGTGAAGCTTTTTGGATCAATACGCTTCAAATCCTCTGGCCATTTGGTATTAACATATCAGAGGACGAATGCGAAAGGAGGTCCATCATTCCTTTCACTTTAACGTACAACAGAATGAATATCGAAATAGCAAAAATGTTAAAAGATGAATTCAATTTTACCAATGCTAAATTCAATGAACCTTTGAATCTTCGACCTGTCATCGCCTATAAGAAAAACAAAAGCTTGCGTGACATCCTTGTAAGGACTAAATTAGAGCCCATCAATGAATAACATCAATTATTGCCAGTCAGTTTAACCAGTTCCTAAGCTCATCACTTAGTTTAAGTCAATTTCATGTAATTTTTTGTCATGTTTGAAACCCATCAGGGTTCAGTAAATGAAAACAATTATTCGGCGGCATATTAAAGGAAAAAAGCGTTTCAGTAGGAAATGTCTGTGCCAGTGCGATTTTTTAACCTCAAACACACACAGGCGAGTGCCAGAGTTCATATATGCCCAAAATCAAAATAGGTTCCAATTTCAACCATGTTTACTTATTTCCTAAAAAAAATTATTTATTTATTTATTTATTTATTTATTTATTTATTTATTTATTTATTTATTTATTTATTTATTTATTTATTATTTACACTGTATTTTATTTTTAATTTTTCATTATTTATTTATTTTCACTGTATTTTATCTTTAATTTTTCATACCTTTCACACAATGTAGAGGTTCAGAAGCTAAAACACACAATTTCTACGTTATGTAAAATATTTTCCATCATAAACCTCCGTCCGGAGATATTCATTCCAACTGATAACATTCGTGAGGCATCATAATCGAATGAATGAAAGGTTTTAGCGCGCCGAAGGCGCGCAGGGACGATGTGGGATTTACAAATCCCTTGCGACCCGGTTAACCTTATTTTTTTTTCCTTGGATCACACAGGCCTAGCTTTCCTGTTGCCCAAAATGGAGTCTGAGGGGATTATGCACGCGGTTAGAATACCCGGCAGTTTAAGCTGGAGTGTTAGATGGTCAATACTCAATCCCCCAACGCCTTTAAAACTATTAGAGAGCGAGCTCTGTTCGGTTCCAGTTCGGCGATGGTAGAGGTTTTAGTCCCACCATGGTGGCGAGCCAGAATGTAATGTTGTGCGATGGCAAGTTTAAGGGAAGAAGAGAAAAAAGAGAAAAAGAAAACCAAACAGCAACGCCGGTTTGGTAGCGGCCCCGGTATATGACCATAGCGGTTACAAAAAAGAAGTGGAGAAAGCTCCAACAGTTTAGTTTTAAGAAACCGGGAGTCATCCATCAAGCCTTCTGGGAGATAGGATGCCGTATGTGATTTTGAGGTATCTGGTTATCCTTTGGGAATCCCAAATGACCTCCTCCACCCCACCCCAACCCCCCCGCCAAAAAAAAAAAAATCACTGACACACACCCTCAAGCCCTTAAAAGGGCTGTTAAATCTTTATTCAAATGTTTATTTATATCAAATGTACACTCGTTCCCAGCCAGACAAGCTTGTTTCAATCCTTGCCTAGCGTTTGGTGGTTTCTTGTATATGTTGCAGAAAGGTAGGTTGCACCAATTCCTCCTACGCTTTGTCTACCATTTCCATGCGTCTTCTTGATAAGAGTGTTGCAAGAAAATTTGAGAATGTTCAGTTAGAAAAGTAAAAGGTAGAGAGAAAGATAGGTATCCGCTATTGTATATTGTGCCTGCTGTGTGATTGTTGCTATGGATGGGGTAAGGGGTGTGTTTCTTCGGAGTCCACTCCCAACACGCAGAGTTGCGAGGCAATCCTCACAGACTCAATCCTAAAGACCTCAATGAGTAGCGAGGCAATCCTCACTGACTCCACGCAGTTTAATTCTATTGAGTAATTTTAATTTACTGTGGATTATTTTGTTTTTCTGTTTAGGGTTCGGTGTTCGTTCAGCTTCACCATTGATTCACTATCCTGGAGTATGTGGAGGGTTTTGTTATATAGATCTTATTAATCGCGTTTCAATCGCGCTTCAGCAGAGTTGCGAGGCAGTCCTCACAGACTCTATCCTAAAGTTCCCAATGAGTAGCGAGGCAATCCTCACTGACTCCACGCGATTTAGTTATATTGTATAATTTTTATTTTCTTTTATTTTATTATTTTTTTTTTTTTTATTTTTTTTTTTCATTTTCTGGAAACTTATTTTGTTTTTCTGTTAAGGGATCGGTGTTCGTTCAACTCAACCATTAATTCACTATCTTGGAGTCTGTTGAGGGTTTTGGTTTGTAGGTCTTTTAATCGCGTATCAATAGTTTCTATTTTTGCTAGCTCGTGAAGTTCCTTTATCGGTGTCCATTTCGGTTTGCATAGTGCCACTCGCAGGGCATAATTTTGAACCCTCTGTAGCTTCTGAATGTTGGTTTTGCTTAGGTCACTTGTTATTATGGCACCGTATTCTAGTACCGGACGTATAAATGTTTTGTAGAGCTTGAGAAGCACATCTTTGTTTGCTCCCCAATTTCTACCTCTGATCATCTTCAGAAAATTGATACGTTTAGTAGCTCTAACCGTAATGGAGTTTACGTGACTGTTTAGACTGAGATTGCTATCTAGGATAAATCCCAAAAATTTGGCCTCTTTGTTTGCTTCTAGTTTGTGATCGTATAACTGGAGATCGATACTCGGGACTGTTTTTTTCCTTTGCTTTTTGAAGAACGTAACTTTTTGAGTTTTGGAGGCATTGAGTTTGATGCGCCACAGGGCACACCAGCTTTCAAGATCGCGAATGGTATCCTGCAGACGATTTTTAATTATGTTTCTGGACTTGCTGGCTGTCCAAATGCCTTTGTCATCTGAGAACTGCGATAGTTCAACAAAGTTTTTCCCTACTTTTTCTATATCATTCACATATATTATGAAAAGAAGCGGACTTAGAACCGACCTTTGTGGTGTTCCCGCTTCGAGTATTACTTCCTCTGACACCTCGCGATTAACCCTCACCTTGATTTTTCGGTCAGTTAGAAATGATGATATGATCCTTAGAATTTTAGTGGGTAATCCCATTTTCGCTAGTTTATATCTCACGCCATTGTGCCATACCGAGTCGAACGCTTTTTCTACATCCAAGAAAAGCGCGGTTCCGATTTCGTTTTGACTAAATGCTGTTTTCATATAATCGACCAGTCTATATACGTGTTCGATTCCCTCTTTCTGACTCCTATACGCTCTTTGCCATTTGTTGAAAAAATTGATTGATTCGAGATAGCTGCGAAGTCTCGTAGTGAGAATCCGCTCAAATATTTTCCCAACACAGCTAAGCAAGCTGATTGGGCGGTAGTTAGAAAGGTTGGTAAGGTCTTTGTCGGGTTTAGGTATCATGACTCCCGTGGCCACTTTCCAGCATTTTGGGAAGTACCCACATAATCTTTGGCGTTATTTTTTATTTATTTCTCCAGTCTCAATGTATTTTATAAAACCATTTTTCATATTATTTTCACACACTTCTGAAGCCAGTAAAGCAAACCGCTCCGATTGGTTATACTTAAATCAAAGCCAAACAATAGGGCTTCATGGAGTCAGTAAAGCAAACCACTCACTGACTGATTAAAAATCAGTGAAAGCCAGTCAAGAGGGCTTCATTTAATTTGTTTGGACGACACAAGCTGAGTGGTGAAAACAAACTTGGGACACTCAGGTTGAAAAGAATTATCTTGATGAGTGACATTTGTCAGCTTGTCACTGAGTTTAATTATGTACTGAGCTGTGAAAAACACCCCAGCCCACATATGGATATATACCAGGCATGTCCTCCCCAAGTTGGAATCATTTTCCTCAAAGTCTCCTTGAAGAAGCAAAAACAAGCGAAACGCGTCGAGACAGACGGATTATTTTCTACCTTTGCTGAAGACCACAACCAATCCAGGTATCTTCTCTAATAGGTAATATCTAGATTTCATTTTAATTTATTTTATTTCTTCATTTTAATTTCATTTTAAATTCATCTACCTATTCTTCAAATGGCTCAAAAAGACAGAAGCATCAGGGAAAGAGAGTTGCCCAGCCTGGAAGAGTCCAGGAACAATCGTTCCAGGCCTATTCTAGATTGGTCAAAGCCCTTTTCCAGGTGATTCAGTGTATGCACCATATTGGGCTCCTAGAGCAGCATTTGGCCAACCGAGATTTCCCGAAACAGTTGGAGAAGAAAGTAGATGAGTTAGGTGGCTTTCTAAAGCCGGCTCTTCCCACCCCACCCCTGTTTTTCGACAGATTAGTGTGGGATGGGCCAACCAAACGTTAAATGCTTTAGTTGAGCATTACAAGATAAATTTAAACCAGTTGAAGTGTAAGATAACTTTGGCTATGCGACCACCTCCTGGACTCGAAAAAATAGACTTCAACAGCGCTACGGCGCGTGCCTTGATCTGGGCTCCAAAAAACTTTAAAAATAAGTTGACAGATAAGACGATTTCGTCCTATGAGTCTTACATTTCGGAACTTCGCCCAGCGTCTGGAGTAAGGAACAATACGGGAGGGAGCAAGCAAACTCCGGCCCGTGTTGTCCCTCTACCCCAACGCGAAAAGCAAAATAAGAAAAGATCAAGGCAAAGCACTTCTCCCTCTTCTTTTCCTTCTACTTCTTCTTTCTCTCAGAGTAAGCGCCTCAATTTGCAAACATCTCCGGTCCATATTGTGACTGAAGATGCTCGCAAATTCAGTAACGCTGTCTCGCCTCGTCTTGCTCCTCTACCTCCTACTCCTCCTCAGCCTTTCTTGGAAATCCCAAACCCTGAAAACGCTCGAAAGTCCAGCTGAAACTACCGATTTCGAACCACTGAAGATTGAACACAACAGACCGTTGCAAAATGGCAGTGGCGCGGTATTTAATTGCAAAAAGCCTCGTTGTAGACTGCATACTTTTATGCCTGATCAGAAAGAGGAATTTTCCTCCGAACAAACAAAAAATCATTATCAGATCCGTAACCCCCTCCATTGTGATTCGCCAAACATTATTTACCTTAACACTTGTAAGCGATGTCGGAAACAGTATGTTGGTCAAAGTCAAAATCCTTTCCGAGAACGTGCTACTAGACACAAACAGGATATAAAACATAATGCTGATGCCCCAGTAGCACAACATTTTAACCTTACTGGCCATTCTTTGGACGATTTCGAAATCCATCCTATTGAACAACCACCAATTAAAGACACATTAGAAGAAACGGATGAAATTAGAAAAAGATGTGAAGCTTTTTGGATCAATACGCTTCAAACCCTCTGGCCATTTGGTATGAACATATCAGAGGGCGAATACGAAAGGAGGTCCATCATTCCTTTCACTTTAACATACAACAGAATGAATATCGAAAAAGCAAAAATGTTAAAAGATGAATTCAATTTTACCAATGCTAAATTGAATGAACCTTTGAATCTTCGACCTGTCATCGCCTATAAGAAAAACAAAAGCTTGCGTAACATCCTTGTAAGGACTAAATTAGAGCCCATCAAAGAATAACATCAATTTTTGCCAGTCAGTTCAACCAGCTCATCACTTAGTTTAATGTACTTTTTTCTCAGGGTTCAGTAAATGAAAACAATTTTTCGGCGGCATATTAAAAGAAAAAAACGTTTCAGTAGCAAATGTCTGTGCCAGTGCGATTTTTTAACCTCAAAAACACGCACGCACGCACGCACGCACGCACGCACGCACGCACGCACGCACGCACGCACGCACGCACGCACGCACGCACGCACGCACGCACGCACGCACGCACGCACGCACGCACGCACGCACGCACGCACGCACGCACGCACGCACGCACGCTCTTGTCTACCTTACATACCGAGGTACCCCATTGTTTGTCCTTTGTGTGGACTAACGGTTTCTACCTCGTTTTGCCGGTACAGTTCTGGGAAAACAACCTCGGTAAGGCGAAACACGCAAACTCTTTTGTCTACTTACCTCGTCAAGTTGGTAAGACAAACACACACACACACACACACACACCCTCACGCACACAGAGTAATATAAATACATACGCGCACATGCACTTGCGTATACTCCCCACATTCATGTACTAATTCTCTTTCATTTTTTCTTATTCTCTCCCCTCTTCCCCCCCCCCCCCCCATCACGTATATCTGTCTCTCTATCCCTTTCCCACTCAAGTGTACTCTCTCTTAGGGAGGCATATGCGCAGATATTTTAATTCGGCATCTCTCTTACATTCACCCACGTATTATTACATGCACACAGACTTAGCTATTTCAATTGATAATACAAATAACAACAAGTAGAGGAACGTTGAAAATCTACAAATGCAAAGAATATAAAAGTATGTACAAACCCCTACAGAACTGGATGAAGGAGCACGTGCATGAGTCACATGCCATTTGGGTTTAGATTTGTTTTGGTATACAAATATCGCCCGTACACCCCCCCCCCCCCCCGGCCCCCTCTCTTAGCATTTGTCAAAGATAATTTCTGGCCACATAGTTTTGTTTTTGTGGCTGAGCAAAATAACCGTTGAAATTTCAGTGCTTTTTTCCAGGGGCGAATACCCTGGATACCCAATCTTCCCGGGCCCTCGCGGCATTCACACCCCCCCCCCCCTCCCCACCCCCACACACACTTTCAAAATCGCTCCGCGGCCCCTGTTTTGGGGAAACTTTCTAGAAAATTGTGGTGTTCCACTGTATATTTTTATTCCAAAGGACACCAGCTGCTCCCCACCCTTTGCCCCGTGACAGATAGGTAAATTATTGGGCAGTCGCTTTCGTGGAACCTGCATCTCTGCGACATGGATTCCAAATTGCTTGATAGCGTGTTTGGATGAGAAGTCTCCCACTCCCCATGAATGTTTTTGTGGTAGACTTGAATTCTGTCCGATTATTTCACTTGCGTGACAGTAATTCATCCGATAGACTTGTTTGCTAATTATAGTAAAGGAAATTACGCTTTGCTGCTTTTTCAGACATCTCCTAAATTATGAGTGTTGTGGGCGCCATCTCTTGACACGAAGGGGACACCAAGAACATAAAACCCTCGACGAATATTAGCGGTACCTAGCATCGTCGGACGCTTTGCATTCCTAATTTCTGCCGGAAAATTTCAATGCTTCGACTCTCGATTTCCGTACGAACAACTTTCTTAACTTCTCGTTCCTCTAGTAATGCTGCAAATTCATGATTTTACACTCAGCAAAAACTCCGCATGTAGCTATATCCTAAGGATATCTTCGGATCTCCGGTTTGGGCAATCTGTTTACTTTATTTGTCCGCATCCCATTTTGTGTCTCATAAAATTTCAGGCCATTTTTTGTAAATTCCATTGCAATCAAATTTCATATCAAGTATAGCTAAATACACATAGAGGACGACTTCAAAGTAAAAGACTTCACTACGATAATCTTTTGTGGTTAGTTCTTCTGCTTTAGTTCACATTATCGTGAAAATCAGATATCCTTGGGGGGTGGATGCAATCCAGTATTTGCCGTCGAACACCTCCTACCACATGGCAGTTCGCCTCTTTGCAATGTGGGAAGAGATGGGAAAGAGGGGAGGAGCAAAGAGGGAAACACATGGGTGTGAAAACTGTGACAAACCAGCGGCTGTTTAAAGTGCATTATTATTATTATTATTATTATTATTATTATTATTATTATTATTATTATTATTATTATTAAGTATTATTAAGTTATTGTAAAATCATCATTTTTCTTATTATTATTATTATTATTCCACCGAATTTGCACGCGAATGTTCTCAGAAACTATACACAGCAGGATGATGAAATTTGGACAGGTGGACAAGCTCACAGTCCTACAGTGCCTCGTCTATGTCATTTTCGATGAATTTCGTTGGTAACCATGGAAACGGCAAAAAATAGGTGGTTTGGGAATACATTAATAACATCTTAACTCAGACGAATTTTTTTCTGAAAAGTGTGGGAGGTGTTAGAAAAATGATGGGTCTCCATGACAACGAAAAAAAAAAATTTTACGGGGTCGCAGGGTTAAGGTGAAAACGAGGCTCGAAATTCAGATTTGTAAAAAAAACCTACTCTCTAAGCACATTTTTCTTAATAACTTGGCAGTCAAAAGGTCTATAGGGTTGAAATTAACAAAAGTTGTGAAGCAAGGGAGTCTGCACATTTTGGGATAAAAATGGATTTTCTGCAGGTTTTATCGCGCATTTCAGAACGAGGCTAATTTTCAAAAAAGTGGCCAGTTAAGGTTGAGGTATTTCTCTCAATATGTTCATAAGTTGTCAAGCTAGCCAACTTAAATTTTGAAAGTAAAAATAATATGTGCGGTCGCCTATGTGGTGATGACCACTACGACAGAAAATGCTAATGGAACGGAGTGTATACTTTTATGACCTGCCGGCAGTCATAACCGCGCCCATCTAGTTATTATTATTATTATGCTTTACGAATATAGCTGAATGCCTAACGAATATAGCTGCTGCGAAACATTTCCCAGCACTGTTGCATGATGAAAGAAGTCAATTTCTGCTTGCCTCAACTTTGGAATTGTAAATCTAAGCGAGAGATTGGCCCTGCGCACAATCTTCCAAGCAATTTGGAGTGTTCATATTGGAGTGTTCATATTTCATGATGACCAGCATACTAGACGTTTTCAAGTGTTTTATATATATAGTACTTACGACGAATCGGAAGATGTTGAGATTCAGAACTGCTTTAAATTTACTCAATAATATTATCGTTATTTTGTGACAAAAGGAAGAATCATGCTTGGCGAAATCTCGCATATTCTCGGTTGTTCCACGTTGTTCCCCGTTGTTGAAGCTGACGAACGCGCAAGGTTTTTCGTTCAAGCAAAAGAAATAAACAAATACACGTGCTTTCTGTTTGTTTTAACGACAGAGTAGCATAGTTGATTCACGTTTTTCCCCTATTTTATGGTACAAAAGTTTGAAAGCGCGAGGGCAAGAGTTATATGCCTCGTCGAATAGATCAGATATCGATTTTAAACCGCAGGGATCTTTATCGAAGCGCTTTGGTGTCAGAGGATAATTGTTGATAAAAACAGAAAGGGGAAGGGTTTTGTTGCACTTACTCAAGGATGATAACAACAAACAAGGAGAAAAGAATACTGCTTTAAAAAAATGGAAATAGGAAGAAGGAAAGTTGTTAATAGATTTTCAGTCGATGCTCTACAGATGCTCGATGCTCATACATAACGTGACTAGATTATGTATAGCGTCAATTGAAAACAAAAGTGTCCTAATTTCGTCCCATTACTTAAGGGACATAACGATTAACGTTGCAATTGTTGTATGATGAACTACAAATTTCGGAAGCAATCTGTTTCGCTCCTTTTAATTGACTGATAATGCTAGAAGCAATCAGGGGTGAGCTTGGGTGGATGAGGATCAAGGACAGGATAGACCTGTTGAAACTCGGTTATCTTAATTATTTGGTAAATCTCCCCGATAGCCGATGGCGTAAAAAATGTTCCTGAGAATTTTCATCTCAAATATCAAGACGGGGTGGTCCAAGTGAGGGAGCTAGTAGAGAACTACTAATTGGAGGTCTCGGACCTGGACGCTGGGGCAAACCAGGGTAAAAAAATCGTCAGAGAAAGGGTCATAGAGGATTGTAACCGTAATTGGTGAGACGGGTGGGGGGGGGGGGGGTGGGGGGGGGGGTCAAATCAAAGAGGTCTTTGGGTGGGCTGCGTGATAAGGAGAAGCCAGGTTTTGAAGTACCTTGATAGCACCTTTGGGGGTCACTTTTATTCAAGCTGAGGTCGCGGTCCCTGTAGCTGAGGGGAAAAATTGGGAAAAACTGAAAAGGAGTGCCAGATGTGTAATTTGGGCATGGTGGAGACCTTGGAACACTTTCTTCTAGAATGCCCAAAGTACCAGTCCAACAGAATAAGATTCACTGGGAGTATATTGGGGGAGTGGGATGGGAGAATGAAGGACATGTGGTTAGGTGGAGACTGGTGGAGAGGGTTAATATGCTAATTGGGAAGAATGGGGCAAGATATGTCATCAAGCAGTTCGTCTCCGGGGGTTGGGAGGAGAGGAGAAGCGTGGGAATAGGGGGGCAGTTGGGAGTACAGGAGTAACAAAGGCCTTCTTGTCCGAGAACTGCGACAAATCAGCGACTGGCCAAAGTGTTATTATTATTATTATTATTATTAACTGGAACAAATAGATGTAGCTGGTATTTCACAATGTTTGCGTGGGAATCTCAACTCAGTTGCAAACTGGAATGAAAAGCCCAAATTGAAAAAAGTGGTTTCATAACCAAGCTGAACTGTGTGAACTGCTTCTTCTACATGGATAGCATCAGGATCTGGTTGCTTTTCAAAAATGCCAGAACCTGGTTAGGTTGATCTAGGAAAAGATGGACACAGTGGTTATTTTACAATTAATTTCGACTTTTAGTGTGGAAAATACCAGAAAAATCTAAAATAATTTGTGTTCTGCAGAACAACAATTCCCACACTGAATGGGAGAAGAGGGTTAACACTTAAGGGTCTACAGAGTTTTCTAGAAGTCACCCCTACCCATCAGTAAAAAGTTTTCAGTGTGACCAGAAAAGAAATAATGTTAATTTCTCAATGAAATGTTGGAAGTTGAAAAGAGGTTTAAAATAACTGCACTGGAAACTTCTGATTTATGCAATCAAAACCTAAATCATAACCATATCCTGAATGGGAAAAGAGGGTTAAGAATTTGGGTGTATCACATTCGTTTAATGCAAATTTCATCACTTGAATTGATAGTTGCTTTGTGATCATGGTATAGTCTTAGGTGTTGTAAGTGACCACAACCCGTTTGCTAACAGATTGACCAAACACCCTTGAAATATACAAAAAATGTCATTTAATATTTTAAAAAAATGTTCATCTTCCAAACCAAAGCTGATAACCCCTCATAGGAACAAACTTGTTTTTTGAAAAAAAAAGAACTAGAGTGATGTCACGCATGCAGCCCGACTGTCCCAGGAATGGCGATGCTTAAACGCCAAATAGTCAGAGCCATTTTTTGTTAACAGTTTACCTAACGAATTTGCCATATCTGCACTCGTGGTATACAAAATTTGCTATTCAAATTTTATTTTTTCATTTCTCTACTTCAAAACATACCTCCTGATCTATTAATGGAACAAACTTGATGAGCTTGTTCCAATAAGGAGTAATAAGCCATGGTTAGAAGTAAATAAAAAATGAAAAAATCTGATGTTTCAGAAAAATAATTTGTACTGTTGGCTTCAACTTGTGTTAGGTAAAGGATTAAAGATGCAGTACAGAAATCCCTTCATAAATACGACCTGTAGACTGTGCTAATGATTTTCGGGTTTTGGGCTCGGGCAGCTATACCGGTTGACCGATCAAGACCAAAAGGGGACGTTCTACGAAGACATGACCTAAAACCTGCATATGAAATTTTGTGATGATCAGACAAGAACTACCGGGTTTAGCCAGTACTTGAAGGTTGAATAAAAAACTTTAACCACAAACTTTAACCAAAACTCCAAATGTCAACTAAACAGGAAAAGAGAGAGAAAAAAAAACAGTTGAACCTTCAGTAAAAAACTTTAACCACAAACTTTAACCAAAAACTCTAAATGTTAACAGACGGACGGACGGACAAAAGTCATTACCATACCCCTTACTGTAAACAGTCGGGCTAAAAATGGAATGTTTTTGATTTCTCAGAAAATAGATTTAGTATCATCTACTTCTTATGTTAGGCCACAGTTAATTAATTTTGAATTTAGAAATATTTATCTCATTTAGTTTTTGGCTCAGATATACACCCTATTTTGTTAATCACCACTGAAGATATTTTTTTGCACTTGATTAACATTAACTTTTACAAAAAGCAGATTGATCACAGTTAAACATTATCCCATACCATGAAAGGTATGGCCAGTGCTATACTTTTTACCATTATACACATACATGTAGGTGATGTAAAAACTACTTATATAGGTGAAAAAGAGTCTATTGCAACACGAAGCGTGCCCCGTCCCTGTAGTATCTGCATAATAACCAAACTGTTCAGCACCATGTGCAAAACTCAACATGCAATTTCATTACTTGAACAGTTTTTATATACCCGTCTTGAAAAATGGTTGCATTATGTTGTTTGTCCATCTGTCTGTCAATAAACAATTTGTTTCTGACCAATAAGTTGAGTTTGGATTGGGGATCAATTCAGAATTCTGTACCACTTCAAACAACTTCTTAAGATTGAGTATATAGAAGGTAGTAGCAATTCAAAATGCATTGGCTCTTCTTCTCTCATGAGGGTTAAACATTAACACACAAAATATGTCTCTTCACATTTGCACATTGGACACTAATTGTAAGTGTTAAAGTGTGACTTTCCTTACTTTGCTGGTTGGAGTTTGACATTTTTAGCCTGACTGTTTACAATGAGGGCTATTAGCCATGTCTTATGTCCATCTGTCCGTCTGTCTGTTAACATTTAGAGTTTTGGTTAAAGTTGTTTACTGAAGGTTAAAGTGGGTTTTTTTTTCCTGTTTCGTCATCAGTTTCTTTTGTCTGTCTGTTAACATTTGGACTTTTGGTTAAAGTTTGTGGTTAAAGTTTTTTAGTTAACCTTAAAGTTTTTTTTTTCTTTTAAATTGATATGACCATTGATTATATCGTTCTCATTTCGTTTTTATTTTTTTATGTTTCATGTTATTTTGGGAAATATTGAACCCTTTTTTGTATGGAAATTTAACTTACAACTTCCAGGTTCAAGTTTTTGGTTGAATTTTTTCTTTGGGGGGGGGGTGGGGGGGGTGGGTCAAAATTACACTTTAATATCTTCAAACAGTTTAATGGAATGTCACTGTTTCTTATTTGGGACAATGTCTACTATCTACTGAACATTCTACAGTGATTTTCATTAATGTCGGCATGATTTTAACTCTTTTAAACATGTTTTCAGACTTACTTTCTTTGTATTTGAAATTAGATTTTGTCACATACTTTCTTACTCTAATTCTTGCATGGTCAATACAACTTAATGATTGCATTTACATCAATGATTTCTTTTATTGGTTTTAGGAAATATTTAACCCCTTTTTGCCAATCAATTTTACTTAGTATTCCCAGCTTAAAGTTTTGGATTAAAGTTCTGCTTTTCAAGGTTCTACCTTTCATTCTTCAAACACTCTGTTACAACGTCATTTAACCCTTTTCACAATGCTTTTTGAACTTAGTTTCTCTAAATTTCAAATTAGGTTTCTACCACATACTTTGTTACTTTTTAACCCCTCCCAAAAGGGTGGGAAATAACACAGATATGCATTTTGAACTATTTACAGTCACAACATGCAGAACGTTTTATCATGTATACCCCCCCCCCCCCCCCCACCCCCGAGCCAATTAGGCAGTTTTTTTTCTTTCGTTAAAAATGCATTTTTACAGTTTTGCTTCAAGTTTCAGTTACCCACACCCACCCCCCTCACTTCCTGTGCCCAATTAGTCACTTTTTTTCTTTCATAATAAATGCATTTTTACAGTTTTGCTCAAAGTTTGTGGTTAAAAACCCAGACAAACACCACCCTCCCCACCCCCACCCCCTCGGGGCCAATTAGGCACTTTTTTTCCTTTCATCAAAGATGCATTTTTACAGTTTTGCTTAAAGTTTGTGATTAAAAACCCCGACAAACACCCCCCCCCCCCCCCCCCCCCACCTGCCAGTTAGACATTTTTTTCTCCTTGCTCAAAATGCATTCTGAAGGATTCAGACTGACCACATGGGGAAAAGAATGGACTCCCCTAACACCCCACCCCCATCTCTTCCTCACCCAGGACCATTTAAGCAATATTTTTTCTTTGGTACAAAATGCATTTTCAGCCTGACTGTTTACAGTCATGACTTTCGTCCATCCATCGGTCGGTCGATCCATCTCTGTAAACATTTGGTTTCCGACCGATAATTCCAGTTTAGATTATTTGATTTCAACCAAAGTTGATATGTGCCATGCCAGCCAGTAATACAGGCCAGGTTGGAATAAAGGTTCCACAACCCCCCACCCCCACCCCCGATGGTCGTTTAAGCAGTTTTTCCCAAAATGCTTTTTTAAGGATTGGGAGTTATTAAATGCAAACAAACAAAAATAGACTACTATAACACACCACCACTGCATACCAAATATTTTGAAGGATTTGGAGTCAATAAATGCAAACAAACAAAAATTGACTACTATAATACACTACCACAACTCCCCTCCCCCCACACACACACCCATGTGTCACATAGGCAATTATTCCTGAAATGCATTTTGAAGAATTGGGAGTTATTACATGCAAAAATGAAAAATGACTCCAAAAGACCCACATTGCTTTATGTACTGCATCTTTAATCCTTCATCTTACACAAGCTGAAGCCAACAATACAAATTATTTTTCAGAAACATCAGATTTTTTTCATTTTTGACTTCAAACCATGGCTTATTTGTCCTTATTGGAACAAGCTCTTCAGCTTGTTCCATTAATAGGTCATGAGATATGTTTTGGAGTAGAGAAATGAAAAAATAAAATTTGAATAGCAAATTTTGTATATTTCAAGTGCAGATATGGTAGATACGTTAGGTAAACGGTTAACAAAAAATGGCTCAGACTATTTTGTGTCTAAGCATTGCCATTGCTGGGACAGTTGGGCTGCACGCGTGACATCACTCCAGTTTGTAAAACTTCAGCAACAGATAACTACATTTCTCAGAGGGATTGGCCACCCCTAGTTTTTTTTTAAAAATATATACTCAAGTTTTATTCTTATATCAGATTACTAACTCAGAACTGGTGTTTTGTTTGTTATTAAAATTGACAATATTCTTCATTACTTATTTTTGTTTTCAATAATCCTCTCCATTTCTTAATATCAAAATTTTTATCTCATATAAGTGCTGAAGACGTCAATTCTCAAGCTTGCCTGACTGAAATTGAGCTGAGAAAAGTCATAAGTTTGAGTGTGTTGTGTGTGTGTTACTGTTAGGCAGATGCAGTTAAACATCTACATGTAGCAGCCTTCCAGTTCCACAGGTTCTGCTCCAGAAATATTTTATGTCTTTTAGGTGTTGCATTCAAATGACCTTTCTTGCCCTCAACTGGTTGAATGCTGGAAGCAGCTATCGGGATTTTGGAAAAACGGAGGATATCTTGTGAAAGACATTTTCTTTACTCTTGGTTTCAAAACTTATGGTTTCAAATTCACTAAAAAGCAAGTACCGTCTTCTCATAATGATCTGTTATATTAAAAATTATTGGAGTGCCTACAGACACTCTCCAATAATTTTTAATAAAACAGAGTTTGTTGAACAAATTTGACCACCAAAAATAATGTAGCCCTCGACAAGTTAATTGGTTCCACCTTATTTCTTGTTAGCTGGTGATGCTTGATGTCATCCTCATTGAGATATATCATAAAAATATTGAAGATTCGTCTTTCAAACTTGTTGAAAAGTAAGTAACAAATTCAATTGTCTCTAGTCAGATTTGTGACAGCATCTCAGTGTAATCATTAAATCGCACAATAACATGCATTAACCAATCTTCCATAAGAAAAGATTAGAAACAACAAGAACTTGAATTTTTAACCTTTTACCTAATGAATAATAATAACAATTGAATTTTGTTACTTGTTTTCAGCTTAACTTGACAAAGTCAAGATAAGCTATTGCCATCACGCGTGCAGAAGTCTGTTAGTCTGTTCACATTTTCCTTTAGCACAGGCTACACCCATAGATCTTGTCTGATCGTCACGAAATTTCATATGCAGGTTTGGGGTCATGTCTTGATGAGAACGTCCCTTTTTGGTCGCGATCAATCAACCGTGGCGACTGCCCAAGCCTGAAACCTGAGAACCTTTAGCACAGTCTACAAGTCATATTTATGGAGGGGTTTCATTGTAACTTGTGAGGTTGACTTCATATAATGTCTAGATTGGAACATCCCTTTTTGGACGTGATTGGGCATCTGTGACGGCTACAGGGGCCCGAGACCAGAACACCTTGAGCACAGTCTACAGGTCATATTTATGAAGGCATTTCATTGTAACTTTGTAGGATCACTCCAGATGAGAATGCCCCCTTTTGGTCGCGATCTTTCAACCATGATGGCTTCCCGAGCCCAAAACCTAAATGAAAGTGTCAATGACACTGTAGCTCAACTTGACAAACTTGAACTTGGTAAGTTATAAATGAAATGGCAAAATTGAAGATCATTGGGACCAATGTCAGTTTTTTGGCCAGTGGCAACAATTTTTGACAGAAAACGAAGAAAATCGATAGCTCCCATCTAGAGGCCTTCCCAAACAAGCCTGCCAGGTTTCAAAGCAATCCGATCAAAAATGTGCCCTGTAGGGTGTACAAAAGGGAAATATTGTGGTCTGACTAGACTAAATTCTAAGAACGTTGGCCGTGGCAACATTTTTTCACAGAAATGGAAGATAATCGATAGCTCCCATCTAGAGGTCACCGTAAATAAGCATACCAGGTTTCAAAGCAATCTAATCATAAATGAGCCCTGTAGGGTGAGCCAAAGGGAAATATTGTGGTCTGACTAAACTAAGTTCTAAGAATGTTGGCTGCGGCAACATTTTTTGATGGAGATTGTAGAAAATCGATAGCTCCCATCTAGAGGTCACCCCAAACAAGCATGAAAGGTTTCAAAGCAATCCGATCATATATGTGCCCTGTAGGGTGTACAAAAGGGAAATATTGTGGTCTGACTAGACTAAATTCTAAGAACGTTGGCCGTGGCAACATTTTTTGACAGAAATGGAAGATAATCGATAGCTCCCATCTAGAGGTCACCGTAAATAAGCATACCAGGTTTCAAAGCAATCTAATCATAAATGAGCCCTGTAGGGTGAGCCAAAGGGAAATATTGTGGTCTGACTAAACTAAGTTCTAAGAATGTTGGCTGCGGCAACATTTTTTGATGGAGATTGTAGAAAATCGATAGCTCCCATCTAGATGTCACCCCAAACAAGCATGAAAGGTTTCAAAGCAATCCGATCATAAATGTGCCCTGTAGGGTGTGCCAAAGGGAAATATCGAGTCTTCTGACTAAACCAAGTTCTAAGAACGTTGGCCGCGGCAACATTTTTAGAAGGAAATTGAAGAAAATCGATAGCTCCCATCTAGAGGTCTCCCCAAACAAGCATACCAGGTTTCAAAGCAATCAAATCATAAATGTGCCCTGTAGGGTGTGCCAAAGGGAAATATTGTGGTCTGACTAAACTGAGTTCTAAAAACGTTGGTCGCGGCAACATTTTTTGACGGAAATTGAAGAAAATCGATAGCTGCCATCTAGATGTCACCCCAAACAAGCATGCCAGGTTTCAAAGCAATTCGATCATAAATGTACCCTGTAGGGTGTGCCAAATGGAAATACTGAGTCCTCTGACTAAACTAAGTTCTAAGAACATTGGCCGCGGCAACATTTTTTGACAGAAATTGAAGAAAATCGATAGCTCCCATCTAGAGGTCTCCCCAAACAAGCATACCAGGTTTCAAAGCAATCTGATCATAAATGGGCCCTGTAGGGTGTGCCAAAGGGAAATATTGAGGTCTGACTGAACTAAGTTCTACGAACGTTGGCCGTGGCAACATTTTTTGCCGGAAATTGAAGAAAATCGATAGCTCCCATCTAGAGGTCATTCTAAATAAGCATACCAGGTTTCAAAGCAATCAAATCATAAATGTGCCCTGTAGGGTGTGCCAAAGGGAAATATTGTGGTTTGACTAAACTAAGTTCTAAGAATGTTGGCCGCGGCAACATTTTTTGACAGAAATTGAAGAAAATCGATAGCTCCCATCTAGAGGTCACCCCAAACAAGCATGCCAGGTTTCAAAGCAATCCGATCATCAATGTACCCTGTAGGGTGTGCCAAAGGGAAATATTGAGTCTTCTGACTAAACTAAGTTCTAAGAACGTTGGCCGCAGCAACATTTTTTGACAGAAATTGAAGAAAATCGATAGCTCCCATCTAGATGTCTCCCCAAACAAGCATACCAGGTTTCAAAGCAATCTGATCGTAAATGTACCCTGTAGGGTGTGCCAAAGGGAAATATTGAGGTCTGACTAAACTAAGTTCTACGAACATTGGCCGTGGCAACATTTTTTGCCGAAAATTGAAGAAAATCGATAGCTCCCATCTAGAGGTCACCCTAAATAAGCGTATCAGGTTTCAAAGCAATCAAATCATAAATGTGCCCTGTAGGGTGTGCCAAAGGGAAATATTGTGGTTTGACAAAACTAAGTTCTAAAAACGTTGGCCGCGGCAATATTTTTTGACGGAAATTGAAGAAAATCGATAGCTCCCATCTAGAGGTCACCCCAAACAAGCATAAGAAGTTTCAAAGTAATCTGATCATAAATGCGACCTGTGAGGTGTTCCAAAGGAAATTGTGGACGTACGTACTAACGTACTAACATACTAACGTACGTACGTACGTACGCCGACGGACGAGAAGTGGTGGCAATAGCTCAGCTTGATTTTGTCAAGTTGAGCTAAAAACTTTAGTACAGACTACAGGTCGTATTTGTGAAGGGATTTCATTGTAACTTAGTAGAATGAGTCATTATAATGTCGAGATGAGGATGCCCCCTTTTAGTTGCAATCGGTCAACCATCATGGCTACACAGGCCTGAAGCCTGAAAACCTGTAGCACAGTCTACAGGCCATATTTATGAAAGGATTTCAATGTAACTTGTTATTTCTTCAAATCATAGTGTCTGACACCTTGGATCATTCCAATTACATGTAGGGATTATATGCTAGGGTCTGGTAGGAAAATTAATATGAAAATAATTGATGCTTTCATTTGTTATTTTTAGAGGCTGAACAAAGAATGATAAAAATGACAAATGTTCAGTTAGTAAGATGTCTTCATTTAGAAGATCAAAATGTTCTTACCTTTACACCAGAGAATCCAAGCCTGTCAGTTCAATTGGTTGATCAATGCCAATATTTCATCAGTTTCCACTTTCCACCTATCTGTGGATTAAGGATAGTGATCAAGTTGGTGTATCCAGGGTTGAGGTGTTAGGAAAACCCATGTGACATGCCAAAATTGGAGAATTTAAAACGATCAAAATCACTTCATTCAAATTTACATGTAGATACATGTATTCCATTGTGCTTCAAAATTGTTATTTAACAGTTTCTTTTCTGTTCTACTGTGAATGAATAATTTGTTATCATTGTAAGTAAATCTGTCAACAGGAACTTAATAAATTACAAATTTTAGAGTGCCTGTATTCAAATTTAAGTTATGATTGAACTAATAATCAGTTTCCATTATTACAGCATGATCAGAAGTACATTCAGTGATGATCTCCAGTCAGATTTGAACTGACACCTTCTTAGTGCATTCATTGAATGAACCTTACACCAAGATGTACTGACCAGTTGTGCTATGGAGACAGGATTCCAACTTCAGTACTTCAGTCTCAAGCATGTAAAATCATTGTTATTTCATCATAAATTTACAACAATATATTAGTCTATAACTACTCACCTTTAAACCCCTCACCAGTCCCACACATGTTACACCAACAAAAACATCTTGAACCCCTGTGCAGTTGCCTGAAGTTTAGCTTAGTGTACTTAGGCGATCCCACCATAGCTACAACCAAGCCTGTGTGTGATGATTACATACTGCCCCTCAACCCTCAGGCATGAGCTTCAGTCTGAGGAAGGGTAGATAACCTCCTTGCAGAACAGCGTATACCTAGGCACCCCAACTTTGTCCATGTTGGGAAACTGCCCTTTTTTATCATACATGTAACTTTCTGGGCACAAGTTAGAACATATTCTGTGTAGGATTGATATTTACCGCCCATTTTCCACTCCATGGTTTGAGCTTCAGGTTTGGGTGGGCAGTATATACTCATCTTTGAGACTAATACATACCTACCCCTATCTGATTAATCCTCATCGTCGGGAAAAATTCTAGCACCACCACTGATGGGATGTCAAATGTGAAACAGTGGGAATGAAGCCTAAAAGGGCCCCCTCAATCTGAGTCAGTCAGTAGAGGACCATGACAAATGTGCAGATGGTCAAAGGCAAAGCATTACTACCATGCAGACATGAGCTGCAGTCAGGGTTGGCTTTTTCCCGGGAAAAACCTGTTTTTCCCAGAAATGTTAAAAACTGGGAAAAACTTGGTATTTACCGCCCAAAACCTGGAATCGACGTATGCCACTATACCATCACTTTATTCAGGGTTAAATGGGGATGTGTTTAGAAAGCTTAAAATTGCTTACCAGTCTTCAATTTAATCCGTTCCCACAAGTCAAAAGGAACAGTATTTCAGTAGTTCTGTTTAATATCTTAATCTGCAGTTACAGTGCAGTAGGATGGTATTATGGTCATGATGTGGGCCAACATTACAACATATCACTCCAGCATAGGAATCGGGCTTTTCAAAGCTTAAGTCAATGTTTTAAAATATCAAATGCCACTATAAAGGATTTCTAATCCCAAGGGATGTTATGAGTACACTTTTGGGATCCAACTATGGGATTTTTCTAGTGAAAGCCCTTTTTCTTAATACCTACCTTACCAAAACCATATGCAAATAGCATATGGTTTTGGTGTGGTAGGTTTGGGAAAAAATGGGATTTTTCTGGTAAAACCCCTTTTCTTTATACCTACCATACCCAAACCATGTGCTATTTGCATATGGTTTTGGTATGGTGGTAGGTTTGGGAAAAAAACATATCCCTGTTTTTTATTTTTTACAAAATTCTCACTCCCCTATGGCCTATGATGCCTTTTTCCAACTGCTATATTTATGAATTTTGCAGAATTCTTAAAATACACTTGATTTTAGTACAGAGAAATTCTACACTGATCAGATAAATAAAGAGTATGCCTCAGGTTTCATACTTTATGTGCATAAATCATGGGTGCAGATCTCTCCCATAGAGTGGGGCGGACAGGCAGATGCCGAAGGCACTAGTCAGATGAGGGGGTTTGGAAAATTTTTAAATTCAGCTATCAAATGGTGCATTCTGGTGGCCTCTTGGGTATAATTTCTCTTAATTTTTTTATCAGAAAAAAAATGGGTTTTTCAACAGCCTGTTGTAATTTTGTCAAAATGCTGAACCATATAACCCGATGATCATATACCCAAAACACGAAAACCTAATATGTAATTGCTGTAAAACTCCCGGACTGAGACAAAAAAGGCCAGTGTTATACTATTATAATGCCCACATAAAAACAGAAATGGCTCGAGTGCTACCCGAGCACCATGTGTGGTGTACTATATATACAAACTGCATTCCTTTCGGTAGGTTTGGAGGGGCTTTGAGATGGGGGTGGGGGCACATCATACGATGCCCCCCCCCCCCCAATTTTTTTTTTTTTTTTTTTGGGGGGGGGGGGGGGATCTGCACCCAGGGCATAAATTTCAATTTGAATGACATAAAACAGGCAAAACCATCAGTTAGGTCATACAAAAAAGGAACACATACTTTCGCCAATCTAAACTAGAGGTACTGTGAGCAAGATCACAAAGTGATACCCCCCGCGCATCAGTTGTTGCGCTTAGCTTACGAGGACACAACCATATGATGTAGCAATTGAAATGTTCAAGTTAGATTATCTCCCCTTGTAAATGTCAGAACGGAATTATATTGCTTCATGCACATCTTCATATGGAGTTATTCCATTGAGTAAAGTTTCATGAAAATTCTTCAAACGGTTTAGGAGGAGTTGCGCTTATAAGGATAGACAGCCGGATGGATGGACGGACGGACAGGGTGATTCCTATATACCCCCCCCCCCCCCGAAACTTTGCGGGGGGGGGGGGATAATAAGAACTGGTGATTGAACTGGGTTTTAAAATTTGAAGGCACAATTGGCCCTAGTCACTGGGTTGATTTGTCTGCCTTCCAGCCTGGTTGTGGTTCACGAGAATATATAGCCTCTTTGCTTGCATAAATTTAAATAGGGTATTATTTACAATGAATCATAGTACATAGTTTCATTCGAATATACAGCTGGGAGGTTATATTTTGTTTTGGTTGCGGTTTCAAATAGGTTTTTCAGAAAAGAGTCGGGTTTAAGTTCCAGTTGTGAGGTAAAAATAAAGAAAAAATTGACTTTGGTGGGAAGAAAATAACCCCAAACAAGCATAATCCTCCCACTGCTCATAGTAATGTTTTACTGCCTCAATAAAACCATACAAATATGGATATCATCATGTATGATGTAAAAACAAATGTTTATTTAAAGTTGATTTGTGCTTGACATATTGACTATTGTTGACATGGACAGCTGTGTTTACAAAAGAGTAACCAATAATGTGCACTTTGGATAATTCTAGCTTGTTAGTCACCTTTTCAGAAATAAAAAAACAACAAGTCATGTATTTTTCCAATTTCCATTAGTAAAAATTCACTGACTGAACAGATTTAATTGGATATTAGTGGAGATACATTCAAAGGCCCCTAATACATGTAAGCCCAATGGTTGTCAACTATTTCTACTGGGCCGCTAATAAACCAGCCTTAAGAATCATGTATTCTATTCTGTGCTACATGTATTTCTGTTATTTGTACTTGTTTGATTTATGTCCAATGAAAATATTCTTATTTTCTGCTGTGATGTATCATTTGTACTTGTATTGTTTTATGTTCTGTTGACATTTTCTATCTTCTGCTGTGATGTATTATTTGTATTTGTATTGTTTTATGTTTCATTGATATTATGTTATGTTTTGATGAACAACCATGATGGAAATAAAACAAATTCAACAAAAGTGTGTGTTTTTTCACCATATAGCAAGACTTGGCCCTATCTCAAATATACCCCCCCCCCCCCCCCCCCCCCCCCCCACCAATTAAGTAAACACACACAGGAAGCTAGTTTATAACCTCTTATCTGACCAAAAAATAAGCAGCGTGATGGAAATCGGTTCCAAATTCCAATGACATCCATCTTGGCATGGTTTCTTCAAGAAACCTTCAGGATATTCCAGACTTTCCAAACAATGCGAAGTGACCGTGGTACCATTCGACCATGGTACTATTTGACCAATTCCCGTTTACAGTGCTATCAAAAAATTTGTTCACTTATAACCTATATTGTCATATTTTCGTCCTCTCATTGAATTAATCATTGGTTAGCACCTGTGGCGCATTATCTCTCGAACGAGAGGTAACTCGTTAACGAGAGATAACGTACCGTCAGGACCTGGTACTAGTCAATGACCAATGTCTGGTCCATTTTAGTTCCGTTGAGGGTCCGTTTTGGGTCATTCGTGTGGGCCAAATAGTGGGGACAGTTTGGGTAAAATAGTGGAGACGGTTCGGTCTTGGGGCGGTTCGGGTTGCGTTGGCCAACTGGAGTAACTGACCCAGGGCCAGGGGAGGTTTGGGTAAAATAGTTGGGGACGGTTTGGGTAAAATAGTGTGGGGACGGTTCTGCTTGGGGACGGTTTGGGTGCATCCCCTGACCACATGGCCGAAATGACCTTGGGACCAAAGACTGTCTGTAATGTGAGAAAAACTGACCACGGGGCCGAAATGATCTAGTGACCGACGTGACTGGGGCCGTATTGACATTGGCCGAAATGACTTTGAGGCCGAAGTGACCAGAGGCCGGCTTGGCTTTGGGCCGAACTCTGACAAGTGTTGAAACGCTGATTATTTACCCAAAACAAGTGGGACTGGAAAATGTCAACACAGAAAGACCAACCTCGCAACTTAATCGTAAGGGTTACATGACGCTAAAATATAGAATATCAAAGATTTTTTTACAGCTTTTAGTTTCAACAACAATCACATTATTCTATGTGAGTAGTTCAACTTGATTTTTGTTTTTTTTTTTCTCACTTTAGCGTCAACGAAAACTCACCCTTTCAGTTTCAACAATGCGAAATGGTGCTGGATCGTCCACAAAATGTTTATAAATTATAAAATTGGTTCAAAATGGTTCAAACAAAACTTTTCCACATCATTTGCGTACATTATTATTATTATTACATTGCGAAAAAAATGTGTTGCAGAAAGATTCGAAGTAATGCTTCTGTTATGCGCGTTATTTGACAATGCGCATTAACGTTTTCGTGGTTGTGAGAAAAATTTCACTTGCATGATTCTTCCTTCAGCTATTTTGTGTACCGAAACGGATGTAATATAATCATCATGACGTAACAATAAACCCGACGTAATTCGTTTCATAATCATTGCAGCTGTGGTTTTGGAAATCGAAAGTTCACGCACAAAAGCGAGATATTTGGGACACAGCCCCCCCCCCCCCCCCATCCCCAACCCTCTATCCACAAGCTATTTTAAAATATGAACAAGGACGTCGATTAGTCCATAACTTCAATCCTTTAAACCCAAGATAATGTTCCAGTTTTGAATAACAGCCAGGCCCGTATCTAACGGGGTTTGTGTGGAGCTGTTGAATAATTTGATTTATTTCAATATAGAGAACGGTGAGATTAATGGATTGTCCGTTTCCAATTCCATCTTCTTGAACTACTGGGATGGCATATGCGCTATAAAAAGCGTGGCTGTATTTAGGCCTAGGTAGGACCAACTCAACTTGACTAGAGTATACAATGAAAACACACAGTTGTATTTGAACGAAATCCATTTCCTCAAACCATTCTTTTTATTGGAGTTAACTCTTTACCTAACGCGAAAGACAGACGATTCTTGCAAACAAGATTCTTGAATAACTATTTTTTTCCAGCAAAACATAGCTTATGACCCCTCATTGGAACGAGTTTAACGAGCTCGTTCCAATCGGGGGTCGTAAGCTGTTTTTGAGACAAAAATTAAAAAATAATGTAACTTGAATAGTGATTTTTGTGAATAGCACTGGCAGGTTTTTGCCGTTGCGTTGGTTAAGGGGTTAACGAAACTTTCGACAGCCATGGTCACCTCGAGTCGGACAGATTACGGGTTGAGGAAGCTGGGGTACCCGGAGAGAACCACCCAGCAGCGACGAGCAACTGTCAGTCTTATCAACGTTCCAACTTCATACACGCAGAGTTAGCATTGGTTAAAGGCAAGTGCACCAGTGACGTGCAGTACACCTCAGTACACAACGCCACAGTGCCCCCAGCTCTCACACGAATAGCAGATGGTATTTGAGGAAGCGGGATAGCTCAGTGATTAGAACATTGAACTTCAAGCCGAAAGTCTACGGTTCGATTCTGACCAGCGGTAACTGCCTTGTGTCCTTGGGTGAGGCATTTGTTCACGTGGGGACAGAGCGGCGCTGTATACTAAGGCGTAATCTACTGTACGTTGATGGTGCACTTGCCTTTAACAATGCTAACCCTGCTTGTGCGGATTAGGTCGTTGGTGAGTCTCACAGTCGCTCGTAACTGGTCGGTGGTTCTCTTCGGATACTCCAGCGTCCGCCATTCGTAAACTGTCCGTCACGAGGTGGAGCAAAAAAGAAAAAAAATAATGTAAATATTGTATAAAATAGTAATGAAGATTTTTGAGAATGGAACTGGTCGACTTTAGGCCGTCACGTTAGGTAAATGGTTAAATTCTCTTCACTGATTTGTTAATCAGTTAGAGAATTTGTGTGTTTTTATTTAATTATATCTAAAGCGTTACTTTTTTCTCTGCCGGTTGTCACTTTGAAAGAACCATAAAAGTTCGCCTTTGGCTGAGAATGGTGCTGATTTCCTTAATGTGGGTATCCACCTATTAAGATAGGGATATCGAATGGTTATTTATATCCAAGTTTGGTTATTTGTGATTCAAATCTGTTGATTAAAGAGCACACGCCAAGCTCAACTCAATCCAACCACCTACGAGTTACCTTGAAAACTTTTTTGTGGTATCAGAGGACCCGACATCTTATATTTGGAGTATGCAATCCCTAACATGCATGGCATTGCCACACATAATTGGCTAATTTTTATTTGTACTGATCTTGCGACACTGCTGCTACAGATGCTGAAAGTGGCCTTATATATCAGTATATAGTTTAAACAGTATTTATTTCAAAAGAATTTCCATGGTAATACATAGCTTACATTATCATTGGGTGTGGATTCGACAGTAAGCTGTTAGCTTATCTGTGGTCGTTTCCACTCATAGTAATTTTAACAGGTAGTAAACGAGAAGACAGTTAGACCAATCCTTCTATCAAGAACGTGTACAATAAGATACCTGTTGACACAAATAATTCGCTAATAAAGAAAATACTATAAAAAGATACAAATTGGTTAGATTTCCCTAACTGTTATAGAGTAAGAAGATAGAAGTACAGTTCTTAGAAAGAGAAAGATTAAGGAGCGCCTAGTCCGAACCGAACCACGCCCATGTTTGTACCTTGATACTGTAACAAGCGAATTCTAAATTTTAACGTTGTTGGACTATCATAAGAACATATACTCTAGTGAGGGAAATGACCGGGAGTTAGTTTATCGTGGTACAATAATTCTGAGCATATTTTGGTGGATTTTCACAGTTAAACAATAGTAGCATAAATAGATTACGGAGCCCGGATACAAAAGCCTTCCATGTCCCAGTGGTACATACAACACTTAACTCTCCAGCGATGAATTATACTTTCATCGATCATTAGCGACAATCTTCGGGGACAGACCATGTATTATTCCCAGATGCGAGATGCACTTTATTGCTTTATGCTTGCAAGTGGGAGTCCAAACACAGAGACGGTCCGATAATTCCAGTAAGCCCATGTCGGGCTTGCACTTGAGTTTTTGTTAGTACAAGGCACAGTAGGAAGATAGGAAGAAATCTCCACCAGTCAACAGTGGCCTCCGCCCGGTCACGGTGATGTGGTATAGATGCGATGTGTCCTAGCACCAAGACATTAGGAATGAACACCAGGTGGAACGTACGGGAATTATGAGGCAAAGCAGAGGACGGATGTTGGGTTGCATAATGCGTGTATGAATATGCATTTAATCTGTATTATTATTCTTTTCCAGAAATATATTCATTGGGTTATAATAGTAGCACCACACTAACTCTTCACTATGATCTGAGGGTCACCCAAAGTAATTAACTAAATCTCGCAGAACTAAGAATGTACTTATGAACTGTTTTAAAAACTAAATAGTTTTCGTCATGAGTATAAAATTCGGATCCATACAGTAATGTATTGCAGTCAGTTTGACTGGTAGGTAGCCCTAGGGTCTCACTTCGTATACGGTCATAATTAGGGCATTTTAATAAAAAGTGTTCTGTTGTCTCTCGTTCACCGCATGAGCAATTTGGTGACTCTGCCAGGTGGTTAACAAAAAGATGCTCATTGAGATGACTAGATCGAAGTCGTAACCTGCAGTGGTATACTTGAGCTTTACGGGACATTGATTTGACAAAGTAGGCTGGGGAACGAACAAGGTTATGGTTTAAGTATTTTCGAAATTCTGCGAGAGGGCAATTTTCTCTAACGTTAGGTGGAATTTCGTTCCAAGAATTCGTTGTGGATGGGACAAAAGATCTTTAGTAGCATGCGGTTCGGCAATAAGGAACTCGTAGGTTAGTTGCGGTTCGAAGTTCGAAATTCTGGGTTATCGAAATAGGGGGTGGGACTAAACAGGAAATATATGGCGGGGAAATGTTATGGTACATTTTGAAGGACAGTATTAATTTGTGCTTCTGCCTTCTTGCTTGTAACGTCTCCCACCCAGTTTCAACGTAGAGTGATGCCTTGCTCGCACTTAAAGTTGCACCCGTAACAATTCGAGCACTCGCAATTTGGATTCGTTCAAGAGTTGTCAGATTTGTTTCGTTGCAGTTATCCCAAACCGTGTCTGCATATTCCAACAAGGGCCTAACAAAAGCAAAGTATATCTTCTCGAGAATTTTCCGGTCTAAGATAAATTTATTTCGTCTCATAAGATCCAGACGTGACCATGCTTTTGAGGAAATATGTTTTATGTGGTCATCCCATGAACAGTTTGAATCGAGAATGACACCCAAATGCTTGTGCCGCGTTACTTCTTTAATGGGAACATTTGCCATTACAAGGGGTGTCTGCTGTGCGGGATCTGTTGGGCGTGAAATTGTCATAGTTTCGGTTTTAATGGGATTGAATTCTACTAACCACGTATGTGCCTAGTTTTCGATTGTAGTAAGATCATTGTTCAAAATAACAGCAGCCTGACAGGGTTTTCAATTATTAAATATAAGGTTGTGTCGTCTGCAAAAAGACGAATACTGCTGGTTAGACCTAGGGTTATATCGTTAATATAAATAAGAAACAACAGTGGGCCAAGAATAGATCCTTGGGGAACCCCCGAAGTCACAGGTTTCCAAGAGGACTCCTCGGAGTTGACCACCACTCTTTGCATCCGATCACAAAGATATGATGCAAAGAAGTCGAGAAGTTCGCCGGTTACTCCAATTTGTTCAAGTTTGAAGATTAGACCTTTGTGCCAGACTTTGTCAAAAGCTTTACTGACGTCGCAAAATACCACCCTCACATCTTTACCTTCATGAAGTGCACGGCTAAATGTGTCATAGATATCCGTAAGCTGCAGTACAGTTGAATCACATGGAGTAAACCCGGACAGAAATGGACTAAGTATTTTATTTTCTTCTAAAAAGGACCACATTTTTTGAAGATACACCGTTCGAACACTTTTCCGAGACAGCTCAACAGTGAGATCGGTCGATAGTTTGATAAAAGATTTGCAGGGTCTTTTTTAGGAACCGGTATCACGTTTGCCTTCTTCCACAGTTCAGGAAATTTGGGGTGGCTCAATGAGATATTGAAAAGGGTGGCGAGAGGCTGGGCTATGGAGGTGGAAAACTCTTTGAGAAGACGCGGACTGATTAGGTCCGGACCTGTTGCCTTCGATACTTTCAGTAACTTCAGTGCGGAGCGCACATCATGTTGGTCAATTTTTATAGTTCTGAGTTTTGGACATTATGGAAATGGCATCGATGGAAGGCACGCGTGACTATCGTCAATAGTTGCTATGCTACAAAAATAATCGTTAAACGCTTCCGCCTTGTCTTTGTCAGAACAAATTATCCTATCCCGGTAATTAATATTCGGAATTTCAGTTTTCCTATTCCCTAAAAACATCTTGAGGGTCTTCCACCACAGGGAAGAATTAGTATGCGGGCTATCTAGAGTGGCCTGCATTCTGTTATCGTAATTGTTTTTTGCATTTCTTATGGCTGAAACAACTTGATTTCTTTTGGAACGATATTTCTCCCAAGCCTCGGTTCGACCTTTCGACTTGGCAGTACGGTAAAGGCGTTTTCGTTGGCGAATCAGATGCCTACCTTCGTTGTGCATCCACTTTGGGTCGTTTCTCCTAATTGTTGTGATTTTGTTGGGAATAAACTTAGAAGATAATTCAAGAACGGTGGAAGTAAACTTGTTAATCATATTATCTACGTTTGTATATGAGAAAACGGTATCCCAATGCATTGTTTACCAATGCATTATTCAACCCATTATAATCGCCCTCGTTATATAACCATACCCGACGTTTGAAACTCCTTACAGTCGTTTTCTTAAAGTCAACCGTGATACACACAGGACAGTTATACCTGGTTAAATCTGGTAAAAATGGATCAGCTACCTCAGTTGATATCACATTGATGGAATCGCTAACTGCAATCAGGTCAGTATATAGTAGTAGTAGTAGAATATTTTATTTAAGTGTCACATTTCAATACCCATACATAATTTACATAGAATGTTTATATGAAATCCAGCCTCTGAAGGCTTATGAGACACATTTTCATCATATGTTGATCTTTTTTACAGTAGTTAAAAAAAACCCAAAACAACAACAAAAAAACATAACAAAAACACACGTACGCACACTGACACACGCACACGCACACACACACATATATATATATATATATATATATATAGGATGAAAGACTCTGACGCCGATGGGGATCGAACCACTGCCTTGATGAGAGTACACTTCTGCGGCACCAATCGCCTAGCGAAACTGGACCAGCGCCGTAGACCACTCGACTACCGTAGACCACTCGACTACCGCAGAAGTGTACTCTCATCAAGGCAGTTGTTCGATCCCCATCGGCGTCAGAGTCTTTCATCCTAAAAAATGCATAACAGAAGTGCCGAATTCTGTATTCTGTACCGTAAGCAGGAAATTTGGAAAAGAGATTGATTCTCACTGATTTCATCTGCATTACATGGTATAATTCATTATATATATATATATATATATATATATATATATATATATATATATATATATATATATATATATATAACTTCGTCAAATTGCCGTCATGCTCGGAAGTTTACTTCCTTCTCAGCGTCTTTCATTTTTGACTAATACTTATTCCGTTACGTTAAGTGCCGTACCAATGTGTATCGCGTCATGGGAACGTAAAATTTAGCGTCACGCTGATCCTAAATGTTGAATGGGAATTATAAAATTGATCGTGATACGCGTACGTCTTACAGATCGATTTATTATTTGGCAAGTGGCTGCCTAGCTCCTAATCACGAACCCGTCTATAAAATCGCCGATGCATATCTTCCTTGGGTGGCAACAAGTAAAGATATGTTCCGCATTACACGTTGTTCACTGTTTTTAATTGTAAATTATGGACAAACAAGACCGTATCATATCTTCCTAAGGTGGTAACGAGTGGAGATATATTCCGCGTTATAGCGCGCATTTTTTGTTCTCAGCCTTAGAATTAGAAGCATTCAATCATTTATCTCAACCTCGCCCTGGTAACAGAGGCAGAAGCGAGTTCGCATGCAGTATTCACACATTCAACCATTCCTTGACCCGAATTGTTCAAACGCCTTGTTCTCCATATTCAAGTGTATTGCTTGTAAAACCACCGCATCATATCTCCCTTGGGTGGTAAAGATATGTTCCCCGTTTCATGTTGTTCCCCGTATCCGAGTCTATTACGCGCAAAATAACCGTATCATATCTTCCTTGGGTGGCAACAAGTAAAGATATGTTCCGCGCTTCACTTTGCTTTTTGTATTCAAGTGTAAATTATGAAAAAAATACCGTATAATATCTGCCTTGGGTGGCAACAAGTAAAGATATGTTCCGCGCTATTACGTAAAAAGCAAATATGAATTAGACACTATTTCTAAAACCTCGCCCTGGTAACAGAGGCAGAGGCAAGTAAGTTCGTATACCGTATTCACACATCCAACCACTCCTTGGCCCGAATCATTCAATCATTTAAAAGCGCGCCTCCATATCTCCGCCCCAGTACCCAACCCGCGTCAATCAGACATCAATACCGCTGATGGAAAATATAATTTTTTATACCCCTCTTGCGTAGTAATAACCTCCCACCCCCCCCCCCCCCCGGCCCGATCCTTCCAGGGTGTGTAAAAGTCTTGTCCCACCCACTATTGCAGCATATATATGCCCTCCACCACTGATCTAAGTGCAGTCCCTCCTATAATGTCTACACTGACAATCGCAGGCTAGGGTTCCATACACCCCCCCCCCCCCCCACACACACACACACCACATACACATGATGTACGCACTGACATATACCAAACGATCATAATCTCGCAACATATACACGCTATGTTCAACACAATGCGTGTTTAGGTGTAATTGCTCTGTACACTAATTTATATCCCCCCAGCCCCCCCCCCTCCCCCCCCCCACCCCCGTTCAGCAAGTTTATAAATGAGAATATTTGGAATTATTCTTGTCTATTGAGCCCATTGGGTTCTAGTGTTTGAAGTTTGTTAATCCAAAATGCTTCAGGACCCGTCCTGTAAGCTGTATTTTGTTTATTAATTTGTTCAATCCCAATAATCTTAAAATTGTTTATACTATGGTTTTTGGTCAGAAAATGATGTGGTATCGGTTCATCCATAACCTCAAGTTTTATTCTACTCAGGTGGTTTTGCATTCTCTCATACAATTTTAACCACCTGAGTAGAATAAAACTTCAGGTTATGGATGAACCGATACCACATCATTTTCTGACCAAAAACCATAGTATAAACAATTTTAAGATTATTGGGATTGAACAAATTAATAAACAAAATACAGCTTACAGGAGGGGTCGTGAAGCATTTTGGATTAACAAACTTCAAACACTAGAACCCAATGGGCTCAATAGACAAGAATAATTCCAAATACTCTCATTTATAAACTTGCTGAACGGGGGGGGGGGAGGGGGCGGGGGGGGGGGGGGGCTGGGGGATATAAATTAGTGTACAGAGCAATTACACCTAAACACGCATTGTGTTGAACATAGCGTGTATATGTTGCGAGATTATGATCATTTGGTATATGTCAGTGCGTACATCATGTGTATGTGGTGTGTGTGTGGGGGGGGGGGGTGTATGGAACCCTAGCCTGCGATTGTCAGTGTAGACATTATAGGAGGGACTGCACTTAGATCAGTAGTGGAGGGCATATATATGCTGCAATAGTGGGTGGGACAAGACATTTACACACCCTGGAAGGATCGGGCCCGGGGGGGGTGGGAGGTTATTACTACGCAAGAGGGGTATAAAAAATTATATTTTCCATCAGCGGTATTGATGTCTGATTGACGCGGGTTGGGTACTGGGGCGGAGATATGGAGGCGCGCTTTTAAATGATTGAATGATTCGGGCCAAGGAGTGGTTGGATGTGTGAATACGGTATACGAACTTACTTGCCTCTGCCTCTGTTACCAGGGCGAGGTTTTAGAAATAGTGTCTAATTCATATTTGCTTTTTACGTAATAGCGCGGAACATATCTTTACTTGTTGCCACCCAAGGCAGATATTATACGGTATTTTTTTCATAATTTACACTTGAATACAAAAAGCAAAGTGAAGCGCGGAACATATCTTTACTTGTTGCCACCCAAGGAAGATATGATACGGTTATTTTGCGCGTAATAGACTCGGATACGGGGAACAACATGAAACGGGGAACATATCTTTACCACCCAAGGGAGATATGATGCGGCGGTTTTACAAGCAATACACTTGAATATGGAGAACAAGGCGTTTGAACAATTCGGGTCAAGGAATGGTTGAATGTGTGAATACTGCATGCGAACTCGCTTCTGCCTCTGTTACCAGGGCGAGGTTGAGATAAATGATTGAATGCTTCTAATTCTAAGGCTGAGAACAAAAAATGCGCGCTATAACGCGGAATATATCTCCACTCGTTACCACCTTAGGAAGATATGATACGGTCTTGTTTGTCCATAATTTACAATTAAAAACAGTGAACAACGTGTAATGCGGAACATATCTTTACTTGTTGCCACCCAAGGAAGATATGCATCGGCGATTTTATAGACGGGTTCGTGATTAGGAGCTAGGCAGCCACTTGCCAAATAATAAATCGATCTATAAGACGTACGCGTATCACGATCAATTTTATAATTCCCATTCAACATTTAGGATCAGCGTGACGCTAAATTTTACGTTCCCATGACGCGATACACATTGGTACGGCACTTAACGTAACGGAATAAGTATTAGTCAAAAATGAAAGCCGCTTAGAAGGAAGTAAACTTCCGAGCATGACGGCAATTTGACGAAGTTATATTAAATATTTGATGAAGTGTATATATATATACTTCGTCAAATTGCCGTAATCTTGTTAACCATATTATCTACGGCAATTTTACAATATGTAAACAACATTTCGGCAACTTCTTGTCATTTGGGCAACTTACGTCATTTGGGCAACCTCAGAGATATTTATCAATATATTTGTCACAAACGTTTATATTTATTAAAACATCTCTTATCACTTCTATTTTATCAATAAATAATGCATTTGTGCATTAAAATTGAAAATATATGCATTTTTAAAAGATATATGGTTTCGCGTTGCCCAAATCCGGTTGCCTTAATGTTGGTTGCCTAAAGGTCAGAAACTGATTACAATATAAACGTCCTTTGGGCAACATTCTGTATATATTTATTTTCATATGTGAGTCATTCAGGCAACGTTATATATATGTTCGCTTTCTATATGAACGTCATTCAGGCAACGTTTTGCATTATTATCAATAGTAAATAGACGACATCTAAATAACAAGTATTTGTTTTTTAAAAGTGCGAAGTGGATCAGAATCTTGAATATCTGTCACAAATACAACATCAGAGTCGCGTTTGCGAAGTGCAAACATTCCTTGATCAGCACAGTGAACTTCAAATTGAAAGATCACGAGGACGGTTCGATCGTGATCCTCATTCCTCATCTGCAATGTGGCCTTAGACAAGGCTCTTGGTGTCATGTGCCCATGTGAGGTGTGGTGCCATTGTTTACTAATGCACAGAGCATGACAGTACAGTATGTGGTGATATATTTGGCTTCTGACACTGTCAACCCCGTTTCCACCGGAATAAAATGTTGGAGAGTCTGATAGTTACTCGCCTCAGTTCAGTGGTTTCCTCGGTCTTATAAAGGAGTTCCTCGTTCTGCAGTGTACCGTGCGTTTTTACCGAGAGGAAACACATTGTCCATTTTTGCGAGGGTGGGGGCTCTCCGAGGAGAGCCAGCTACTTTAGATACTTTTGACGAGCGGCCTCAACTGCGATTGTCTGGGAGGCTTCTATTGAGTGGGGCTCGTGAGATACTCGTCCGCTTTTACCAGAGAGGAGGTTCATCTGCAAGTCACTGTCCAGATAAATTCAACCACGCCGTCTATTTTGATGAAGGGGGATAAATTCAACCACGCCGTCTGTTTTGATGAAAGGGGACCTCGTCTGCAATACGTCGTCTTCTAACGAGGACTGTGTGTATGTGTGTGTGTGTGTGGAGGGGGGGGGGGGGCAGATATACACTATTTTCTGGGGGCAGATCGGCCTGCATTTAAATTACCTTTAAAAGCACGATCGCTTTTTACAGATTGTAAATGCGTGTGTGTGGGGAGGGAATGATGGTTGTGGGGAACCAACAGCTGCCGATCTTACCAGGACGGCTGAAATCTTCGATAAAGGGAGTGCTGCTCGCGTGCAAAGCACTCCGCTTGTGGACGAGGGGTGTGGGCATTGTGCACTCTCAAAATTTCATCCAACCGCGCTCCCAGTGAGCAAGAAAATTATCTTCTAATGAGAGTACTACTTACTACCGTTGCTTTCACGTGAGTACTTAACTATTGCCCTTGCCATCCACCGTCCCCTGCAAAATACGGTCCATGGTCTGATGAAAAGGCCCTCGTCTGAAATGCATAACTGGCGACATTCTCGTCCTCCGCGTGCCAAAGTTCAGCAGGGATGGGAGGACTCTTCTTCAAAGACACTCCTATAATTACTCTCCCCGTTTACCTGCTGGCGCATTCTTGACGCGATCCATACACACACTTATGTGGGTAGGACCCCAGTTCAACATATTCGGTGTTAACAAAAGGGTGTTTAACAGGAAGAAAAGTTCAACTGCAGGCTCGGATTTTAATAAACTCTTTATCATGAGAGCCTGGATTGCCCCTAACGAATAGAGTCCTATTTGGTTCCCAAAATCATTTTAAAAAAAATATTTGAGTGTGGACTGGTCTCAAATGCAACTAATGGCTCCTGTATTCATAATTTTGACAGTTCTTCGCGAAAGCCAGAACAAATCAAACATATCCGATATCCGAATATCACAAAAAGGTAAGCAAATTATAGTCAAGTCCGACTCAGGGTTTGAATTCCAATTAAACCCACATCTTAGGGTTGGGTGGTGAGGGGTGTACTTTCCAGTGCCCCCAAAGGCAAATATGACTCGCGTTACCATGAGGTGGGTCCATTTGGATGAAAACCAGGCATGGTCGGACGCGGCTTCGTGCACATCAAACGTGCGCAAGGGTATGGCAAGAAGGAAAAGTCAGGTTTTTGGCTCGAAATTACAATAATGATCATTATCATAATTTGTGCTCGACGGCATAAAGACAAGGCCCATTCAGACCTTGGCGGAACACATTCGGTGTTGGTAAGTGGATGGCAAATAAGAATAGTTCCATTTCAGGCAGGCCTAGATTTCAATAAAAATCTATATTCTTCAAAACCTGGAGTGGTTTTAAGGGTGCTAATTACACGTGCTATTAAGTAAAGTGCATGAAAACCACGGAGGGTCGGATCCTAATTGAACACGCCCGCAAAACACAGAGATGGCAAACAATGAAGGTCCCACTTTAGGCCCAGGTTTCAATAAAATCCTTATCTTGAGACCCTGTAGTTGTCTCAAAGATAACAGATGATTCAGGTGAACACGATTGGGGGTCGTTGGCATGAAAACCAGTCTGCGTCGGTGCTTCGCTAAAGCATCCCCAATTCACAGAAGGATGGGAAATTTAAGAAAAAAATGCATTTTGGACGGATTTAAAAAAAGACCACATCTTGAGAGCACGGAGTGACCCAAATGGCAACAAATAACATATTTATCGTTATTTGGACTTGTTCGGTGAAAAGCAGACAGAGACTGAAATCCGGTTAAACGTCATTTGGGCAACGTGTTGTATATATTTGTATTATATGGGAGTCATTCAGGCAACGTTATATATATGTTCGCTTTCTATATGAACGCCATTCAGGCAACGTTTTGCATTATTATAAATATTAAATAGACGACATCTAAATAACATGTATTTGTTTTTTAAAAGTGCGAAGTGGATCAGAATCTTGAATATCTGTCACAAATACAACATCAGAGTTGCGTTTGTGAAGTGCAATCGTTCCTTGATCAGCACAGTGAACTTCAAATTGAAAGATTACGAGGACGGTTCGCTCATGATCCTCATTCCTCAACTGCAATGTAGCCTTAAACAAGGCTCTTGGTGACATTTGCCCATGTGAGGTGTGGTGCCATTGTTTACTAATGCACAGAGCATGACAGTACAGTATGTGGTGATATATTTGGCTTCTGACACTGTCAACCCCGTTTCCACCGGAATAAAATGTTGAAGAGTCTGATTGTTACTCGCCCCAGTTCAGTGGTTTCCTCGATCGTATAAAGGAGTTCCTCGTTCTGCAGTGTACCGTGCGTTTTTACCGAGAGGAAATACATTGTCCATTTTTGCGAGGGGTGGGGGCTCTCCGAGGAGAGCCGGCTACTTTAGATACTTTTGACGAGCTGCCTCAACTGCGATTGTCTCGGAGGCTTCTACTGAGTGGGGCTCGTGAGATACACAACGAAGGTCCCACTTTGGGCCCAGGTTTCAATAAAATCCTTATCTTGAGAGCCTGTAATTGTCTCAAAGATAAGAGATGATTCAGGTGAACACGAATCGGGGTCGTTGGCATGAAAACCAGTATGCGTCGGTGCTTCGCTAACGCATCCCCAATTCACAGGAGGATCGGAAATTTAAGAAAAATGTGCATTTTGGTCGGATTTAAAAAAAAGACCACATCTTGAGAGCACGGAGTCACCCAAATGGCAACAAGTAACATGTTTATCGTTATTTGGACTTGTTCGATGAAACGCAGACAGAGACTGAAATCCGGTTAAACGTCATTTGCGCAACTTGTTGAATATATTTTTATCATAATGCGAGTCGTTTAGGCAACGTTATATATATGTTAGTTTTCTAAATGAACGCCATTCACACAACGTTTTGCATTTTATCAATTTTAAATACACTACATCTAAACAACCAGTATTTGTTTTTTTTTCAATTGAATATCCTTCACAAATGGAATATGAGAGTCGAGTTAGTGAAGCGCAATGGTTCATTGATGGTACAGTGATTTTAAAATTGAAAGATCACGGTGACTGTTCACTGATGATCCTCATTCATCATCTGCCATCTGTGAGCCCTTAGACAAGGTTCTTGGAGTCTTTTTCCCATGTACTATGTGGTACCATTGCGTACTAATGCACAGAGCACAACAGAACAGCATGCGGGGTACACTGGCTTCTGACACTTTCAACACGGTATCCACCAGATTAAAATGTTGGGGAGTCTAATAGTTACTTGTCGCAGCTCGGTTGTTTTTTTTTTCGGCTTCGTTAACCAGCAAAATAGTCGCGTTCGTGTGTATGTATGCGTGCCAATGGTTCAAATGAAAGTGTCAATGACACTTTAGCATAACCTGACTTTGTGTTGTATTTTGTGAAATGGATAATGTTGTCTATGAATTGATTATGAAATACGACAAGAAGTTTGATAAATGAGAATATGTTAATTTCTGTTCCTTGTATGCTATGTTTCCAATAAGAATAGTTTGAAGTTTAGACTGTACTAGAGAAATGAGGCCTGGGTTAATGTGGCACTCACAGCTAATGTATGGTGACCATAGTTACCAAGTTTCAGTAAACTTATTCCAAAACAAGCCATTTTACCAAGTTGCAATGAACTACCTTGTTAAATATAGCTGGAAGACGTTGCTGAAGGAATCTAGTTCACACGACAGCTCGGCGGTCACGGTTGGCCGATCATGCCCAAAATAGGAAAGACTCACTTAGAGATCATACCACGTTATCCCACCAACTTGCAATGGAATCCTTTCATAAAAACAACCTGTAGACAGTACTAAAGGAATATAGGTCAACTGGTCAGGCGGGATAACGGCTGATCGATCGTGACCAAAACAGAGCAGACTCATCTAAACATTATACCGAGTTATCCGTCCAAGTTAACATGAAATTGTTTAACAAATATGAACTGTAGACTGTGCTAACAAATCTACGTCATAGGCGTCGATCATGACATTATACTGAGTCATCCTACAATTTTGCAATGGAATTCCCTTAATAAATGCAATCTGTAGACTGGGCCAAAGGAATCTAGGTAACGCGTCTCTGATAGTCACGGTTGACTGAACCCAACCAAACAGGACGTTCTCATCCAGTAATTACGCAGAGTCATCCTACGACGTTAAAATAAAATCTCTTCATAAATATGACCTGTGGAGTGTGGTAAAGATTTTCGGGCTTCGGGACTTGTAGCCGTCACGGTGGACCGATCGCTATCAAAAGGGCGCGTTCTTATCTAGACATCATACGGAGTCATCCTATAAAGATTCAATGAAATTCCTTCCTAAATACGACCTTTAGACTATGTTAAAGTTTTTCGGGCTTCGAACCCGCGTAGCCGTCAGTGTTGACCGATCACGACCAAAATAGGACGTTCTCGTTTAGACATTATACTTAGTCTTTGTACCAAGTTACGACGAAATCCCTTCATAAATACGACATTTGGACTGTACTAAAAGTTTTTGGGTTTTAGCCTCGGGCATTTAACACGGCGTACTGATGCGAACAAAAGGGGGAAGTCTCACCCAGACATGACCGTGAACCCACATATGGAATTTTGTGATGATCTGACAAGTACTAAGGGGTGTAGACTGTGGAAAAGAAAATCTGAACAGACTGACAGACAGACTGACTTCCGTACGAGTGGTGGTAATAGCTTATCTTGACATTGTCAAGTTCAGTTATAAAGCCGTGCCAAAAGTAAAATGGCAAAACAAAAAACAGGAAAACATACTTTATGCAGTTCAGCAAGCGTAAGCTATCGTCCCTTCATTAATTCCTACTGAAAGTGAAATCATAAAAAATATGGCTGAAGATAAGTGGTGCTCGAAATATTCCCCACAATATATCCGGTATGTACAGACACCTGTCGATGTATCTGGCGAGGAACCTGCTCACACATTGATTTGTGATTAAGTTGGCAGACTGGTCGGCGAGTGGATTTCATCTGGTCAACATGCCCATAGCGCGTTGAGGATACACCATTCAGTAAAGAGAGTGCTTTCGCGTACAAAGCACTCCGCATTCTAACGAGGGCTGGGTGCACTGTTCACTCTCAAAAACTCATTCAACTGCGCTCCCTCATAGTAAGACGCTCATCTTCTGAAGAGAGTATTAGTTACTGCCGTGGCTTTCCCGCTCATGGTTAGCTATCTTCCGACCTTACCTTCCACTTTGGTAAGAGGAAGCCCTCGCCTAGAAGTACGGTCCGCGTTCTGATGAAAAAACCCTCACTTAAAATGCACAGTTCGTGATCAAAATCGGTGAAGCTCTCGTCTCTCTGTTTATGAAATGAAATACAAGAACTGATAATTGAGAATATGTTAATTTCTATTCCCTGTATGCTATGTTTGGAATAAGAATAATTTAAGGTTTCGACTGTTCTAAAGAAGTGAGGCCTGAGTATAAATTATTTCAAAAAGAGTTATCCTACCAAGTTCCAATGAAATTCCTTTATAAATATAACTCGCAGACATTGCCAAAGGAATCTAGGTCACATGACAGCTCGGCGGTCACAGTTGGCCGATCATTACCAAAATAGGAGAGTTCCATCTAGATATCATACCAAGTTATCCTACGAAGTTACAATGAAATCCCTTCATAAAAACAACCTGCAGACAGTTCAAAATGAATCTAGGTCACGTGACAAGCCGTGGTAACGGCTGAGCGATTGTGACCAAAATAGAACAGACTCATCGAGACATCATACTGTGTCATCCTGCCAAGTTACAATGACATCGCTTCATAAATATGAACTCTAGACTGCGTCAAACAAATATAGGTCACAGGCCTGTACGGCCGTCACGGCTGATCAATTTTGCAATAACAAAGCTTTATTAAATGCAATCTGCAGACTGTGCTAAAGGAATCTAGGAAACGCCCCATGCGGCCGTCACGGTTGACTGAAACCGACCAAAAAGTTCTCATCTCGACAATATAAGAGTCATCATACGAAGTTAAAATCAAATACCTTCGTAAAAACGACCCGTAGACTGTGTAAAACATGTTCGGGCTTCGGGCCCGCGTAGCCGTCAAGGTGGGCCGATCGAGACCAAAAGGGGACGTTTTCTTCCTTCTGCACATTATACGGAGGAATCGTCGTACAAAGTTACAATAAAATCACTTTATAAATACTACCTGTAGGCTGTGTGAGTGGTTTTCGGGCTTCGGACCACGTAGCCGTTACGGCCGATCGGTCGCGACCAAAAGTGGACGTTCTCATCTAGACATTCGAAGTTATCCCACCAAGTTACAGCGAAATCCCTTCATAAATTCGACCTGGGGGCTGTACTGAATGTTTTCATTTTTCGGGCTCCGACAGCCGTCACAACTGACCGATCACGGCCAGAAGTGGACATTGTCATCCGGAAAGGACCTTAAACCAGCATGTGAACATTCGCGAGGATCCGGGTAGAACTGTGGAGTGTAACCTATGCTAAAGTAAATGTAAACAGACTGACAGACTTTCACACGCGTGATGGCAATAATAGCTTATCTTGACTTTGTCAAGTTAAGCTAAAAATCCGTATGATCCTACGATCCACTAAAGCAAATATAGATGGGATGTGGTGCAGGGCCAAAGTAAAGGAGCAAAAAAAAAAACCTGAACAGATGTTTCATGCATTTTAATAAACGTAACCGATCTTCCCATCATCACTTCCCACTAAAACTGGTATCAGGAAAAATATGGCTAAAGATGGATGGTGCTCGAAATACTTCCCACGATATAGCCGGTAAGTACAGACACCTGTCGGAGTAACTGTCGGGGAATCTGCCCACACATTGATTTGAGATTAATTTGGTAGACTGGTCTGCGAGTGAATTCCATCTGGTCAAATTGCTCCATACCGCGTCGAGGATACACCACTCTGTGAAGAGAGAGTGTCTTCACATCTACACATACAACCGGTATAGGTTTATGAACCGACAGATAACCCGCCCTACCCAAGCATACACATACCCTCACTCAAACACACCAACATCTGTCCGTGTTTACTTGAGTTTAAATGAAGAACGTACTATTGGACGAAACTATATATTTTACAATAACAAACAGAGAAATTTATTATAAATGAAGAAGATTGGTCTGTTACAGGGTGGTTATATAGCACTATCCACAATACATCAAAGGGGGATCGTACAGAATCGGGTCGTATTCACTCAACACACTGGATGTGGGTTAATTTGTAGCCTAACTGATTTAAGAGTATAATTCTGCAGTGAGCCGTGGGTGAGCTTTCAAATAATGAAGGTCCCACTTTAGGCCCAGGTTTCAATAAAATCCTTATCTTGAGAGCCTGTAGTTGTCTCAAAGATAAGTGATGATTCAGGTGAATACGATTTGCGGTCATTGGCATGAAAACCAGTATGCGTCGGTGCTTCGCTAACGCATCCACAATTCACAGGAGGATAGGAAATTTAAGAAAAATATGCATTTTCGGCGGATTTAAAAAAATGACCACATCTTGTGAGCACGGAGTGACCCAAATGGCAACAAATAACATGTTTATCGTTATTTGGACTTGTTCGGAGAAAAGCAGACAGAGACTGAAATCCGGTTAAACGTCATTTGGGCAACGTGTTGCATATATTTTTATCATATGGGAGTCATTCAGGCAACGTTATATATATGTTCGCTTTCCATATGAACGCCATTCAGGCACCGTTTTGCATTATTATCAATATTAAATAGACGACATCTAAATAACAAGTATTTGTTTTTTAAAAGTGCGAAGTGGATCAGAATCTTGAATATCTGTCACAAATACAACATCGGAGTTGCGTTTGCGAAGTGCAATCATTCCTTGGTCAGCACAGTGAACTTCAAATTGAACGATTACGAGGACGGTTCGCTCATGGTCCTCATTCCTCAACTGCAATGTGGCCTTAAACAAGGCTCCTGGTGTCATTTGCCCATGTGAGGTGTGGTGCCATTGTTTACTAATGCACAGAGCATGACAGTACAGTATGTGGTGATATATTTGGCTTCTGACACTGTCAACCCCGTTTCCACCGGAATAAAATGTTGGGGAGTCTGATAGTTACTCGCCCCAGTTCAGTGGTTTCCTCGGTCTTATAAAGGAGTTCCTCGTTCTGCAGTGTACCGTGCGCTTTTACCGAAAGGAAATACATTGTCCATTTTTGCGAGGGGTGGGGGCTCTCTGAGGAGAGCCAGCTACTTTAGATACTTTTTACGAGCGGCCTCAACTGCGATTGTCTGGGGGGCTTCTATTGAGTGGGGCTCGTGAGAAACTCGTCCGCTTTTACCAGAGAGGAGGTTCATCTGCAAGTCACTGTCCAGATAAATTCAACCACGCCGTCTATTTGGATGAAGGGGTATAAATTCAACCACGCCGTCTGTTTTGATGAAAGGGGACCTCGTCTGCAATACATCGTCTTCTAACGAGGACTGTGGGTATGTGTGTGTGTGTGGGGGGGGGGGGGGGTCAAATATACACTATTTTCTGGGGGCAGGTCGGCCTGCATTTAAATTACCTTTAAAAGCACGATCGCTTTTACAGATTGTAAATGCGTGTGTGTGGGGAGGGGGTGATGGTTGTGGGGAACCAACAGCTGCCGATCTTACCAGGACGGATGAAATCTTCGATAAAGGGAGTGCTGCTCGCGTGCAAAGCACTCCGCTTGTGGACGAGGGGTGTAGGCACTGTGCACTCTCAAAAATTCACCCAATTGCGCTTCGAGAGAGAAAGAAAATTATCTTCTAAGCAGAGTGCTACTTACCACCGTTGCTTTCACGCGAGGATTTAATTATCGCCCTTGCCATCCACTGTCCGCTGCAAACTACGGTCCATGGTCTGATGAAAAGGCCCTCGTCTGAAATGCATAACTGGTGACACTCTCGTCCTCCGTGCGCCAAAGTTCAGCAGGGATGGGAGGACTCTTCTTCAAAGACACTCCTATAATTACTCTCCCCGTTTACCTGCTAGCGCATTCTTGACGCTATCCATACACACACTTATGTGGGTAGGATCCTAGTTCAACATATTCGGTGTTAACAAAAGGGTGTTTAACAAGAAGAAAAGTTCAACTGCAGGCTCGGATTTTAATAAACTCTCTATCTCGAGAGCCTGGATTGCCCCTAATGAATAGTCCTATTTGGTTCCCAAAATCATTTAAGAAAAATTATTTGAGTGTGGATTGGTCTCAAATGCAACTAATGGCTCGTGTATTCATAATTTGGACAGTTCTTCGCGAAAACCAGAACAAATCAGACATATCCGAATATCACAAAAAGGTTAGCAAATTATAGTCAAGTCTGACTCAGGGTTTGAATTCTAATTAAACCCATATCTTAGGGGTGGGGTGGTGAGGGGTGTACTTTGCAGTGCCCCCAAGGGCAACTATGACTCGTCTTACCATGAGGTGGGTCCATTTGGATGAAAACCAGGCATGGTCGGACGCGGCGTGTGCACATCCAAAGTGCGCAAGGGTATGGCAAGAAGGAAAAGTCAGGTTTTTGGCTCGAAATTACAATAATGATCATTATCATAATTTGTGCTCGACGGCATAAAGACAAGGCCCATTCCGACCTTGGCGGAACACATGCGGTGTTGGTAAGTGGATGGCAAATAAGAATTGTTCGATTTCAGGCAGGCCTAGATTTCAATAAAAATCTATATTCTTCAGAACCTGGAGTGGTTTTAAGGGTGCTAGTAGTAGGCTTGGGGCTGGATGAGCCTATTCTGGGGGAGAGGGGCCGAGGGGGGACGAGAGGGGTCGATGACGTCATCATAATTAAAATGTTACGTAAGGTAATTAATATTACTTAATGATTTTTTTTTTAATCACTTTAATAATTAATGTAATTAATGTAATTAATGAATGTTGCATAATTAATGTAATTAATGAGTGTAATTAGGGTTGATTATAATAATTAGTATATTAATAAATGAATTAATATTGACGTACTGGACATATGTGAATGCTATCGGTTGACTGACCCGCAAAAGGTGAACACTGCGTGTCTGGGTGTCATTAAATCGATTTTTTCTTTTCAAACGCCAACTACTGACAAATGTTGGAGCAATTAAATCTATTGTCACACTTTAACGGCCGGTCATAAATATCGTTAGACTGGACATGCTATCATGTATTTAAAAATCAATGATGATCTCAGTGACAAGATGTGTCTTGCTTTTACCTGAAGACTGTGAACGACTCCATTGTGGCTATTTTTATAGGTATAATTTGATTTAATAACTTGGCGTGATTCTTACATATTAATAATGCAAGTTTATTCTTCTCGTTTTTATGGCTGTCGAAAAACTCTCATAGACCAAAATATTCTGATTTTACGCCTCACGCGATGAAGTAATTTTTTAACGGTCCGATTTCTACGTTTTGACGAGTTCTCAAAAAAAAAATCACAAGAGAAATCGCCATGAGACTACTGTACACGGGGGAGAGGCTATACATGGCTGTACTTTATGCCCCAATACTTTGATGAATTAACGGATCATCTGAAAACCCACCAAGAAGGTGCTTTGAACTGTCAATTTTGTGTTTCAATAGCAAATTCCACAAAAGAGAGAGGCAGTGTACATCGAACAGACGTCGATGTCAAGATGTTCCAGTGGACGTTTTGTCTGAAATCATATAATAGGAAAGATACATTAGAAAAAAACATGGAGAAATGTCAAAACTCGACATTTAACTGCGCGATTTTTGGGTTTCAGCTGATTCAACTTAACCGTCATCGCGCCACAAGTAGCAGAGATGCACAACTCGATTGACCGGTGGAGACGTTCCTCATCAAATAAGGGGGGTCAAACGAGGTTATGAGGAGGGGTGAAGGAGACAAATGTGCGGTCATATGTTTAAAATTTTAATAACCTTAATTGCTATGACGTAATCTCCTTAATAAATAGCGTATATTCATTTAATATATTAATAATTTTCGTTAAATAATTCATTTTTTATTCCACACCCCTGTATCCCCTCACAGTACCTAAAACTTTCATGAACGCCCCTCCTCCAGGTCATCCAATACTAAAAAACTTTTGGAAACCGCTCTCCCCCGCCCCCACCATAATCTTAAAAAGAGTTGCTTTGTCACAAACACACACATTTTAACCAATCAGACACCTCCATTATCCCACACCCTCACGGTCACACCCCTGTAGCCCCTCACAGTACCTAAAACTTTCCTGAACTCCCCTCCTCCAGGTCATCCAATACTAAAAAAAACTTTTGGAAACCTCTCTCCCCCCTCCCCCAGCCCTCACAATAGCTAAATTATCTCGAACCCCAGTTCAGTTCTCTAAATGTAATGGACATGTCAGGCCCCCGAATACGCCTTCCCCACAATTTTTGAGTGATCAAATTACCCCGATTAGGCTCCTCTCATAACTTACCACTCTCTTAACCCGTATTTACTATGAGATTGCCCCCCTAATAAATAGCGTATGTTCATTTAATATAATATATTAATAATTTTCGTAAAATAATTCATTCCACAAGACACTTGTCGAAAAAAACAAAATGGTGGATTAGTTTGACAGAAATACGCGTATCGATTTATTCAGGAATGTCTGTCGGTTGTGTCCTTGGGCAAGACACTTCATCCCTATTGACCATGTGGGGGCATGGTGACGCTGTGCACTAAGGCGTACTGCACGTCGATGGAGCACCTGTCTTCAACCAATGCAGACCCTGTGTAGAATCTTGACAGTTGCTTGCCGTTGCTCGGTGGCTCTCTCCGGCTTTCCCCACCCGTAAAACTGTCGTGGTCATGATTAGTTATTGTGCAGACGTTAAACACCAATAAATAAATATAAATAAATAGTCGGTTATCAAAACAGCCCTTAAGTGTTTAACAGTTAATTGTGGACCAGTGCGTTTAAAAATGAAAAAATTTGGGTGATAGCAGTACGGACTGTGTTTAATCATAGAAAAATCACACCCGCGCTATTACTAACCCGTATGATTTATTTTTGAACGTTCACTGAAGAATAACCCACCCATCTAAGTAAAAGCATGAAAGAGCTAATATTATCTAATTACCTATGTGGGGGTGGGGTGGTCGGTAACGTTGTGAACTAGGGCGTACTACATTCCGCCAATGATAACCCTGTGTAGAACTTTGACAGTTGTTCGCCTCTGCGCGATGGTTCTTTCCGGATTGCCCCAACTGTCGTTAAATAAATGAAAAAAACTACAATTCTATAATAACAGGCCAAGCCAACAGTACTTTCACCCCCCTCATTTTAATAGTTGAAAAGCGCTGTTACTCGAACAAAAAAAAATGGTAAAAGGATATGCGACTCTGTATTAGCCACCCAAATTTGCGAGACTTGGGAAAATATAACCCACCTAGAACTGCACCAAAGCTACGTACACTATTCGAACTCCCGCATTGTGTCCTTGGGCAGGTTAATTTACCCTGATTATCCACATGGGAGCGCGATGACGGCGTGTAATAAGGTGTACTGCACGTCGGTGATACGCATATTTTAGAACAATCTAACCCTGCTTGTGCGGATTTCCGACGTTGGTGAGATGACAGTTACTCGTCGTTGCTCTGTGGTTCTCTTTGGATATTCCGGAGGCTACCCGTAAAATTGTCACGTTTAATTATAACTTGAACTTGATGTCTGGGTGTAATGAAATAGCGTATTTTCTGCAGACATTCTAAATCAACGCAGCTGGTTTACAGACCTGTATATATTTATTTTTTTTTCAATTAAGCAAAAATATATGATAGTTACTGATGTAACACGCCGATTAGTATGTTTAATGAATCTAACTACGCCATTCCGACCGACCCTTTGCCCACCATGATCACAACAGACGTTTCAATTCTCTCTCTCTCTCTCTCTCTCTCTCTCTCTCTCTCTCTCTCTCTCTCTCTCTCTCTCTCTCTCTCTCACCGATACAGTACGGGTGGAAACTAATTGCGTTCAAGCTGTTGTTTCTTTTTTTCTAGGTTTTACCACTCCCCTTACAGCGCAAATCGAAATGAAATCTAATTCATTGAACCATACTACAGTGGATGTCAAAATTAATTTTTGAACGCCATTTTTTCTATGTGCCACTATCAGCAGCTATGACCATAGCGTAACTTTGTGGTAAAATGCTTATTTTTGTACAAAACTCAAGACCTTTCTCTGACAAATGCCTATATAAAAACAAAGGCCTATATAAAATTAGTGGCAATTAGTGACCATTAGTGACCAATTAGTGGTAATTAGAGACCAATTGGTCACTAATTAGTGGCAATTAGTGACCATTAGTGACCATTGGTCACTAATTAGTGGCAATTAGTGACCAATTAGTGGTAATTAGTGACCATTAGTGACCAATTAGTGGTAATTGGTGACCAATTGGTCACTCATTAGTGGCAATTGTACGTAGCTTTGGTGCAGCTCTAGGTGGGTTATATTTTCCCAAGTCTCGCAAATTTGGGTGGCTAATACAGAGTCGCATATCCTTTTACCATTTTTTTTGTTCGAGTAACAGCGCTTTTCAACTATTAAAATGAGGGGGGTGAAAGTACTGTTGGCTTGGCCTGTTATTATAGAATTGTAGTTTTTTTCATTTATTTAACGACAGTTGGGGCAATCCGGAAAGAACCATCGCGCAGAGGCGAACAACTGTCAAAGATCTACACAGGGTTATCATTGGCGGAATGTAGTACGCCCTAGTTCACAACGTTACCGACCACCCCACCCCCACATAGGTAATTAGATAATATTAGCTCTTTCATGCTTTTACTTAGATGGGTGGGTTATTCTTCAGTGAACGTTCAAAAATAAATCATACGCGTTAGTAATAGCGCGGGTGTGATTTTTCTATGATTAAACACAGTCCGTACTGCTATCACCCAATTTTTTTCATTTTTAAACGCACTGGTCCACAATTAACTGTTAAACACTTAAGGGCTGTTTTGATAACCGACTATTTATTTATATTTATTTATTGGTGTTTAAGGTCTGCACAATAACTAATCATGACCACGACAGTTTTACGGGTGGGGAAAGCCGGAGAGAGCCACCGAGCAACGGCAAGCAACTGTCAAGATTCTACACAGGGTCTGCATTGGTTGAAGACAGGTGCTCCATCGACGTGCAGTACGCCTTAGTGCACAGCGTCACCATGCCCCCACATGGTCAATAGGGATGAAGTGTCTTGCCCAAGGACACAACCGACAGACATTCCTGAATAAATCGATACGCGTATTTCTGTCAAACTAATCCACCATTTTGTTTTTTTCGACAAGTGTCTTGTGGAATGAATTATTTTACGAAAATTATTAATATATTATATTAAATGAACATATGCTATTTATTAGGGGGACAATCTCATAGTAAATACGGGTTAAGAGAGTGGTAAGTTATGAGAGGAGCCTAATCGGGGTAATTTGATCACTCAAAAATTGTGGGGAAGGCGTATTCGGGGGCGTGACATGTCCATTACATTTAGAGAACTGAACTGGGGTTCGAGATAATTTAGCTATTGTGAGGGCTGGGGGAGGGGGGAGAGAGGTTTCCAAAAGTTTTTTTTAGTATTGGATGACCTGGAGGAGGGGAGTTCAGGAAAGTTTTAGGTACTGTGAGGGGCTACAGGGGTGTGACCGTGAGGGTGTGGGATAATGGAGGTGTCTGATTGGTTAAAAAAAGTGTGTGTTTGTGACAAAGCAACTCTTTTTAAGATTATGGTGGGGGCGGGGGAGAGCGGTTTCCAAAAGTTTTTTAGTATTGGATGACCTGGAGGAGGGGCGTTCATGAAAGTTTTAGGTACTGTGAGGGGATACAGGGGTGTGGAATAAAAAATGAATTATTTAACGAAAATTATTAATATATTAAATGAATATACGCTATTTATTAAGAAGATTACGTCATAGCAATTAAGGTTATTAAAATTTTAAACATATGACCGCACATTTGTCTCCTTCACCCCTCCTCATAACCTCGTTTGACCCCCCTTATTTGATGAGGAACGTCTCCACCGGTCAATCGAGTTGTGCATCTCTGCTACTTGTGGCGCGATGACGGTTAAGTTGAATCAGCTGAAACCCAAAAATCGCGCAGTTAAATGTCGAGTTTTGACATTTCTCCATGTTTTTTTCTAATGTATCTTTCCTATGATATGATTTCAGACAAAACGTCCACTGGAACATCTTGACATCGACGTCTGTTCGATGTACACTGCCTCTCTCTTTTGTGGAATTTGCTATTGAAACACAAAATTGACAGTTCAAAGCACCTTCTTGGTGGGTTTTCAGATGATCCGTTAATTCATCAAAGTATTGGGGCATAAAGTACAGCCATGTATAGCCTCTCCCCCGTGTACAGTAGTCTCATGGCGATTTCTCTTGTGATTTTTTTTTGAGAACTCGTCAAAACGTAGAAATCGGACCGTTAAAAAATTACTTTATCGCGTGAGGCGTAAAATCAGAATATCTTGGTCTATGAGAGTTTTTCGACAGCCATAAAAACGAGAAGAATAAACTTGCATTATTAATATGTAAGAATCACGCCAAGTTATTAAATCAAATTATACCTATAAAAATAGCCACAATGGAGTCGTTCACAGTCTTCAGGTAAAAGCAAGACACATCTTGTCACTGAGATCATCATTGATTTTTAAATACATGATAGCATGTCCAGTCTAACGATATTTATGACCGGCCGTTAAAGTGTGACAATAGATTTAATTGCTCCAACGTTTGTCAGTAGTTGGCGTTTGAAAAGAAAAAATCGATTTAATGACACCCAGACACGCAGTGTTCACCTTTTGCGGGTCAGTCAACCGATAGCATTCACGTATGTCCAGTACGTCAATATTAATTCATTTATTAATATACTAATTATTATAATCAACCCTAATTACACTCATTAATTACATTAATTATGCAACATTCATTAATTACATTAATTACATTAATTATTAAAGTGATTAAAAAAAAAATCATTAAGTAATATTAATTACCTTACGTAACATTTTAATTATGATGACGTCATCGACCCCTCTCGCCACCCCCCCCCCCCTCGGCCCCTCTCCCCCAGAATAGGCTCATCCAGCGCCAAGCCTACTACTGGTGCTAATTACACGTGTTATTAAGTAAAATGCATGAAAACCACGGCGGGTCGGATCCTAATTGAACACGCCCGCAAAACACAGAGATGGCAAATAATGAAGGTCCCACTTTAGGCCCAGGTTTCAATAAAATCCTTATCTTCAGACCCTGTAGTTGTCTCAAAGTTAAGAGATGATTCAGGTGAACACGATTTGGGGTCATTGGCATGAAAACCAGTATGCGTCGGTGCTTCGCTAACGCATCCACAATTCACAGGAGGATGGGAAATTTAAGAAAAATATGCATTTTGGCCGGATTTAAAAAAAGACCACATCTTGTGAGCACGGAGTGACCCAAATGGCAACAACTAACATGTTTATCGTTATTTGGACTTGTTCGGAGAAAAGCAGACAGAGACTGAAATCCGGCTAAACGTCATTTGGGCAACGTGTTGTATATATTTTTATCATATGGGAGTCATTCAGGCAACGTTATATATATGTTCGCTTTCTATATGAACGCCATTCAGACAACGTTTTGCATTATTATCAATATTAAATAGACGACATCTAAATAACAAGTATTTGTTTTTTAAAAGTGCGAAGTGGATCAGAATCTTGAATATCTGTCACAAATACAACATCAGAGTTGCGTTTGCGAAGTGCAATCGTTTCTTGATCAGCACAGTGAACTTCAAATTGAAAGATTACGAGGTCGGTTCGCTCATGATCTTCATTCCTCAACTGCAATGTGGCCTTAAACAAGGCTCTTGGTGTCATTTGCCCATGTGAGGTGTGGTGCCATTGTTTACTAATGCACAGAGCATGACAGTACAGTATGTGGTGATATATTTGGCTTCCGACATTGTCAACCCCGTTTCCACCGGAATAAAATGTTGGAGAGTCTGATAGTTACTCGCCCCAGTTCAGTGGTTTCCTCGGTCTTATAAAGGAGTTCCTCGTTCTGCAGTGCACCGTGCGTTTTTACCGAGAGGAAATACATTGTCCATTTTTGCGAGGGGTGGGGGCTCTCCGAGGAGAGCCAGCTACTTTAGAGATACTTTTGACGAGCGGCCTCAACTGCGATTGTCTTGGAGGTTTCTATTGAGTGGGGCTCGTGAGATACACAACGAAGGTCCCACTTTAGGCCCAGGTTTCAATAAAATCCTTATCCTGAGAGCCTATAATTGTCTCAAAGATAAGAGATGATTCAGGTGAACACGATTTGGGGTCGTTGGCATGAAAACCAGTATGCGTCGGTGCTTCGCTAACGCATCCCCAATTCACAGGAGGATGGGAAATTTAAGAAAAATATGCATTTTGGCCGGATTTAAAAAAAGACCACATCTTGAGAGCACGGAGTCACCCAAATGGCAACAAATAACATGTTTATCGTTATTTGGACTTGTTCGGAGAAAAGCAGACAGAGACTGAAATCCGGTTAAACGTCATTTGCGCAACGTGTTGCATATATTTTTATCATATGGGAGTCGTTTAGGCAACGTTATATATATGTTAGTTTTCTAAATGAACGCCATTCACAAAACGTTTTGCATTTTATCAATTTTAAATAGACTACATCTAAACAACCATAATTTGTTTTTTTTCAATGTACAAAGTGGATCAGAATCTTGAATATCCTTCACAAATGGAATATAAGAGTCGAGTTAGTGAAGCGCAATGGTTCATTGATGGCACAGTGATTTTAAAATTGAAAGTTCTCGGTGACTGTTCGCTGATGATCCTCATTCATCATCTGCCATCCGTGAGCCCTTAGACAAGGTTTTTGGAGTTTTTTTCCCATGACTTTGTTGTGCTCTGTGCATTAGTACGCAATGGTACCACATAGTAATGTGGTACCATTGCGTACTAATGCACAGAGCACAAAAGAACAGCATGCGGGGTACACTGGCTTCTGACACTTTCAACACGGTATCCACCAGATTAAAATGTTGGGGAGTCTAATAGTTACATGTCGCAGCTCGGTTGTTTTTTTTTCGGCTGCGTTAACCAGCAAAATAGTCGCGTTCGTGTGTATGTATGCGTGCCAATGGTTCAAATGAAAGTGTCAATGACACTTTAGCATAACCTGACTTTGTGTTGTGTTTTGTGAAATGGATAATGTTGTCTATGAATTGATTATGAAATACGACAAGAAGTTTGATAAATGAGAATATGTTAATTTCTGTTCCCTGTATGCTATTTTCCAATAAGAATAGTTTGAAGTTTAGACTGTACTAAAGAAATGAGGCCTGGGTTAATGTGGCACTCACAGTTAATGCATGGCGACCAAAGTTACCAAGTTTCAGTAAACTTATTCCAAAACAAGCCATTTTACCAAGTTGCAGTGAACTCCCTTGTTAAATATAGCTGGAAGACGTTGCTGAAGGAATCTAGTTCACACGACAGCTCGGCGGTCACGGTTGGCCGATCATGCCCAAAATAGGAAAAACTCACTTAGAGATCATACCACTTTATCCTACCAACTTGCAATGGAATCCTTTCATAAAAACAACCTGTAGACAGTACTAAAGGAATATAGGCCAACTGATCAGGCGGGATAACGGCTGAACGATTTTGACCAAAACAGAGCAGACTCATCTAAACATATACCGAGTTATCCGTCCAAGTTAACATGAAATCGCTTAACAAATATGAACTGTAGACTGTGCTAACAAATCTACGTCATAGGCGTCGATCATGACATTATACTGAGTCATCCTACAATTTTGCAATGGAATTCCCTTAATAAATGCAATCTGTAGACTGGGCCAAAGGAATCTAGGTAACGCGCCTCTGCGATAGTCACGGTTGACTGAACCCAACCAAACAGGACGTTCTCATCCAGTAATTACGCAGAGTCATCCTACGACGTTAAAATAAAATCCCTTTATAAATATGACTTGTGGAGTGTGGTAAAGATTTTCGGGCTTCGGGACTTGTAGCCGTCACGGTGGACCGATCGCTATCAAAAGGGCGCGTTCTTGTCTAGACATCATACGGAGTCATCCTATAAAGATTCAATGAAATCCCTTCCTAAATACGACCTTTAGACTATGTTAAAGTTTTTCGGGCTTCGGACCCGCGTAGCCGTCAGGGTTGACCGATCACTACCAAAATAGGACGTTCTCGTCTAGACATTATACGGAGTTTTTGTACCGAGTTACGGTGAAATCCCTTCATAAATACGACCTTTAGGCTGTACTAAAAGTGTTTGGGTTTCAGCCTCGAGCATTACACGGCGTACTGATGCGAACAAAAGGGGGAAGTCTCATCCAGACATGACCGTGAACCCACATATGGAACTGTGTGATGATCTGACAAGTACTACGGGGTGTAGACTGTGGTGAAGAAAATCTGAACAGACTGACAGACAGACTGACTTCCGCACGAGTGGTGGTAATAGCTTATCTTGACATTGTTAAGTTCAGTTATAAAGCAGCATGAACTAACGATCCACTAGAACAAATTATATGGGATGTGGATGCTATGCCAAAGTAAAATGGCAAAAAAACAGGAAAACATATTTCATGCAGTTCAGCAAGCGTAAGCTATCGTCCCTTCATTAATTCCTACTGAAAGTGAAATCATGAAAAATATGGCTGAAGATAAGTGGTGCTCGAAATATTCCCCACAATATATCCGGTAAGTACAGACACCTGTCGATGTATCTGCCGAGGAACCTGCTCACACATTGATTTGGGATTAAGTTGGCAGACTGGTCGGCGAGTGGATTTCATCTGGTCAACATGCCCATAGCACGTTGAGGATACACCATTCAGTAAAGAGAGTGCTTCCGCGTACAAAGCACTCCGCATTCTAACGAGGGCTGGGTGCACTGTTCACTCTCAAAAACCCATTCAACTGCGCTCCCTCATAGTAAGACGGTCATCTTCTGAAGAGAGTATTAGTTACTGCCGTGGCTTTCTCGCTCATGGTTAGCTATATTCCGACCTTACCTTCCACTTTGGTAAGAGGAAGCCCTCGCCTAGAAGTACGGTCCGTGTTCTGATGAAAAAAACCCTCACCTAAAATGCACAGTTCGTGATCAAAATCGGCGAAGCTCTCGTCTCTCTGTTTATGAAATGAAATACAAGAACTGATAATTAAGAATATGTTAATTTCTATTCCCTGTATGCTATGTTTGGAATAAGAATAATTTAAGGTTTCGACTGTGCTAAAGAAGTGAGGCCTGAGTATAAATTATTTCAAAAAAAGTCATCCTACCAAGTTCCAATGAAATTCCTTTATAAAGATCACTCGCAGACATTGCCAAAAGAATCTAGGTCACATGACAGCTCTGCGGTCACAGTTGGCCGATCATTACCAAAATAGGAGAGTTCCATCTAGATATCGTACCAAGTTATCCTACGAAGTTACAATGAAATCCCTTCATAAAAACAATCTGTAGACAGTTCAAAATGAATCTAGGTCACGTGACAAGCCGTGGTAACGGCTGAGCGATTGTAACCAAAATATAACAGACTCATCGAGACATCATGCTGTTTCATCCTGCCAAGTTACAATGACATCGCTTCATAAATATGAACTCTAGACTGTGCCAAACAAATATAGGTCACAGGCCTGTACGGCCGTCACGGCTGATCAGTTTTGCAATAACAAAGCTTTATTAAATGCAATCTGCAGACTGTGCTAAAGGAATCTAGGAAACGCCCCATGAGGCCGTCACGGTTGACTGAAACCGACCAAAAAGTTCTCATCTCGACATTATACAGAGTCATCCTACTAAGTTAAAATCAAATACCTTCGTAAAAACGGCCTGTAGACTGTGGTAAATATGTTCGGGCTTCGGGCCCGCGTAGCCGTCCAGGTGGGCCGATCGAGACCAAAAGGGGACGTTTTCTTCCTTATGCACATTATACGGAGGAATCGTCGTACAAAGTTACAATAAAATCACTTGATAAGTACTACCTGTAGGCTGTGTGAGTGGTTTTCGGGCTTCGGACCACGTAGCCGTTACGGTCGATCGGTCATCTAGACATTCGAAGTTATCCCACCAAGTTACAGCGAAATCCCTTCATAAATTCGACCTGTGGGCTGTGCTGAATGTTTTCGTGTTTCGGGCTCCGACAGCCGTCACAACTGACCAGCATGTGAACATTCGCGAGGATCCGAGTAGAACTGTGGAGTGTAACCTAAAGTAAATGTAAACAGACTGACAGACTTCCACACGCGTGATGGCAATAATATCTTATCTTGACTTTGTCAAGTTAAGCTAAAAATCCGTTTGAACCTACGATCCACTAAAGCAAATATAGATGGGATGTGGTGCAAGGCCAAAGTAAAAGGGCATAAAAAAACCTGAACAGATGTTTCATGCATTTTAGTAAACGTAACCGATCTTCCTTTCATCAATTCCTACTGAAACTGGTATCAGGAAAAATATGGCTAAAGATGGATGGTGCTCGAAATATTTCCCACGATATAGCCGGTAAGTACAGACACCTGTCGGAGTAACTGTCGGGGAATCTGCCCACACATTGATTTGAGATTAATTTGGTAGACTGGTCTGCGAGTGAATTCCATCTGGTCAAATTGCCCCATACCCCCTCGAGGATACACCACTCAGTGAAGAGAGAGTGTCTTCACATCAACACATACAACCGGTATAGGTTTATGAACCGACAGATAACCCGCCCTACCCAAGCATACACATACCCTCACTCAAACACACCAACGTCTGTCCTTGTTTACTTGAGTTTGAATGAAGAACGTACTATTGGACGAAACTATATATTTTACAATAACAAACAGAGAAATTTATTATAAATGAAGAAGATTGGTCTGTTACAGGGTGGTTATTTAGCACTGTCCACAATACATCAAAGTGTGTGTGTGTGTGGGGGGGGGGGGGGGATCATACAGAAACGGGTCGTATTCACTGAACACAGTGGATGTGGGTTAATTTGTAACCTAACTGATTTAAGAGTATCGTTCTGCAGTGAGCCGTGGGTGAGCTTTTTACCTAACGGGACCTCGTCCAACAAGACACTGTCGGGCAGTCCACTATTTTTCGAACGGGATCCAAGTCTGAACTGTACCGATCCATCCCATTTTGACATGGAGAGTCTTCCCCTGTCATGTGTGGTTCATTTTTATGGGGGGGGGGGGGGGGGGGGGAGGTTGCATGCATTCAACTGTCCACCTCCCATCGGATTGGGACCTTGTCTCCGCTGCACAGTCCACGTCTTATAAAAAGGGTCCCCATTCTGCAATCTGCAGTGTGTTTTTTTCTACGAAGGCCTATGCCTGGGTGTATACAGTGTCACTGTCTTTGCGAGGAGGGTGGGTGGGTGGGTGGGGGGTCTTATCTGAGGAAAGTCAGCTACTTTCCACCTTTTTGTTGAGAAGCAGCACCTGCGATGGTTTGGAAGGGTCTTTACTGAGAGGACCTCTTCTTAAGATGCAAGTCTATTTTTACTGGGATGAGGGTGTTTCTAGCTATTCACGAACTGTTTTCACCGAATGGGGGGTGGGGGGGGGGGATTTGAATTAACTTCGAGTACAAGACCGCTTTTACCGAGTATGTGTATGTGTGTGTGGGGGGGTGGGGGGTGGGTAGATGAGTGAAGGAAGCTATTATCCATATTAGAGAGGCGACTGAAATTTTCGGCACAGAGGGCGGTGCTCGTGTACTAAGCACTCAGCATTCTATCGAGGGCTGGGGGTCCTGTCCACTCTCCATTGTCCACTCTCCAAAACTCACCAAACAACGTTCCCTGCTTGCAAGAAACTCATCTTCTGAAGAAAGTGCTAGTCACTACTGTGGCTTGCTCGCTCCTAGCTACCCCTATCGAAGTTACCTTCCACCTTGTAAGAGGAAGCCCCCGCCTGCAACCTACGGTCTGTGTTCTGATGAAAAGTCCCTCACCTGAATTGTTCAGTTCGTGATCAAAATCGGCCAAGAGGTTCTCGTCCTCCATGCGCTGATGTTCTGCATGGTGGGGAGGACACTTCTCGAACGACACTCCTATAATTACTCTTCCAGTGTTCCTGCTACCGCCTTCTCGACGCTGTCCCTTCGCCTGCTACGGTGGGTAGGATTCAAAATGAACATTCGGGATCAACATGGGGATGTTAAATAAGAATAGTCCAATTTTAGGCTCAGATTTTTAAAAAAAAAAAATTTATCTTGAGGGCTTGGAGTGCCCAAATGAATAGTCCGATTTGGGTACAGAATCATTTAAAAACACTTATCTGAGAGTGAAGGGGTTTCAAATGCAACATATGGCTCGTGTATTCATAATTTGGACTGTTCTCTACAAGGACAGATCAGGCGTGTCCGACGTTCACAGGGGTTTGACAAAGTATAGCCTAGTCCGTCTTAGCCATGGTTTACATTCCAAGTAAACCCATATCTTGAGAGTCAGCAGTGCTGACAAAGGCAACGATGAATCGTCTTGTCATTGAGGTGTGATCATTTCGATGAAAACCAGGCAAGCTCAGACTCGGTTTGTGTACATCCCGAGTTCGCAAAAGTATGACAAGTAAGAAAAGTCCGATTTTAGGCATGAAATAAAAATAATGATCGACGTTATCCTAAGTTGTCTCATTTCCATGAAGACCAGGCCCATTCTGACCCTGGTGGAACATGTTCGACGTTGGGAAATGGCTGCCAACTAAGGATAATTCCATTTCATGCCCAGATTTCAATAAAAAAAAACTATCATCTTTAGAAACAGGAGCTGTCTCAAGGGTGCTAATTAATTGTGTTATCAAGTAAATTGCAGAAAACCGCGGCGTATCAAGATTTTTGAAAATCCACCAATCAGATTCAAAGAATGCCTCTGGCGGCCATGTTTTTCAACCCACTGGAACAAAATGAGGATCATTTGTAGAAGACCTCCCATAGACCATCCCTGCCAGGTTTGTTTTCACGTCGCCTCAGTAGTTCCAGAGAAGAAGATGAAAATGTGATTTCCCATAGGGTTTCTATAGTACATATAAGCCGCAATGGTGGCCATGTTTACAACCCGATCAACATTAAATGAGGATCGTTGGTAGCGGAGATCCCAGTCATCATTTATGTGATGTTTCAATACATTTGGCCTAGCAGTTTCAGAGGCGAAGATTTTTGAAAATCCACCAACCAGAATCAAAAAATGCCTCTGGAAGCCATGTTTTTCATCCGGCGGGAACAAAATGAGGATCGTTTGTCGAGGACCTCCCATAGACCATTCCTACCAAGTTTGGTTCACATCGGCTCAGCGGTTACAGGGAAGAAGATGAAAATGTGAAACGTTTACGGACGCCGAACGCCGGACGCCGAACGACGGACGTCGGACGACAGACGAGAGATGACGACGGACGACAAGTGATGAGAAAATCTCACATGGTCTTTTAGGTCATGTGAGCTAAAAAGGGATACATTTTGGCCGGATTTCAATAAGCAGCACATCTTGAGAGCACGGAATGACCCAAATAGCAGCTAATAACATGTTCATCGTTATTTGGACTTGTTTGAGTGAAAAACAGGCACAGTCTGAAATCCGGTTAAACGTCATTTGGGCAACACGTTGTATATATTTTTTATCATATGGGAGTCATTTAGGCAACGTTATATATATGTTCGCTTTCTATATGAACGCCATTCACGCAACGTTTTGCATTTTACCAATATTAAATAGACGACATCTAAATAACAAGTATTTGTTTTTTAAAAGTACGAAGTGGATCAGAATCTTGAATATCTGTCACAAATACAACATCAGAGTTGCGTTTGCGAAGTGTAATCATTCCTTGATCATTACAGTGAACTTCAAATTGAAAGATTACGAGAACGGTTCGCTCGTGATCCTCATTCTTCAACTGCAATGTGGCCTTAGACAAGGCTCTTGGTGTCATTTGTCCATGTGGAGTGTGGTGCCATTGTTTACTAATGCGCACACATGACAGTACACTATGCGGTGATATATTTGGCTTCTGACACTGTCAACCCCGTTTCCACCGGAATAAAATGTTGGAGAGTCTGATAGTTACTCGCCCCAGTTCAATGGTTTCCTCCAGTCTTATAAAGGAGGTCCTCGTTCTGCAGTGTACCGCGCGCTTTTACCGAGAGGAAATACATTGTCCATTTTTGCGATGGGTGGGGGCTTTCCGAGGAGAGCCAGCTACTTTAGATACATATATATATGTTCGTTTTCTAAATGAACGCCATTCACGCAACGTTTTGCATTTTATCAATATTAAATAGACTACATATAAACAACCAGTATTTGTTTTTCTTTTAAAGAACGAAGTGGATCAGAATCTTGAATATCTTTCACAAATGGAATATCAGTCGAGTTTGAGAAGCGCAATGGTTCATTGATAGGCACAATGATTTTAAAATTGAAAGATCACGGTGACTGTTCGCTGATGATCCTCATTCATCATCTGCCACCCGTGAGTTCTTCGACAAGGTTCTTTCACCACGTACTATGTGGTACTATTGCGTACTAATGCACACAGCAAAACAGAACATCACGCGGATGTTTACCTGGCTTCTGACACTGTCAACCCCGGATCCAGCGGTTTAAAAAGTTGGAGGGTCTGATAGTTACTTGTCACAGCTAGGTTGTTTTCTCCGACTGCGTTAACCAGCAAAGTAGTCGCGTTTGTATGTATGTATGCGTACCAATGGTTCAAATGGAAGTGCCGATGACACTTTAGCATGGCCTGCATGTGTAGTGTTTTGTGAAATGGATAATGTTCAATGTCTCTGAAAGGATTTTGAAATACGACAAGAATTTTGATATGTTGTTTTCTGTTCCCTGTGTACTGTACATAGATTTCAATAAAAACCTATCATCTTTAGAAACATGAGCGGTCTCACAGGTGCTAATTACGTGTGTTATCAAGTAAATTGCATGAAAACCACATCGGATCAGATCCAAATTGAACACATGCGAAGTACACAGGGGTGGCAAACAAGGAAAGTCACATTTTAGGTTCAAGTTTCAATAAAATCCTCAACTTGAGAGCCTGTGATTGTCATCTTGAGAGCACGGGGTGACCCAAATAGCAACTAATAACACCTTTATCGTTATTTGGACTTGTTTGGGTGAAAAGCAGGCAGAATCTGAAATACGGGTAAACGTCATTTGGACAACGTGTTGTATATAGACAGAACGCGATGTGTGTTTGAATCAGTGGGTGACTTACATAACTCACTGGAATGTCGTAATCATATTTCGCTCGAGCCAAATCGGTGGGTGTTTTGCATAACGAGTTTGAATGGCGAGGCATATTTCGCGAGAGCCGTAGGCTCGAACGAAATGTGATTACACCATTCCAACGAGTTATCGACGCATGAGTGCAATAATGTTCTATCTACCATTTTACTTTTTTGTGGGAAATTGGATTTGAAGTTTTTGACCTTCAGTTCATGTATCCCCAGAAACATTTCATATAAAACCACACCAGATTTTGGTCGGGCATTCAAAATAATGTAGATTTGACAAATGTTTTTACAGATAATTATATTATAAAAGTAGGCATGTCGGTTCCAATGTAATAAGCATTTTTCTGTTTGCGGAATGACGCAGATAGAACAATTTTTAAACAAATTTACCATTTTTGCTCAGTGCTATAATGTCCGATTACATAGAACATTTTAGCACAACAATTATGGCGCACTTGTATTGCTAAATTAGTCTAACTGAGAAAATAGAAAGGATAGGAAGCAATAACCTTATTGTGTTCATTATTATCTTAGCTGTATGTACATACCCGGAAATAGCTATAGGTTGGTGTTGATGGATAAGATAGCGGGGGTTCCCCCGCATTCTCGCTAAACCATAATCTCTTAGGTATCGACATCCAACTTCAGGAAAATGCATTTGCACCCTCCCCCCGTGGTGTGTGTGTGTGGGGGGGGGGGGAGCTGAGGGGACCAGTACACCCCGAAATTTGAGCTGCCCCCCCCCCCCCCCCCCCCATAAAAAAACATTGACCCAATGGAAGTTTCACATAACTTAGAGCCCCAAAGCTGCTTTCCACTTTATGCTTTACAAGCTACAATTGCTTCAGATGCGATCTTCGAGCGCTGAATTTTGCATCATTCTCTCGGGAGAGGACTTGTCTTAACTAGGACCCACCGGTCGCTAACCCCTCCTCCCACTTATCTTATCTAACTCAGGCCATTCGTCGTTACTCCTTCCTTCCACTTCCCTGACGGGATGTGGGAGGAGGGGGGTAACGATGGAGGGTCCTAGTTAGGACTAGGGGAGGATCCCCGAAATCCTACATCAACATTCCAAATCATGGTAAAATGGCTTGCCCGCCCCCCCCCCCCTCCCCCATTATAGAATCCTGGCTACGCCCCTACCCGAACCCATAAACGGCTGTACACTGGGACAATCTTGTAAAGGGGAAGCTAGTGAGGACAGAAAGAGATGATAAGATATCAAAATGTTTAATAAGAACAAAGAAAAACAAAGTACTCAAACTACTTTCATTCAACTAATTGGTCGACATGCAGGGATATCTCGCAATGCAGTACCTTCTGAACCATCTGGCTTCGGTCACTAACAGTTACTGTCATTCGCAGCTGATATACCTTCTTAACCCTTTACCAATGTGAGTTGCAGACGACACTTGGAAACAAATCCTGGTATAACTAAAACGTTTCATTTTTTGCTTACAAAACATATGTTATGATCCCTCATTGGAACGAGCGCCTTATAAACAAATTGAATGGCGATCTTCGTGGGTAGCGCTGGCCGGTTTTTTCCGTTACATTAGGTAAAGGGTTAACACGACTTAAACAACAATGTGCTCGCTGATGCTGTCACGTATATAAGGGCACAAAACCGCATGTGCAGTACTTACAGAGTCATTTGGAACTTTGTCTCTCACTGTGTGGACATCCATCATTGTGCAGTCCTGTCAGTCTAGTAGAGCTTGAAAACTAGGCTACAAATTTGTACACCGTGTGTCAGCGGGTAAACTATCCTGTGGGCCACGGTGTGCAAAGTTGCTATTGAGTTACTAAGTTCCCCCTGGAACTTCAGTGAAGTCGTGTTGAAAAGGCGCTAGGCGATAACAACGCAGATCAGTCACGCTGTTACTATTTTGAAGTAATAAAGGATTAATTAGAAGGGTCATGCGGGCTTCAGGAAACGCCTTTTTACCAAACGTGATCTATTTGTTTTATATCGTTAGAAGGCTAGAGGAAGAATTATTTCGCTCATCATCTCTATAAGGGCATTCCGAAGAGGTAATTGGCAATCGAATCCAGAAATATCAAATCGAATGGATGAGCAATTCACTCCATCGCTCCAAAAAGTGAGTAACAGTTTGAATCTAACCCGAGGACTCAGAACGAGAAACACATCTGTGAAAGTACGCGTATGATGAATATAACACCTCACTTTGGACAATTTTGGCAAAGATAATGCCACAAGCAGAATTCGTATGATGGTGCAATGCAGACATTTCCGCATCCTGGATTACTTTCAATCTGAATTCTATTTGCCACAGTATAAACTTTATATATGCCCCAGTTGTTCAAGATGAGGTGTTCGATTCTTCAGGCAGGTGCAAAATGTACTTCTCAGACTGTTTTCGTTTCATCTTGAGCCTGCAGGTTATAGACACAATTTGGTTTTGCATTGGTGACCTGCACTGTAATGCAGACCAGAGGATATGGGGTCTAATACAGAAAACGATATAAAACTCTAAAAATCGTTAGGCGGTACACTAATTCATGTGAGGTTATCTGGCACGAACAATCAGAATATTGAAAATAGAAATAGATTACGATGCACAGTATTGCCAAAAGCTAATAGGCAAACTTTCGAATGTGAAGCGTCTTCAAAATGGTCAAAATTATATATACGAGTGGTGATCCTAATGTCTAATGTTTTGGTTGGTATTATTTTCTGCATTGTTCTGATTGGTCACATCAGACATCGTACTTTGAGTTCGTGTAACTTATTCAAGACTGGTCTGAGCCAAAAGTGTCCTATCAGCGGTGGAGTTAAACGAATACATTGAGGGCACAAAACATCTTCACCTGAAGTTTAGCATATTAAAAAAACTCCCATTTACTTAGAATGCTAACACATGCACATGAAATGGAACAAAATTATGAACAAGGTTCAGTCCTAGAAATTCGCCGTGAAAATCGGCAATGCCATGGTGAGAGGTCTGGCATCCAGCCACGGCTCTTACCATCGCGTTGCCGATGGCCGTGGCGAATTTCTAAGGCTGTCGGTTTACCTGACGGCGAATAATTGTCGTTCAACTGAACGCAACTCCGAGGGCGAAAACCATGCCCACTAAAATTGAATTTTAACATGTATCAAACCAAAAATGAACCAACAACCAAGCTCATAAAAAGGAAAATAAACAAGACTTGAAGGCTGAACCTATGCCTTCTCAAAGTTCAGGTCATTAATTGAAAATGAACAAAAAACAAAGGAATTTCGCCTTTGTCCCCAATCGAACACAAGAGATAAATCAACTTTTTGCCTTTTAGAAATCGCGTAGATGAACGACGGAAATCATTTATTTGAAAAACAATGTGTGGAAAAGATGTTGGTAAACACATTTTCGTTGACCATCTTCACGGATTCTAACTGTGTGACATCTGTAACCGTAATGTCACTATTGTCATGTCAGTACCATGGAAGCATGCCCACTAAAATTGAATTTTAACATGTATCAAACCAAAAATGAACCAACAATCAAGCTCATAAAAAGGAAAATAAACAAGACTTGAAGGCTAAACCTATGCCTTCTCAAAGTTCAGGTCATTAATTGAAAATGAACAAAAAACAAAGGAATTTCGCCTTTGTCCCCAATCGAACACAAGAGATAAATAAACTTTTTGCCTTTTAGAAATCGCGTGGATGAACAACGGAAATCATTTATTTAAAAAACAATGTGTGGAAAAGATGTTGGTAAACACATTTTCGTTGACCATCTTCACGAATTCTAACTGTGTGACATCTGTAACCTTAATGTCACTATTGTCATGTCTGTACTATGGAAGCAATCTTCGCGACCAAAAAACGAAAAAGGGCCTAGTGACATCACTTTTTAAGCTTATGGACGCGAAGATTGCTTTATAGAACTCCCTATTCAGTAACGGCATAAACATGGGCATAATGTCCGTTGTCTTATTCTTAGGCAGAATTCGGCGTCTGCCGATCACAGTGACCCCTGGCAAATCACGCGGTCACACATAGACTTGCCGTTGCTCTTCGCGTATCAGGAAAACTTCCATGAACTCTGCTGAAGAAATGGTTTTCCCTCCTCGAGCACCAAATGTTTTATTTAGGTAAATAGGACTTTCGTGAATTTCATTTGACACGCAGCCTTCTGGAAGTCCATGAAATCCTTCTCTTTTAGTTGCACGACTCTGGTATGATCAGGTCTCACAGTTGTGAGTCCACGGACCAAACCAACTGGGCTGAAAATTTCAGAGACAGATAACGCTTTCTGGTTGTGGGAGTTGCACACTCGATTGCCCAGGAGTTGAAAGCTTCTGCTCTATAGTATCTAAAGTTAAATCTGGTGGCAAATCCATCAACTGATCCGGGGTTTTTAAGTAAAAGTTGTTCGACAAAATAATAAATCCCTGTATTGCCCGGGCCGCACAGTACGTCACAGTGCATTTTGCGACTAAAATATCGACTATTTATCTATTTATCTGTGTTAAGGTTACTTTGAAGTAAAGTAAAGCGGTGCTTGTTTACTGTGGTTAAAAAGGTCTCTTTTACCGGTAAAATGTTAACCGATAACCAGTGTCGGGGGCGGGAGTCCTTTAAAATGGGCAACAGGGGTATAAACGATTGGAAAAACCTGACTTTAAATCTTCTCTTGTGGCCACAATTATTCATATCTGCTCCGATAAGTAAATATAAACACATTCCATCCATTTTAGAGGACATCCATCACAGGCAATAGTTACCGGATTATTTTACCAGTGAAGCGGAACTTGTTTACCACAATAAAGAGTACTGCTTCACCTACCATGGCTCTCGCCGGGGCGGGGGTGGGGGTATCGACTAAAACCTACTTGAAACACAAGACATTTAGAGCAAGCCCAATCTCCCATAGCGCACCGACACAGTCCATCAAAATTGGCAGATAGTGTAAATTTATTTTGTACGGGCGGATTTAGCTGGTAAGCACCCTATGCGGGCCCCTCCTTTTTAACTCCACTTTTCAAGCCCCAGGACAAGAGGGTATAATATTATCCACGATAAAACTTTGGCGTCGGGTGCCTGGGTAGTGGATGTCTGTGTAATATCGTGGACAATACCTATCCCAGTAGACAAACAGAGATCCTGTGTGTTGCCAATGTCGTATGAGCCGTTATTGACCCACCATCACGTCAATTTTGAATCCGCAACCATGCATTCGAAATTTCCTTATGAAATTACAAGCGATCAGATTCTCCATATTTGAAGTTAAGAACAGATGCGTTCCAACTACATATCGAGTTTGTAAAACAAATACTGTAGTCTTCAATACTAGACTGTTCTATCATACACGGGTGTATGGCAGTTAGTAATTTTGTTCATGCTAAAATGTTCTATCTCCATGCTGCCTCAAAATAAATGTTATACAGAAAATTTAACATTTATATATATCTAAATTACAAGAAAACCATATAAACTATACATTTGTGGAGCAACTTGATTACATTGTGTGAATACTGGGCGCAATATATTACCGATTTGAGATCTTAATAATATTTATCTTTCGTTCTGTAAATTCGCATACGCCATTCGTTAGCTTTCAGCATGTGATCCAATTCGAAGAGTCTCATTGAGCAAGCACATAAAAAATTTAAGCACGCATGATTTTGCCATTTTTTGGAGATAGAATAATTTCGCATAGCGTTTTGCGTGAATACGAACCAATAAACCCTAGATATTTTTTCATCAGCCGACGCAGAATGGAGCGGCCAATATGATGATACCAATATCTCATTTTCGCGCCAAAGTACAGATAGAACATTATCGCACTCATGCGTCGTTATGTAAAACATCCACCAATTCAAACACACATCGCGTTCTGTGTTTATTACACAACCCATGCATTAAAATTAATTTAAATAAACAAATTTTAATTTTGAACCCAAAGGTGAAGAGTCTGTTTGTTTTGGCTGAAGCTGTATTGATCAAAAGGATCGATAAAAAATAAAAAAAACCTTTTCGGAACCAGTGTTTGTTGAAAATCGTATCGCTGTTTCTCTTCGGTTTGTGCCCATTCACGCCTAACAATTTGGTGGCTATTACTGTTAGTAAAAATATAAGTACAAATTTCTGCAGATTTGCAAAACAGCTGGGAGAAACATTTTTAAAAGAAGTTCGAAGCATGTCAAGATGTACGAAGATTTACCGAAATTAAGTTGACCAATTTAGATGTAACGGATCCACAAAACCAGACGGCCACTGGACTGATTAATGTTCTGGTTGGAAATGATTGGGGTTTTTGGGGTTTTTTTTATTATCTAACTTTTTGTTAACTAATTTTTTTGTGAACCGACTTAATTTTGCTTTGGACGTTTTCATTTTAACACTATACGACAAACTGTCGATGTTAATTGTATGACAACATTTGGGAACTTTTCGAAGCGTAACTAATGACTCGACGGGAAAGGAACTACTATAAACGGTGCTGGGGAAAAAAAGTTCCGGTTTGTACACTACCCATTGAACACATAATAATTTATGCCATAGCGGCCAATCCGTTAAATACAGGGATTTAAAGTTGATTGGATGTGTAATAAATGTTTTTATCATATTGGAGTCATTTAGGCAACGTTATATATAAGTTCGTTTTCTAAATGAACGCCATTCACACAACGTTTTGCATTTTATCAAAATTAAATAGACTACATCCAGGCAACCAGGATTTGCTTTTTTCAAAGTACGAAGTGGATCAAAATTTTGAATATCTGTCACAAATGGAATATCAGTGTCGAGTTTGAGATGCACAATGGTCCATTGATGCGCAGAGTGATTTTAAAATTGAAAGACCAAGGTGACAGTTCGCTGATGATCCCCATTCATCATCTGCCATCCGTGAGTCCTTAGACAAGGTTTTTGGAATCATTTTCCCATATACTATGTGGTACCATTGCATACTGATGCACTCAGCACGGCAGAACAGTACACGGGGGTATACTGGCTTCTGACGCTGTCAACCGTATCCAACGGGTTAAAAAGTTGGGGACTCTAATAGTTACTTGCCGCAGCTCGGTCGTTTTCAGTAAAATAGTCGCATTTGTATACATATGTATGTGTGCCAATGGTTCAAATGAAAGTGTCACTGACACTTTAGCATAACCAGACTGTGTGTTGTGTTTTGTGAAGTGGATAAGGTTCAATTTCTATGAAAGGATTATGGAATACAAGAAGTTTGATAATTGAGAATATGTTAATTTCTGTTCCCTGTTTGCTATGTTTTCAATAAGAATAATTTGAAGTTTAGACTGCACTAAAGAAGTGAGGCCTGGGTTAATGTGGCACTCACAGTTAATGTATGGCGACCAAACTTACCAAGTTTCAGTAAACTTATTCCAAAACAAGCCATCTTACCAAGTTTTAATGTAATCCCTTGTTAAATATAACTCGAAGACGTTGCTAAAGGAACCTAGTTCACGCGACAGCTCCTTGGTCATGGGTGGACGATCATGACCAAAATAGGAAAGTCTCAGTAAGATGTCATCCTACCAACTTGCAGTGGAATGCCTTCATAAAAACAACCTGTAGACAGTACTAAAGGAATCTAGATCAAGTGACCAGGCGGCGATAAAAGCTGAACGATCCTGACCAAAACAGAGCAGACTCATGTAAACATTATACCGAGTTATCCGGCCAAGTTAAAATGAAATCGCTTCTCAAATATGAACTGTGGGCTGTGCTAACCAAATCTACGACATAGGTCTGTGTGCCGTCACGGCTGATCGATCACAGCCAAAATAGGATGTTCTCATCCAGACATTATACTGAGTCATTCCGCAATTTTGCATCGAAAATCCCTTCATAAATGCAATCTGACTGGGCTAAAGGAATCTAGGTAATGCGCCCCTGCGACTGACACGGTTGACTGAACCCAACCAAAAAGGACGTTCTCATCCAGTTATTTTTCAAAGTCATCCTGCAATGTTAAAATCAAATCCCTTCAAAAATACCACCTGTAGAGTGTGGTAAAGATTTTCGTGCTTCGAGCCCGCGTAGCCATCACGTTAGACCGATTGCGACCACAAAGGCGCGTTCTCTTCTAGACATTACCCGGAGTCATCCTAAAAGATTCAACGAAACCCCTTCATAAATACAACCTTTAGACTATGTTGAAGGTTTTCGGGCTTCGGATCCGCGAAGCCGTCAGGGTTCATCGATCGCGACCAAAATCGGACATTGTCGTCAAGACATTACATGGAATTTTTTTTACCGAGTTACGATGAAATCTCTTCATAAATACGATCTTTAGACTGTACTAAACGTTTACGGGTTACAGGCTTGGGCATTTGACAAGTCTGCCTGATCGTCGTCAAAAGGAGATAGTCTCTTCCAGACATGACCGTGAACCCGCATATGAAATTTCGTGGTGATCGGACAAGAACTACGAGTTGTTGCCTGTGCTAAAGAAAATCTGAACAGACAGACTGACTTCCGTGCGCGTGGTGGCAATAGCTTATCTTGACATTGTCAAGTTAAGTTAAAAAGCAGTATGAACGAACAATCCACTAGAACAAATATAGATAGGATGTGGTGCTAGGGCAAAGTAAAAGGGCAAAAAATATTTTATGCAGTTTAGCAAACGTAAGCTATCATCTCTTCATTAATTCCTACTGAAAGTAGAATCATGAAAAATATGGCTAAAGATAGGTGGTGCTCGAAATATTTCCCACAATATAACCGATAAGTGTAGACACCTGTCAAAGTACCTGCGGGGGAACTTGCTCACACATTGGTTTGGGTTTAAATTGGCAGACTGGTCGGCGAGTTGATTTCATCTGGTCAACGTGTCTCATACCGCGTCGAGGATACACCACTCAGTGAAGAGAGTGTGAATTCACATCTACACTTACAGTCAGTATAGGTTTATGAACCGACAGATACCTCCCCCCCCCCCAACACACCCAAGCATACACATACCGTCACTCAAACACACCAACCTTTTTCCTTGTTTACCTTGAGAAATGAAGAAATTATTTTACTTAATGATATTGGACGAAACTTTTTATTTTACAATAAGAAACAGAGAAATAAATTTATTATAAATGAAGAAATCTGTTCTGGTACAGGGTGGTTAGTTAGCATTGTCCACGTTACATCAGGAAGAGGGAGGTCGTACAGAAACGCGCCATATTCACTCAACACAGTTGATTGGGGATTAATTTTTAACCCAGTTGATTTTAGAGTGTAATTTTGCAATGACCCGTGGGCTTTTTACCTAACGGAATCGCGTCTTACAAAACGCTTTCGGACAGTCCACTATTTGTCGAGAGGAGTAGTATGTCTCGTATGTTTCACCCCTCATCAGCAGGACCCCGGAAGTGACGTCATGTCACGTGACCTAGTGCCGCCATGTTGTGTTGTCATGGTAACCCGCGTGAGCGGCCATGTTGTGACGTCGTCTCCATAGTGATACGTGATGTGAGTGCGCATGCGCAGCGCATGTTGTTAGGGTGATACGTGTTTCCGTCGTCCATTTTGTATACTAGAGGCCGCCATCTTGGTTTCTATGGTAGCACGTGATTGCTATGTTACCCAATTTTTCTGCAATAAGACGGGGTATGTGCGGAGGGTGTGTTCGATTGTAGAAGAGTAAATCTAATTACCACAAACAACCCGACAATCCTTCCAAATCACCAAAATCCACCCGAAATCACCGAAATTGACTTTATTTGATACGGATTTTCATTTTATCGGTTTAGCACGTAGTGCTATAGTACCGAGAGGGTATCGGGGTGCATTCGATTGAACAGGAGTAATGTTCTGGCTTTGAATTCGCCCAGATTCCCTTTTTGGATCCCTATCCCATGACGTTGTTCCCATTAAAAGACACGTTCCTTTGGTCATTACCCAGAATTCTCTGCTTCTATCTATATATGCAATACTTTTCGTCTATCTGGCCCGGTTTCTTTGTTCTAGAGTATACACCAGTAGCGTAGAAGAGGCCATTAACTGGAACAGCTTTGCTTATTATTACTATATTTAGCTATTCTAGTCTATTCTTGTTAGTTCTGACCCTATTCCAAGTACTCTTGTTGTTTCATTTATCTAGATCATTTATATAAATTATAACTAACCAATCAGATTGCTTGATTTCCCATAACCTGTAGGCAGAGTTATCTCCCTTCTGTACTGCAAAAGCCAATATCATTCCCAAAGCCAATATCATTCCCAAAGCCAATAAGCTATCGAGCAGTTACTGATAAGTCATTGCTCGAACGACTCGAAGCTCATCGAGCAAATGAGCCTTAGAGCAATTGCTCGATCGAGTGACTCGGCATATTGCTCGAATGACTCGAAGTCCGTCGAGCAAATGAGCTATCGAGTAATTGCTCGTTCGAGTGACTCCTCGAACGACTCTTCGACTCATTTCAGTATTTGAGGATACCTGTGGCCCGGCATTGTATTATTTGAGGATACCTATCGAGGATACCTTTTATAGAATACTTATCTGAGGATACTATTACCTACATCACAAGGCATACCTACCCCAAATATCCCTTATAAGCTAAAGAGCAAGAGAGTAATTGCTCCATGAGCAATTGCTCGATCGACTCGAAGCTCATCGAGCAAATGAGCCTAAGAGCAATTGCTCGATCGAGTGACTCGGTATATTGCTCGAACGACTCGAAGCTCATCGAGCAAATGAGCTATCGAGTAATTGCTCGTTCGGGTGACTCCTCGAACGACTCTTAGACTCATTTCAGAAAAAAGGGGTACCGAAGGCCATATGTATGCTTTCCAAAAAGGGGTGCCGAAATTGGGGTGCCTTCTGGAGAATCCCTTTTTTGTCAAATGAGCTATCGAGTAATTGCTCGATCGAATGACTCAACATGCTGCTCGAACGACTCGAATCCCATTGAGCAAATGAGCTAACGAGCAATTGCTCGTTCGAGTGACTCCTCGAACGACTCTTAGGCTCATGTCAGAAAAAGGGATTCCATAGCCATAGCCGTTTTCGAAAAAGGGATTCTGTAAAATGGGATTCCTATTCGAGTCCGTAAAATTTGGATTCCGTGTTTTAACATCGACACTCGAGGGTATGGAAAGGAATTGATAACAAGCAATTCAACAATGACTACAAGACTCTGAACAGATACGACCAGTCACTACAAAACAACGAAGTAAACATAACAAAGTGAAAGAATGTCAAACTAGTCGGATTGATCGAACTAGTTGGACAGAGTCCTCTCCTGTAATGCGTGGTTCGTTTTTATGGGCTGAGGGGATGGGAGGTATTTGCATGCATTCAACTCTGTCCGCGTCTCCACTGCACTGTCCGCGTCTTATAAAGGGGTCCTCGTTCTGTAGTGTGTCGTGTGCTTTTTACAGAGAGGGCCTATGACTGAATGTACACAGTGCCCATATTTGTGCGAGGAAGGAGGGCGGAGGAGGGGGGGGGGGGGCTTATCCGAGGAAAGCCAGCTACATTCGACCTTTCTTTTATACGAGAAGTCTCATCTACGATGGTTTGGAAGGTTTATGTCAATGGGCCTCGTCGAGAGATGGAGGTCCGCTTTTACCAGAGGGGACGCTCATCTGCCCGTCACTGTCCCAATAACGTCAAATACGCCGTCCGTTTTTGAAGAGAGATGCCCTCGTCTGCAAAGCATCGTGTTAGAACGAGGAGGGGGGTGGTGCTTTTTTCTATCCACCAACTGTTTTCACTTCAACGATTGTGGGGGGGGGGGGGGGGGGGCGTTTAATTACCTTCAAATAAAAGATCGCTTGTACCGACTATGTACAAAGTACTCCGCATTCTAACGAGGGCTGAGAGCACTGTCCACCCTCAAAAACTCATTCAACTGCTTGTAAAATACTCATCTTCTGAAGAAAGTACTAGTTACTACCGTGGCTTTACCGCTCGTGGTTAGCTACCTATCGACCTTACATTTCACTTTGTTAAGAAGAAGCCCTCGCCTGAAAGTACGGTCCGTGTTCTGATGAAAAGGCCCTCACCTAAAATGCACAGTTCGTGGTCAAAATCGGTGAAGCTCTCGCCCTCCATTCGCTAAAGTTCTCGAACGACACTCCAATTCTCCCGTTTTCCTGCTATCGCATTTTTGACACTGTCCCTTCGCCTGCTATGGTGAGTAGGATTCCAATTGAACATATCCTGAGTTAACATCATGGGGATGTTAAATAAGAATCGTTCGATTTTACGCTCTGATTTAAAAAAAAAAATCTTTATCTTTAGAGTCTGGAATGCCCCTATAGAATAGACACTTATCTCAGTGCGAATGGGTCTCAGATGTAAGGTATGACATGTGTATTCATAATTTGGACTGTTCGTCACAAAAACAGGACAGATCCCGCGAATCCGAAGTTCACTAGGGGTTGGCAAAATATAGCCATGTCCGCCTTAGCCATGGTTTACATTCCAATTAAACCCATATCTTGAGAGTCAGCAGTGCTGGCAAAAACTTCCATGACTCGTCTTGTCATTGAGGCGGGTTCAGTTAGATGAAAACCAGACATGCTCGGACGCGGCTTGTACACATCCAGAGTTCGCAATGGTATGACACATGAGAAAAGGCCGATTTGGGGCTCGAAATAAAAATAATGATCGACGTTGTCATAATCTGGGTTTGTTTGTATGAAAACAGACCCATTCCGACCTTGGCGAAATACATTCCGTATTGGTAAGTGGATGGCAAATTAGAATAATCCCATTTCAGGCCCAGCTTTCAATAAAAAGTCTATAATCTTTAGAATCGGAGTGGTCTCAAGGGTGCTAATTACTTGTGTTATCAAGTAAATTGTATGAAAACCACGGCGAGTCGGATCATAAATGAACACATCTGGGGTACACAGGGGTGGCAAACAAGGAAAGGATCCATTTCAGTCCCAGATTTCAATAAAATCCTTAACTTGAGATCCTGTAGTTGTCTCAAAGATAAGTAATGATTCACGTTAACATTATTTGTGGTCGTTGGCAAGAAAGCTAATCCGCGTTGGCCTCTGGTTGAATCCATTCCCAATTCACAAGAGGATAGAAAATAAAAAAATATGCATTTTGGCCTGATTTAAAAAATGACCACATCTTTAGATCATAGAGTGGCCTAAAATAGCAACTAATAACATGTTTGTCGTGATTTTGACTCATTTGGGTGAAAATCAGGCAGAGTTTCAACCCTGTTTAACGTCATTTTGGCAACGTGCTGTATATGTATTTTTATCATATGGGAGTCATTTGGGCAACGTTATATGTATTTTCGCTTTCTATACATCAAAGTCATTCACAAAACGTTTTGCATTTTATCAATATTAAATAGACTACATCTAAACAACAAGTATTTGTTTTTTTCAACGAAGTGGATCAGAATCTTGAATATCTGTCACAAACAGAACTTCAGAGTCGAGTTTGAGAAGCGCAATGGTTCGTTAATCAACACAGTGATTTTCAAATTGAAAGATCACGGTGAAGGTTCGACCATGATCCTCGTTCATCATCTGCCATGTGTTCTTAGACAATGTTCTTTGTGTCTTTTTCCCATGTGGTGTGTGGTACCATTGTGTACAGATGAACACAGCACAACAGAACAGCACGCGGGTGTATAATTGGTTTCTGATACTGTCAGTCCGGTTTTTACAGGGTTAAAATGTTGGAGAGTCTAATAGTTACTTAACACAGCTCGGCGGTTTTCTCCGGCTGCGTTAACCAGCAAACCAATCGCGTTTGTGTGTATGTATGTGTGTCAATGGTTCAAATGAAAGTGTCAATAACACTGTAGCTTAGCTTGGCTGTGTGTAGTGTTTGGTGAAAAGGATAATAATGAATGTTTATGAAAGAATTATGAAATACGACAATGATAGTTGTGAATGTGTTAATTTCTGTTCCCTGTATGCTATGTTTTCAATAAGAATAATTTGTGGTTTAGACTATGTTAAAGAAGTGAGGCCTGGGTTAATGTGGCCCTCACTGTTAATGTATGTCCACCAAAATTACTAAATTACTGTCAACTTATTCCAAAACGAGTTATCCTGCCAAGTTACAATGAAATCCCTTCATAAATATTACTCGTAGACTTTGCTTAAGGGATCTAGGTAACGCGACAGCTCGGCGGTCAAGGTTGGCCGATTACGACCAAAATAGGAGAGTCTCATCTAGATATCATACCAAATTATCCTACCAAGTTACAATGAAATCCCTTCATACAAACAGTGCTAAATTGATCTAGGTCACGTGACCAGGCGGCGGTAACGGCTGAACGATAGTGAACAAAATAGGGCAGTCTCATCTAGATATCATATCGCGTTATCCTTCTACGTTACAATGAAATCGCTTCATAAATATGGACTGTTGGCTGTGCTAAATAAAACTAGGTTACCGGCTTGAGTGGCCGTCACGGCTAAAATACGACGTTTTTATCTAGACATTATACTGAGCCATGCTAGAATTTTGTAATGAAATCCCTTCATAAATGCAATCTGTAGACTGTGCCCCGACACAGAGGCTGTAAAATCCCTAACGTTTCTTGGAATAACCATTGACGAACATTTGACTTACAAGGCACATTTTTCTCGATTATATTCCAAAATAGCACTCGCGAACTATAGTCTTAACAAAGTTAAGAGGATTCTCCCCATGGGCCATGAAACACTATACTACGCCTTAATACACAGCCAATTGTTATACGAAGTCCAGATATGGGGTAGTTCCAGGGCCACTAAGAAAGCCATGAACATGCAAAAGCGATCGCTACGAATAATTTGACGGGAGGCCTCTCACCTGTGATGCGTGGTTCGTTTTCATGGGCGTGAGGGGAGGGGGGGGAGGGGTGCATGCATTCAACTGTCCGACTTTTATTGGATGTGGACCTCGTCTTCACTGCACCGTCCACGTCTTCTGAATGGGAGGGGAGGTTTTCGTTCTACAATGTGCAGTTTGCTTTTTATTATGAGGTTCTATGCCTGAAAAACAGTGTCCATTTTTTCGGGGGGGGGGGGGGGGGATCTTTTCCGAGTTAAGCAGGCTACTTTCGACCTTTTTTGACGATACGCCTCACCTGCAATGATTTGGAAGGTTTTTATTCGGTGGGCCTCGTCGTGAGATACACGTCCGCTTTTACAAGAGAGGAGGCTCAAATTGCCGGTCACTCTCCCGATAACATTAACATCATCCACGCCGACCGTTTTTGATGAGGGAGGTTCAAAACATCGTGTTATAACGAGGGGGGGGGGAGGAGGGGGGGCATCTTTTTATTCACAACAACTGTTCTTATCGAATGGGGAGGGGGGTGCATTTAAATTACCTTCAAAGACTCAATCGCTTTTACCGATACATATGCGTGTTTGTGTGTGTGTGGGGGGGGGGGGGGGGGGGGGGGGGGTGCATGCATTCAACTGTCTAACTTTTATCGGACGGGGACCTCGTCTTCACTGCACCGTCCACGTCTTATAACGGGAAGCGGATGGGGGGAGGGGGGGGGGGGCTCGTTCTGCAATGTGCAGTGTGCTTTTTATGGTGAGGTTCTATGCCTGAAACACAGTCTCCATTTCTTCGAGGTGGTCTTATCCGAGTTAAGCCGGCTACTTTCGACCTTTTTGACGAGACGCCTCATCTGCAATGGTTTGGAAGGTTTTTATTCAGTGGGCCTCGTCCTCAGATGCACGTCCGCTTTTACCAGAGAGCAGGCTCAAATTGCCGGTCACTCTTCCGATGACGTTAACATCATCCACGCCGCTCGTTTTGATCAGGGAGGCTCTCGTCTGCAAAACATTGTGTTATAACAAGGAGGGGAGGGAGGGGTGCATCTTGCTATAAACAACAACTGTTCTTATCGAATAGGGGGGGAGGGGGCATTTAAATTACCTTCAAAGGCACAATCGCTTTTACCGAGTATACATGTTGGGAGAAATGCACAGTTCGCGATCAAAATCGGCGAAGCTCTAATCCTCCATGCGCTTAAGTTCAGCTTGGGTGTGTGTGTGTGTGGGGGGGGGGGGGCACTTCTCGAACGACACGCCAATATTTACTCTTCATGTTTTGTTGCTACCTCATTCTTGACGCGGTCCCTTCGCCTGCTGCGGTGGGTAGGATCTAAGCTGAACATATCAGGAGTTAACCATTTACCTGACACCAAAAGCAGACATCACAAGCAAGCAAAATTATTGAATAATTATTTGTTGTATTTTTTGCATGAAAACATAGCTTATGACCCATCATTTGAATGAATAAACTTAATGAGGTTGTTCCAAAGAGGAGTCGTAAGTTATAAAACAAAAAATGTAAAAATAATGAAAACTGAATGGTGATTTTTGTGAATATTGCTGGCTAGTTTTTGGCGTTACGCTGGGTCAGGAGTTAACATGGGGATGTTACATAAGAAAATCTGATTTTGGGCTCATACTTCAATAAAATCTATATCTTGAGAGCCTGAAGTGTCCGTAATGAATAGTCAGATTTCGGTCCCAGGGTCATTAAAAAAAACACTTAACTGAGTGTGAGGGGGTATCAAATGCAACTTATAGCTCGTGTGATTTGGACGGTTCTTCACGAGAAAAGAGGACAGATCAGGCGTATTTGAAGTTCATAAGGGGTTGGCAAATTATAGCCAAGTCGGCCTTATAGAATCTACATTTTCTTTCCAATCCATATCTTGAGTGTCTGCATTGCTCTTAAGGTCAACTGTACTGTTTCATTCTGCGATCTGCCTCAAGAGATGTTAATTTCAATAACTTCTTCGTCTTCTGCTACTAAT